>VZQC01012066.1:310636-426736 GCA_009823505.1 Rhizomys pruinosus | reverse complement strand
GGAAGAAGGGGCGTGGTAGAATGTAAGGGCTGTGATTGGGGTGAATGGTAAAACTACAGCAATATAGCCTGGATACTCATTTGATCAACTTAATTGAACATACAGGCCCCCCCTGCTGGATGGTGGTACCAGGGGACTGTGTGCGTTTGGGCACAACTGCTTGCAAATTGGTTTTACAAGAAGGATGCTTGTACTCATAAATTATCACTTATTGCTAAAAAATGAAAAAAAAAAACAGAAAGATGCAGGACAGTTATGGCAGAATGCATGATCTGGGATGGGGTGGGGTGGGGGGAAGGGAAGGGGAAATATGCCTGAACTGAATTGGAAAATGATGTATGAAATACACAAAGCATCAATAAAAAAATAAAAATAAAAATAAATGTTACAGGGAAAAAAAAAAAGAATGAGATCGATAAGCTCCCTCCTTCACAGGCATCCTCAACATTGTTTCTTATATATTATTATTCCAAATAACTTTATATCTGTAACTTTTATAGGATTCCCTGTTCTTTCTTCTTCAAGTTATTTTGTTTTGGTTTGGTTTTTTTGTGGGTTTTTGTTTGTTTGTTCTGTTTTGGTTTTTTGGTCTTTTTTTCTTTTTTTTGGTTTTGTTTTGCTTTTGTTTTTGTCTTTTTCAGACAGGGTCTCCCTGTAGCCCCAGCTGGTCTTGAACTCACTATGTAGACCTGGCTGGCCTTGAACTCACAGAGATCCACCTGCCTCTACCTCCCAAGTGCTGGGATTAAAGCCATGCATCACCATGCTCAGATCCTTCAAGTTTTTGTTTTCTGGGATTTGAGATTTCCTTGAGATTATGAAATTATTATAAATTATTTAATATTTTTATTAATTCTTTGATAATTTCATAGATTGTGTTTTGAGCACATTCAGCACTCCCACTCCTCCCCTTAACTTCTCCCAGATTCACTCCCATCTTCCCCCCCACTTCATGTCCCTTTTTTTTCTTTTTTTTTTTTAATCAAATCTAATTTTTGTTGCCCATATGCTCCTGGGTGTGTGGCCAGTCTATCAGTGGTCACACTCTTAAAGAAAACTGATTTCCTCTCTCAATAGCTATCAATTTCCAATAGATCCTTGGCTAAGAGTAGGACTTCAGGGGCTGGAGAGATGGCTCAGCGGTTAAGAACACCGACTGCTCTTGCAGAGGACCCAGGTTCAATTCCCAGCACCCACATGGCAGCTAAGAACCATCTTTAACTCCAGTTCCAGGGGAATCTGACACCCTCTTCTGACCTCCGCGGCATTGTGTGACACAGATGCACCAACCTACATGTAGACAGTACACTCATACACATAAAAAATAATAAACCTTAAAAAAAATAAAAGTAGGACTTCATGACTTCCTTTCCACAATCCATGCTATTTTTGTCTTGCACACATGCATGCTGTCACATCTACTGTGAGTTCATATGTGCAACTGTTGATTGTGTCTAAAAAACACTATTTCCATGTGGTACTGCCTCTGGCTCTTAGAATCATTCCACCCCTACTTCTGGCATGATCCTGGAGCCTTGAGAGAATCATATGTAATATAGATGTCCCAATTAGGGTTGAGCACTCTGAAGTCTCCGGTCCACACCAGTTGTGGGTCTCTATGTTCATCACCATCTACTGCAAAAAGAAGCTTCTCTGATGGTTTATAGTTGAACTAATCTGGGGGTATAGTGATAAGTCACTGGGAGTTGGCTTAATGCTATGTTTGTTTATCAGAAGGATAGTATAGGTTATTTCGTAGGACCTGTGATTTATGTAGCCACTGATAACAGTGCCAGGCATGGATTTAGTCTTGAGGAGTAGGCCTTAAATCCAGTTAGAATCTGGTTGGTTACTTCTATAACAGTTGTACCACTATTGCATAGTGGGGATAGCTTGCCAGGCTGGTTGTTTTTGTAGCTTGTAGGGTTCACATCTTGCTAAGATTAATGATTACTTTTCTGCTCTGGTAGTGTGCACAGCACCTTCTCTTCCAGCATTATAAAAGCCAGGAAGGATGAAACTTCCAGCTTGATTTCTCCATGGTCTGTGACTTGAATACCTGATTCATCTCCCTTGCTCAGATGTGCCCTCCCCAATTTAATGTGTCTGGTTAGACTGATTCAGTTGTTTACATCTTATGTCCCATCTTGTTTTCCATACTGATGACATTGGAAAACTCTGGAGCATGAGAGAGAGAGAGAGAGAGAGAGAGAGAGAGAGAGAGAGAGAGGAGAAAGAAAGAGGAGATAGTTTAACAATCATTTATAATAAATGATAAAGTGAATTATTGGGATTGGAGAGATAGCTCAGTGAGTAAAAGCAGTTTCTGTACAGACCTGATGACCCAAATTCAATCCCCAGGACCCACATGGTGGAAAGAGAGAACTGACTCCTGAAAGTTGTCCTCTGACCTCCATATGTGTGCCACGATATGCAGGAACTCTATCTCATACATGCACACACACCATACACACATACAATCATAATAGTACTTTTTTAATATAAAGAATCATTGTTTGCCGGGCGTGGTGGCACATGCCTTTAATCCTAGCACTTGGGAGGCAGAGGCAGGCAGATCTTTGTGAGTTTGAGGCCAGCCTGGTCTACAGAGTGAGTTCCAGGACAGCTGGGACTACAGGGAGACCCTGTCTCAAAAAGACCAAAAAAAAAAAAAAATCATTGTTCCACTATCCAAAGATATCTCTTTATGTTGGAAATGTATAAAAAAATAAGCTAGAGATGATTTTTATTGTAACTTGAATACCTATAAAACCAACTAGAAAAAATTGGAGTGCTGGGGCTAGAGAGATAGCCTAGCGGTTAAGAGCTCTGAATGCTCCTGCAGAGGACCCAGGTTTGATCCCCAGCACCCACATGGCAGCTGAGAACCATCTTTAACTCCAGTTCCAGGGGAATCTGACACCCTCTTCTGATCTCCGAGGCATTGCACGACACAGGTGCACAAACCTACATGCAGACAGTACATTAATACACATACAAAAATAAAATAAATTTGAAAAAAATGGAGTGCTTAAGTAGCTAAGATCATCTATTAATTTTCCTTTCTTTTCCTTTCTTTCTTATAGAACTGCCCATGTATAATCAGCATTCCTGGTAGTTGATAATGTTGGAAATCAGCTATTTGACTTTCTCTGGCCTTCAGTCGTTAAGAATGAATAGGATGCAAGTTCCTCAACTCCACACTATGAAAACAGTACTTGGAAAACTGAAAACTATCTAAATGATTGTCTTTGGTTGGGCTGTGTTCTTAGCAAGCAGAAGCCTTGGCCAAGGTCTGCTGTTGACTCTTGAGGAGCACATAGCCCACCTGTTGGGGACTACAGGTGCCACTTCTACCATGGGTAATTCCTGTATATGCCGAGATGACAGTGGAGCAGAAGATAGTGTTGACACCCACCAGCAACAGGCTGAGAACAGTGCAGTTCCCACTGCTGACACTAGGAGCCAACATCGGGACCCTGTTCGGCCTCCAAGAAGAGGCCGAGGACCACATGAGCCAAGGAGAAAGAAACAAAATGTCGATGGGTTAGTGCTGGACACACTGGCAGTAATACGGACTCTTGTAGATAAGTAAGTATCTGACTTATTGTCACATCCAGTGTCATGCAAAGTGTTCTGCCAGGAACCACAACTTCTGGACTCATTCATTTAGGACGTATCTGCCAAGCCTTGTGCTTATAGGCCAAGAGAGAATACTTACTTCTCCTCTGATGGCAGAGTATATTACTGGATTTGATGTTTTTACTTGCTATCCTCTACTCTGAGGCTATCTCTCCATTTTCTGTCTGAAAATGTCTAAATGTTTGGTACAGAAAACTGCAGTGAAAAGTATGATCCTTATTAGGGAATACAGTAACTATGGAGTGAGTTTGTGTTGCTTGCTGCAATAGGAAATGGCTCTCTGAAGACTTGGTGCTGTGTTTTCCTGTCTATTCTGCTGGCTAGAGTCAAGATGAGTTGTCTTACCAAGAGAATGGTGAATGCAACTTCTTGGCAGTTAAGGAGAATGGGCAAAGAAAGCCCCCCCCACCTCTGTTTTAATTTTTTTTTTTGTTTGGCCTCTTAGATCCATTTGGGGAAATTGTAAATTGAAACTGCAGAGCACACCTGGGCTATTTTGTCTAACTCTGAGAACAAAATCCCAGATTGAATGACAATGAAATTACAGGGTATTATTCAAATTGAAAATTTCAACTTTAAGTTGTTTGGCTTAGAATGGGCATTACTTTTAGACTATGATGGACCTGGGTTCAGATCCGGCCCAGCCACTTATTAGCTGCATGGCATTGAGCAAGGTACTTCTTCAAGCTTTAGAGCCCTCATCTATAAATGGGAAGGATACTTTTCTTACAGGAATTATCATGATATAATTTCTGTAAATCATTTGGTATAGTGCTTTGTACAGAAAAATTGCTCAATAGATGGCAATCATTTTTTTAGGCTATTTTGGGGTTATTTTTATTTAGGGTATGTTAGAAATCTCACTAAGTAGTTAATAACATTAATAAAAGGCTGAATTTTATGATTTAAAAAGAATATACCTACAATATACAATCAAATCCTTAGAGCTATATTAGATGCTCTATATTATATATAGAGATTCACCTGCCTCTGCCTCCCACTTGCTTAGATTAAAGGTGTGCATCACCACGCCTGACATAATACTCAAGTATTTGTCTTCAAGAATAATTTTGGGGGCTGGGGATGTAGCTGAATGGTTATAGCACTTGCCTATAACCCATCAAGCTCTTGACTAGGTTCAGTCTCCAGTAACACAGCACAATTTTTTTTTTTAATTTTTATTTATTTCTGTATGTGTTTGAATGTACTGTCTGCATGCAAGTTTGTGCACCCGTGTCGTGCAATGCCGCGGAGTTCAGAAGAGGGTCTCAGATTCCCCTGGAACTGGAGTTCTCCTGGAATTGGAGAGTTTCAGACGGTTCTCGGCCGCCATGTGGGTGCTGGGGATCGAACCCGGGTCCTCTGTAAGAGCGTCGGCGCTCTTAACCGCTAGGCCATCTCTCCAGCCCCCAGCACAATTTTTTATAACACTTATCCTTTGTGCTATTTGAGTATAATGAAGTTATCCTTTTTAAAAAATTTTTTTTTTATTTCTTTATGTGTATGAATGTATTGTCTGCATGCAGGTTTGTGCACCCGTGTCATGCAATGCCGTGGAGGTCAGAAGAGGGTGTTGGATTCCCCTGGAACTGGAGTTCTCTTGGAATTGGAATTTCAGACGGTTCTCGGCCGCCATGTGGGTGCTGGGGATTGAACCCGGGTCCTCTGTAAGAGCGGTCAGCGCTCTTAACTGCTAGGCCATCTCTCCAGCCCCCGAAATTATCCTTTCTAAGTAAGGAAATAAACCACAAGCACTGTTAACTTAACCCCATTAGAAAAACAGGTGCAGAGTAGACCTCATGTATTTTAAAGGAGAATAGAAAAAAAAAAAGAGAATGATCAAGGGATTTAGGAGCAAGGTAGAAACCGTATTTCCAAGTTACAGGACAATATTTACAAATAAGTGACCTTGTTGATACAGCTCATAATTCACTTAAGAGAAGCAAATGGCCAGGTGTGGTGGCACATGCCTTTAATCCCAGCACTTAGGAGGCAGAGGCAGGTGGATCTCTGTGAGAGTCCAGCCTGGTCTACATATAAGTTCCAGCCCAGCTGGGGCTACAGGGAGACCCTGTCTCAAACAAAAAAAGAGTAACACCTGAGTAACAGACTTTTTACCTTAAACCTCTTTTCATGGACTGATAAGTATAACTTCTGAGAATGGAAAAATAAACCAAATGTTTATTTGTTGGTAAAAGTAACCAGCAGAATAGAATAATTCCATACTGACAAAACAGAATTCAGTTAGTTTATGAAAATAGATATATAACCTGATTTTTTTTTTCCAGGACTAGGGTTTGAATCTAGGGCCTTGTTGATGCTATGCAAATGCCCTACCATTGAGCTGATCTTTTTGTATTTTGTTAATTCTAAATTTTCTAGATTGACCTTGAAATTAGTATGTAAACCAGGCAGTCCTTGAATTTGCAGTCTTCCTGTTTTGTCCTCCTGAGTAACTGGGATTACGAGCTGTGCTATTATACCCAGCTTTATAGTTGATTATATTTTGTATTGTGTGTGTGTGTGTGTGTGTGAATGTGCTTGCTACCAATTCAGATTTTGAGGTTAGAAGACAATCTTGGGTGCCCATCCTCACCTTCCACCTTGTTGAGATAGGGTCTCTGTCTCACTTTTCTTGCTGTTTCTTGCTGTTCCACCAGGCTAGCTGACCTGCATATTTCCAGGACTTGTGTGTCTGACTCTCACCTCGCTGTAGGAGCTTGCACTACAGCACCTTCTATTTGAGTTCTGAGATTAGAACTCCAATCCTCACACTTGCATGGCAAGTGCTTTACCCACTGGATCTACAGCTTGAGTTTAGAAGATAATCAAGGAGGATTTTATAATTTACAAAGTTCATGGGGCTATTAAAACGGAATATGAAGGATAGGACAGGGGGCTGGAGAGATGGCCTAGCGGTTAAGAGCGCCGCCCGCTCTTACAGAGGACCCAGGTTCGATCCCCAGCACCCACATGGCGGCGGCGAGAACCATCTGAAACTCCAATTCCAGGAGAACTCCAGTTCCAGGGGAATCCGACACCCTCTTCTGACCTCCGCGGCATTGCACAACACGGGTGCACAAACTTGCATGCAGACAGTACATTGATACCCATACAGAAATAAATAAATGCCAGGCGTGGGGGCGCATGCCTTTAATCCTAGCACTTGGGAGGCAGAGGCACGCGGATCTCTGTGAGTTTGAGGCCAGCCTGGTCTACAGAGTGAGTTCCAGGACAGCCAGAGCTACAGGGAGACCCTGTCTCAAAAAGGAAACAAAAAAAAAAAAAAAAAAAAAAAACAGAGGACCCAGGTTTGATCCCCAGCACCCACATGGCGGCCGAGAACCGTCTGAAATGCCAATTCCAGGAGAACTCCAGTTCCAGGGGAATCCGACACCCTCTTCTGACCTCCGCGGCATTGCACGACACGGGTGCACAGACCTGTATGCAGACAGTACATTCATACACATACGAAAATAAATAAAAAAAATTTTTTTTTAAAAATTGAAAATAAATAAAAATTAAAAAAAAAATGATAGGACAGGTGAGCTTAGCAAGAAGATACCTAAACTTTGTTACAGGTGCAGATGTGGCAGTTATAAGTGGTTGTGTTTATAGCCCTCTCTTCTTGTTTACTTAGGAAGGAGTGCCACTAATATGAAAAAAGAGCACTGTCCTCAATGCTCTAGCAAGAGAGGTACTGTAGAAGAGAATTGTATGGCTTCTAGTTCCCACAACTTTGTTTTGAATTAAACTGCCTAGTTGCAGCATGCATCTATAACTAGCTCTGTTGTTGGGACTGTCTAATTTTAATGTGTGTACTTTGAATCTAAAGTATTTTTCAGTTCTAGAAATTTATCTGCTAAATATTAGCTCAGGCTGGCCTGAAACTCATGATCTTCCTCTTACCTCTTCCTGAATGCCAGAATTGCAAGCATGCAGAACCATACGTCTTTCAATATTCTCTTCTAATTCATTCATTTTCTCTTTATGGCATATCTGTATTCTTTTTTCTTATCTGTTTTGGTCTTCATGTCTTTTATAGTTGTTGTTTATGCAAATATGCTTATTTTTAAATCATTTAAGTTGTTATTATATGTCTTGAGTACTGACTCATTAGACTGTTAGTGATCTTTTTGTTTTTTTTTAATGTGTATGTGTGTATTGCCTGCATGTATGTAAGTCCACCTGTGTTGTGCAGTGCCTGCAGAGGTCATAAGACGGTGTCAGATGCCTTGGAACTGGAGTTATGGAAGGTTGTTAGCCACCATGTGGGTTCTGGGAATTGAATCTGGGTCCTCTGCAAGAGTAGCCAGTGCTTTTAGCCAGTGAGTCATCTCTCCAGCCCCTGACTCAGATTGTTAGTGATCTTAATGCTAGTTATTTTTATGTTTTGGAGGGGGCCTAATTTGCAGCTATTCATTTATTTATTTTTCTCCTGAGACAAGGTCTCACTCTGTAGCTCAGGCATGCCAAGAATTTGTGATCTTCTTGCCTCAGCCTGTTGACTAATGGTGCTCATCCTCAGTTGTGTGTGTGCCTTCACAGCATTCACGCTCAAGGGCTGCTGTCCTCTCCCCACTTCCAATAAACATAAGTTGAAACCCATGTTTCTGAGTTCCTAGCTCTGTAAAAAAGCTAATAAGGCCTGCTGCATAATTTTTTTTATTTCGTTTTGTTGAGTTTTGTTTTTTTTGTTTTTTTTTTTTTTGGTCTTTTTTGAGACAGGGTCTCCCTGTACCCCAGCTGTCCTGGAACTCACTCTGTAGACCAGTCTGGCCTTGAGCTCACAAAGATCCTCCTGCCTCTGTCTCCCAAGTGCTAGGATTAAAGGCCCATGCCACCACGCCGGGCTGACTTTTTTGTTACTGAAAACTGTATAAACACAGTGTAACTTATGTTATAAACACTTGTAGCTCAGATTACCACTCTTACCTTTTTTCAACTGCTTTAATTAAGAGGGATCTGTGCTCTGGGTGCACTTTGTACATCTTCCCCATACCTTCCATAGATGAAGGTTTTGTCCCATTGCCTGGCAAGCTTAGAACTCCCAGTCCTCTGTTCAGTTCCCAACAATGGTCCCTCTGGCTTAACCTCTGCCTCCCATCTGATCTCTACTCTACTTTTGTTTCATGGGACATTTTATTCTTGAACTTGCTCTGTAGACCAGTCTGGCCTTGAACTTGCAGAGATCCGCCTCCCTCTACCTCCTGAGTGCTAGGATTAAAGGCGTGTACCACCACGCCCAGCAATTTCATTCTCTTCTATATACTACCTACCTCTAAACATCAGTAGGTACTCACTGTAGTGAATTTAAGGTAGGCTCTTTCAGTTTCCAAGCTTGTGTCTGCTTAAGTCTATAAGGGAAGAATATACTTTTTGTGTGTAGTGTTGGTGGTTTTTTTGTTTGTTTTTGAGACAGGGTCTCCCTGTAGCCCAGGCTATCCTGGAACTTGTTATATAGACCAGGCTGACCTCAATCTCACAGAGGTCTGTGTTCCTGTGCTTCCTGAGTCCTAGGATTAAAGACATATGCTACCATGCCCAGCAAATTCCTTTTTTTTTCTCTCTCTCTTGAGACAGGGCCTCTCTCTGTAGCTCATACTGGCCTTGAACTCATGATCTCCCTACTTCAGCCTCTTAAGTATTGGGATTACAGGTATGTGCTACCATGCCCAGCCTAAAATATTGTTTGTTTGTTTGACTTTTTCTTTTCTTTTTTTTTTTTTTTTTTTTTTTTTGGTGTGTGTTTATGTGTGCGTACGGGCACCTGAGTAAGATGGCGCACATGTGGATGTCTAAAGACAACTTTCAGGAGTCTCCTTCCACTGTAAGATCTGGGAATTGAACTCAGGTTATCAGGTTTGTGCAGCAGGCACCTTTACCCTATGAGCTATCCTATTGACCCTAAAACATCTTTTTGAACAGTGATTGCTCATTTGTATGAACAGACATAGGATTTGCAAAACAACTAGCATGCCTGATATGATAGTCATTTCCATATCACAAACTCATTCTGAGGACTAAATGACTTAAGAAATAGATGTGGGGCTGGAAAGATGGCTCAGTGGTTAAGAGCACTGACTGCTCTTGCAGAGGACCCGGGTTCAATTCCCAGCACCCACATGGCAGCTAAAAAAACCGCACGCCTTTAATCCTAGCACTTGGGAGGCAGAGGCAGGCGGATCTTTGTGAGTTCAAGGCCAGCCTGGTCTACAGAGTGAGTTCCAGGACAGCTGGGGCTACAGGGAGACCCTGTCTCGAAAAGACAAAAAAATAAATAAATAAATAAAATAAAAAACAAAAAAAAAAAGAAATAGTTGTCTCTGTTTTTGTTTTTGTTTTCATAGTAGAAAAAAGAAATCCAAGCCTGGGGAAATGGCTCAGTGAGTAAATTACTTGCTACAGCATGAGTGCCTGAGTTCAGATGCCCAGCACCCATGTAAAAGCTGGGCTCAGTGCTGTGCATTGGGAGTGGAGATAGGTGGATCTCAGAGGCAGACACTGGCCAACCATTGCAGCTGAAGTAGTGAGCTCTGGGCTCAGTGAGAGACCCTGTTTCAAAAAATAAGGTGGAGAACAACATTTGCACACACACACACACACACACACACACAAAGAAAACAAATCCAAAATTTGTAAATAAATTATGAATGTCCTTATGCAATTCATATTATCCTCATTTGATAAGAACTATTTCAGAATGGAAGCTCCTGTGAAACACCTCTTTAGAATTTCTGAGATGACAGTATGAAAACCCATTTAGGCATTTAGTATCATTTGAGAGACATATCTACATTATTAAAACAATTTCTTTTGCTTTCATTTTTGGTTTATATGAAGTTTAGGCAAATAGTGATTTTTTTTTTTTTTTTCAAAATAAGTCTTACGAAAGCAGTGTTTCTGTAAGCCCTTCCTCTTCTAAGTCCTCAGTGGGATTGCCATTTCCCATCCTGGCAACTCCTTGAGGTAAGTATGAGGAAGATGCCTGCCTGGCACATGACAACACTGCATTGGGCCTTGAGAGGTAAAGCTGAGAACTGACTCTGGTCCCCAGTTTTAGTCCTGTACTTTTACCTCAAGCTGTATAGTGGGCCTTGTATGTCCCTATCTGCCCATTTTGCTTGGGCATTATCACAGACAATGAGTAGAAGTGAGCATACACAGCATACATCTGTCCTCACAGCTGCAGTTTTGATTGTCTCTTCCATCTCTCCTCACATTCCATTCATGTTGATTTCTTCTTTCTCTTTCTGCCCCATACTTCCAGTTTGAATTTTTATTTGGAATTATCATTTCTCCAAGTTTAATGTCTTGAATTTTGTTTTTCAGTGATCAGGAACCTCCCTATTCAATGATTACATTACATGAAATGGCAGAAACAGGTATTTTAAATTTTTTATTTTAAATACTTCCTAATGAATTAATAATAAAAAATGCCTGGCCACTTTTTAAAGATAAAGGATCACATAAATGCTCATATGTCACAAAGGTAAAAGCCCTGAGTGTGTGGAAATTCCCCTGGAGAAATCAAATGGGCACCAAATAGCACATCCTGAATTTTGAGCTGTGTGTCTCAGTAATGGTTCTTATTGAACTTGTGAAAGAAAAGCTTTCTCCTTGAGTCTACCTGTCCTAGAATGGGGGAAAATCCTTCCGTTTCCTAAGTATTGTTCTAAAATAGAGCCTGCTTCTGAATTTAGTTTATTCAGTTGAGTCCTATGAGGTAAATGAGATCCTAAAATTGTTTTAATTATAATTTGAGAATTAAATCGTCCAAGTTACTTTCTGTTGCTGTGAAAAAACATTCTGATCAAAACCTATGTAGAGCCAGGTGTGGTAGTGCATGCCTTTAATCCCAGCACTCAGGTGACAGAGGCAGGAAGATCCCTGTGAGTTCAAGGCCAGCTTGGTCTACATTGTGAGTTCCAGGCCAGCTGGGGCTACAGCTGCCTTAAAAAATAAATAAATATAGGGCTGGAGAGATGGCCTAGCAGTTGGGAGCACCGACCGCTCTTGCAGAGGACCCGGGTTCGTTCCCCAGCACCCACATGGCGGCCGAGAACCGTCTGTAACTCCAATTCCAGGAGAACTCCAGTTCCAGAGGAATCCAACACCCGCTTCTGACCTCCGCAGCATTGCATGACACGGGTGCACAGACTTGCATGCAGACAGTGCATTCATGCACATACAGAAATAAAGAAAATTAATAAAAAAATTAAAAAAATAAAATAACCTCGGGGAGAAAAGGGTTTATAGCATCTTATACTTCCAAGTGACAATCCATCTTTTGAGGGAAGTTAGGCAGTAACTCAGGGCATGAACCTGGAAGCAGAAACTGAAGCATGGACCACTGAGAAACACTGCTTGATTGCTTGCTCCTCTGGCCTGTGCTCAGTCTGCCTTCTTACACAACCCAGGACCACCTGCCCTGGGGGGGCACCACCCACAGTGGGCTGTGCCCTTCCACATCACTCAACACCTGTAACAAGGTTTTGAAGCCATTATGATGATTAGAGATTGACGATTATATCCATGCCAGATATTAGCTTAAAAGCTGTGGTGTGGAGGCCAAGTGTTTTTATGTTAATGTGAAGTCCTCTTGTATGTTTTCACATTTTCAAAATAGTGACTCCATTACATAATCTTCTTGATTTGCCCTTAGATGAAGGATGGTTGGATGTTGTCCAGTCTTTAATTAGAGTTATTCCATTGGAAGATCCATTGGGACCAGCTGTTATAACCTTGTTACTAGACGAATGTCCATTGCCCACTAAAGTAAGTTAAATTAATCTTTTATGAAACTGTCATCTACATCACCTGTGAATAGCCAGAGAAGCATTTGATGAGTGCATTTCTTCTTTATACGTTTGAGATGTTTTATTTAGTAGTATGTGGAGTTTTATTACTAATGAAGTGCTATATCCTCATCCAATAGGTTTTAGTTTAGCATTTGTTTACATTTAAACTAGAAGCATTTGTATCCGCAATAACAATCTTTGGAAACTAAAGGAGAATGGGAGAATGAGCTGATGTTATCTTTCTCTGATAACCAAGGTTTTCTAATAAGAGAGAAAAGTATTACACTGAAAGCACTTTTGAGTCTTACTCAAAGATATTACAGATTTGTATAACCTTAATATGCTTAACTTAGGACAAAAATATTTAAACTTTCATTGTTTTGGTTTCTGTAATCTACAGACACCCTTACCCCTGCTTTTAATTTTGGATTCTGACATCTTTTGTTGACATTTGGGCTCTGTACAGGAAAATGTGAATATAGGGGAAAGTCTTTATAGCCTAGCAATTAATGGGTTGGTCATACTTACAGAAGTTTCTATGTGTAATATGCCCCCCGCCCCAAACTGGTAGAATTTGTTTTTGCTTGGTAAAACTTTTAGTAAGCCAGACATAGTAGTGCATATAATCCCAGCACTTCGAAGGTAGGAGCAGGAACACCAGTTCAAGGCCAGCTTTGGTTATATAACAAGTTTGAGGGCAGTCTGAGCTACATGAGACTGTCTTCAAACAAACACACAAACAAAATTGAAAAAAGAAACTGGATATGATGGCTTATTCCTATAATCCTAACATTTAGGAAGCTGAGATAGGAGAGTGTCTTGAGTTTAAGGCCAGAGTGAGCTACATAGGGAATACTAGGCTAGCCTGGGACCTTGTCTCAGAAAAAAGAAAGTAACTTTTTGCTTGAACATCACTAGACCCAAATTATTTTTTGTGATTTGTTTTGTTTTGGGAGCTGTTTTGATGTTTTAAACCAGAGTCTCATTACATATGTTTTGTTTCTTATTGGGACAGGGCCTTGCTATGTAACTTAGGCTGGCCTTTAACTCACTGTATAGCCCAGTTTCGCCTGAAATTCATAATTCTTGTGCCCCAGCCTCCTGAGTACCAAGATTCTAGGTATGTACTACCATTCTCAGGTTAATGTAATCATATCGAATAGGCTTAGTCTGGTTAATAATTCAAGAGTGTCATAAATTAGATATGGTGGTATATACCTATAACCCTAGCATTCAAGAGACTGAGGCAGGATTATTGCTACAAGGCCAGCCTATACTACATAGTAAGTTTCAGGACAAACTAGAACTTGGTGTATATACCAAGGGCCTATCTCAAAAAAAAAAAATGTATTTATAGCTGTACCTGGTACATTTTGAATGAAATGGAATCTTGCATATGAGAAAACATCCACAATTATCAGATAATTCCCATCAATGATAATACATTGAAGTCATTAAATAATTTTGTATGATCATTCCAAGTTCATTAAATACCTGTTTATTACTTTGTCCACAAGAATTCTCTGGAAAATACCCTACAGGGAGTATATACTCATCATTGCACTTGTACGTTTTTATTTATAGGATGCACTCCAGAAATTGACTGAAATTCTCAATTTAAATGGAGAAGTAGCTTGCCAGGATTCAGGGCATCCTGCCAAACATAGGAACACATCTGCAGTCCTGGGATGCTTGGCTGAGAAACTAGCAGGTAATTCTAGAAACATCACAAAAGATCTTTACTTGTTTGACATTATGAGGAAATTTGTACTATAGGTCTTTGACCAAACCTGCAATAGCAAAAAAAAAAAAAAAAAGAAGAAGGTGAGTGTGGGGCCACACACCTGGAATCTCCATACTTGGGAGATGTAAACAGGCAGGAAGTTGGGAGTTCAAGGCCATCTTCTACTGCATAATAGATTAGAGGGCACCCAGAACCATGGGAGACCCCTGTCTCAAAAAATGGGGGGGGGGGGAAGGAAAGCTAAATATAGTGTAACAAATAATAATTACACGCTTTTATAATGAATATTACCCATTTTAGGATTATTAACAGCAAACTGCATGTAAATAATTGTTTCATACATAGTGGAAGAAGCAGTGGATTTGTAACCAGAACATGTGGGTACCTGTTCAGACTGCCATGACTTCCCTGAGACTCTAAAACTAGTCTGTTTTAAGCCAGGCATGGTGGCGCACGCCTTTAATCCCAGCACTCAGGAGGCAGAGGCAGGCAGATCTTTGTGAGTTCAAGGCCAGCCTGGTCTACAGAGTGAGTTCCAGGACAGCTGGGGCTACAGGGAGACCCTGTCTCAAAAAGACAAAAAAAAAAAACAAAAAACTAATCTGTTTATGGTGGGCTCAGATGCTCAGCTGAAATGGGATGGTGCTATAAACAAGCTCAAGCTCAGACAGAAGGCCCAAGTAAGATCTGTGCATGAGAGTAAAGAGTTCACCCAAAACAATTTGTCATTAGCTACCAATTAAAATTAGCTTGACACTTTTAATTATGCCCAGTATTTGTTGTATTTGTCTAGGTCCTGCAAGTATAGGTTTACTTAGCCCAGGAATACTGGAATATTTGCTACAATGTCTGGTAAGTAAGACATCAAAGCCAATTATTGTTGTTTACCTAGAAATGTGGGGTTTTTTTCTCAAATTCCCAACATAGGCCTTGGCATAGAGAATGGAATGAGTTGTAGATTTTATGTACTGGTGTTTCCTGAGCATTTATTTATGTTTAAAAAAATTAGATGGGAATTTATTATAAATGATAGCTACTACTTTTTTGTGTGTGTGTCCTTAAACAGTCTATTAAACAGTAACAAAGACCCCCACAGTGGAAACAAAAATGACATGAGGTTCTAGTATCAGGCCAGGTATCCAGTGTATACAAATCTCTATTCCTGCCCACCATTCTCCTTATTGCTACCACTCTTAAAACTGCCATCCTGAGGTTGCGTAGTGGTTAAGGACCATAACAAAATATTTAATCTAGCTCTTATCAGGAAAGAAGATGAAACTAATAGCTTATTGACTCTGCAGGGGAGTGATTTTTACTTGTATCTTTTGTTTTCTTTCAGAAATTACAATCCCACCCCACAGTCATGCTTTTTGCACTTATTGCACTGGAAAAGTTTGCCCAGACAAGTAGGTATAGTGTCTTCTTACACTAATGATCTTCTATGTTGGTTATAAAAATCTTAATTTCAGGCCGGAAAAACATCTCAGTGGTTAGGAGCACTGCTGCTCTTACAGAGGATCTGGGTTTGGCTCACAGTACTCACATGGTAGCTAACAGCTATATAGAACTCTATATAGTTCTATATAGCTGTTAGCTACCATGTGAGTGGATCCAGTGCCCTCTTCTGACCTCTGTGGGCATTGTACAACACAGATGAACACATGCAGAAAAAAATACACATAAAAATAAAAAAATAACTTTTTTCAAAATATTACTTTCTTAGTTACTGAGTCTACACTTGGAACTCCATTAAATAATGTCCATACATTCTGAATTTCTCTGGGTAGATATTTCAGTGCCAATAAAGTATAACAAAAACAAAAGCACAAGGTTGGAGAGACAGCTCAGCGGTTAAGATCACAGATCTAGCAGACAACCCAAGGTCAGTTCCCAGCACCTATATCAGATGGCCCACAACCACCTGTAACTCCAATTCCAAGGGATCAAATGACCTCTTCTGGGTCCACTTGCACATATGTGGTACATATACATACAGTATGTCACACACACACATACACATAAAATAAAATAAATAAGCAAATCTTTAAAACAACAAAAGGACCAGAAGAGATGGCTCAGCAGTTAAGAGTACTGGCTGTTCTTGCAGAAGATTCAGGTTTGGCTCCCAGTACCCACATGGTGTCTAACAACTGTCTATACCTCCAGTCCCAGAAGATCTGATACTCTCTTCTGATCTTTGTGAGTATTGCATGCACATGATGCACTTACATACACACACACAAAACACTCATATAAAAATAAATAAATAAATAAAAAAGATTTTTCTCACCTAGCACTCCAAGCACAGTAACTGTAATTACTTAACTTTTTATGGCTAGAAATGCAGTGCTGAGGGTCTAGAGAGATTACTCAGTGGTTAAGAGCATTTGCTGTCCAGTCATGAGAGCCCAAGGTTATATTTCAGCACAAGCTGGGCATCCTATGCATGCCTGTAACCCTAACTCTGAGGCAAACATAGGATTGTTGGAAGTGCTGACTTCCAGCATAGCCAAGAAATGCAAGCTTCCACTTCATGAAGAGACACTGCCTCAAAAGGAACACTTAGATGTGTGCCAGAGAGATGGCTCATTGGCTAAGAGCACTAGTGGCTCTTGCAGAAGACTGGGTTCAGTTCCCAGCACCCACATGGTGGCTAACAACTGTTGTTAAATGTAAATCCAGGATCTCTAATGCCATCTTTGACAGCCACAGGTTTGCACACACATGGTACACTGTTATGTACATGAGGAAAAACACTCATATACATACATTCACACACATACTTCTTTTTTTTGGGGGGGGGTGTCTTTTTGAGACAGGGTCTCCCTTTAGTCTCAGCTGGCCTGGAACTCACCTTGTAGACCAGGCTGGCCTTGAACTCACAGAGATCTGCCTGCCTCTGCCTCCCAAGTGCTAGGATTAAAGGCGTGTGCCACCATTCCGGCACACACATAAAATTTTAAAACTAATAAATCTTTTAAAAAATTTAGTGCTAGCCAGGGATTTAATAACCATTTATTTATTTTATTTTATTTTATTTTATTTTTTTTTGAGACAGGGTCTTTCTATAGCCCCAGCTGGCCTCCTGAATACTAGGATTAAAGGTGTGTGCCACCACGCCCGGCTTAAAGATGGTTCTTAGCTACCATGTGGGTGCTCTAAATCAAACCCGGGTCCTCTGCAAGAGCAGTCGGAGCTCTTAACACTGAGCCGTCTCTCCAGCCCCAATAACGAGGTTTTTAATTCCAGTACTTGGGGAACAGAAGCAGGCAGATATCTGTCAGTTTGAGGCCAGTCTGGTCTAAATTGTGAGTTCTAGGCTAGCCAGAGCTACATAGTGAGATCCTGTCTCAAAAAAATTTTTTTTAATTTATTTTTTATTTTATGTGTATGAGTGTTAGGCCTGCATGTCTATAAGTGTACCTGTGTCTTGCAGTGCCCCCAAACAGAAACTCCCCTGAAACTGAAGTTACAGATGGTTGTTAGCTGCCGTGTGGGTGCTGGGATTTGAACCCAGGTACTCTGCAAGAACAGCCAGTGCTCTTAACCTCTAAGCCATCTCTCCAGCCCCTCAAAAAAAAAATGTTTTTAATGATTATGGGACTAAACAGGTGGCACAACGGTTAAGAGTGCTTGCTCTTGCCAGGCATCTTTGATCCTAGCAATCAAGGAGGCAGAAGCAGGCAAATCTCTGTTGAGTTTGAGGCTAGCCTGGTCTGCATGGTGAGTTCCAGCCCAGCTACGGCTACATAGTATAACCTTGTTTCAAAAAAAAAAAAAAAAAAACAGAGCTGGAGAGGTCGCCCAGCAGTTAGGACCACTAGCTCCACCTCTCCAATCTGTCCTCCATGGGCATTGCGCAACACAGGTACACATATACATGCAGGCAAAACACCCATGCACATAAAATAAAAATAAATTGAAAAACAAAAAAAGTACTTTCTTTTCTTCCAGAGGACCCTAGTTTGGTTCCCAGCACCAACATCAAGCAGCTCACAACTGCCTATAACTCCAGCTCCAGGGAATCTGATGCCCTGTTGTGGTTTCTGAGGACACTCACACAATGTATACACATGTACACACACACATACATTCATATACATATACAGAAATAAAATATAAAAATAAATCTTGAGCCGGGCATAGTGGCACATACCTTTAATCCCAGCACTTAGGAGCTAGAGGCAGGTGGATATCTGTGAGTTCAAGGCCAGCCTGGTCTACATAGTTCCAGGCCAGCTGGGATTAAAGGGAGACCCTGTCTCAAAAAGACCAAATAATAATAATAAAAAAATAATAATAATAAATAAATCTTGAAAAAAATGAGTGATAAGATTTCCAGAGAGCAGCCACAGCTCTCTGGCTATGCCATCCCTAGAGGTTCTCAGGGAAATCTCTGCTCTCCAAGTTCTCTAATTGCCTCTCCTTGCTTCTTATCACCACTAATCTGTCCAGCACATCATCCTACTCTTTCCTTGTCAATTTAAAGATTTCATCTTTCCACACAGGTGAAAATAAATTGACTATCTCTGAATCCAGTATTAGTGACCGGCTTGTAACATTGGAGCTGTGGGCTGATGATCCTGATTATCTGAAACGTCAAGTTGGTTTCTGTGCCCAGTGGAGCTTAGACAATCTCTGTAAGTGCGAGTTGTCCTTTTAAAAATATGTTTCTATTTCTGTATTTAAAAAATTTATTGTAGCTGAGGTTGGTAGCACACACCTTTAATCCTAGCACTCAGGAGGCAGAGACAGGTGGATCTCTGTGAGTTCAAGGCCAGCCTGGTCTACAGAGTGAGTTCCAGGCCAGCTGGGGCTGCAGGGAGACCCTGTCTCAAAAATACAAAAAAAAAAAAAAAATTGTATCTCTGTTGGCAGTATGTGTGCCCATGTGGAGGTCAGAGGACAGCTTGATGAAGTTGGTTCTCATTTTCCACCGTGTGTGTTCTGGGGATCAAACAGATCATCCACCTTGTCAGCAAGTGTCTTTACCTACTAAGCCATCTCAGGAGCCCAAAATGTGTTTATATTTCTAAATCCCTGTTTTTTAACAGGCTTACTGACCTTCTTTTTGCCATAGTGAGTATGAGAGAATCCTTCTTTATAGATTCTGCACTAGCAAGTTGATATATTCTAATGAAAAAGTCCCCCAGGTGCCCTCCAAATGAGAATCATATGGGATGCTCACAGTTTCAGAGACCCAGAGCACCCTGACTGGGAGCTGGGGAGAAAGCAGCCCATATCAGGGAGGCCAGGAGATAGAATGTGGACCTAGGGAGATGGCTCAGGAATTAAGAGCGCTTGCTGTTCTTCCAGAGGACCCACATGCCAGCTCTGGGTCTGTTGCCCTCTTCCAACCTTCACAGGCACTACACACATACCAATAAGCATACTGGCTATCAAAACACTCATACAAATCAAAAAAAAATGTTAAATAATTAATTTTAAAAAGCAGACAGAATACCTATTATTTATTTACTTATTTATGTCTAGGGCTAGGGCTAGATCCCAGGGCCTTGTACATGCTAGGCTAGCATTCTACCACTGAATGCTTTATTCCTCCTTTCTATTCTCTGTATCTCAGATTTGCTCTTCAAACTTAAATTATGGCTTACCTCCACTATAGCAATTAATTTTTACTTTTTATCTTTCTCCTTCAAGAGCTATTAGAATACAAATCAATCTGCTATATTTTCATTGCCCACCTCCATTGGTAACTAGTGTTATACTATTGGTCAGTTGAACACATAACCCCCCACTCTTACCCCAACATGGAGTATAGCCTGTGTAGTGCCAGTTAAATAATAATTGTAGGTGCAGTTTGGAAGTTGGGCATGGTGGCACATGCCTTTAATCCCATTATTCAGGAGGCAGAGGCAGGTGGATCTCTTAAGTTCAAGAGCCATCTGTGTTACTAACAATACCCTCTCTCAAAAATAAGGTGCAGTTTGGATTTTGTTTCATGCACAGAAATAGACTGGAACAACAACTTCATAGTGCTGCCCTTCCTGGAATTGCTTAGTTTGTGTATAGGCAAAGATAAGATGTTAAGCCTACCAACTCTGCGTTCCTTGACAAGATGGTAGCTGGAAATGGAAGCAGTTTTCAAACCATAGCAGCCCACCCTAGGAAACATGATTCCCTTTTCTTTTGCAGTTTTAAAAGAAGGTAGACAGCTGACGTATGAGAAAGTGGACTTGAGTGGCATTAGGGCCATGCTGAACAGCAATGATGTCAGCGAGTACCTGAAGATCTCACCTCATGGCTTAGAGGTAAAGCTTTCACAGACCTTTGAAGGCTAAAATATGTTGTTTCTCATTTTTATTTCCTGGTTTGGAACTAAAGCAATGTCTTACAGAATTAAGACCAACCATAGTGGCTCACACCTTTAATCCCAGCACTCAGAAAGTAGAGGCAAGTGGATCTCCGTGAGTTCAAAGTCAGCCTGGTCTACATAGTGAGTTCAGGCCAGCTGGGGCTACAAGGAGACCCTGTCTCAAAAAGACAAAAAAGAATAGGTAAAAGTTTATTTCCTAAAGAGCAGTTAGAGGTCGGAGTGGTAGGATAGAGGGATAGAGAGAACTTCAGGACGTTATCCACTCTGTTAAATCCCACATGTTATGTCTATCATAGCACTGACTTGTTTATGGTGCTCACAATTAAACTCATGACCTTGCATATGATGGGCAAGTGCTCAGCCACTGGGATACATCCCTAGCTGTTTTTAATCTTGCCATTTTACTCAACTGTAGGCAAGTGTTTCCCAAGGAAGCCTCTCCTTTTGTAAATGCCCACACAGCCAATCCTGTAAGAGTTGCTAACACTGTTCTTATGTTGAATATTGTTGATTTTATAGTGAAGATTGATATAAGATCTGCTTGTATGCAGGAAAGTATCGTAGGACTAGACATTTCAGGATTGAAGAAATTTTGAAGGATGGCCACCAAATCCCTGTGTCATTTTTTTCTTTAGATTATATGTAGATATCTTGTCTTTTAGCCCTCCCTTCCCTCTATTAGGTGAAAGCAGTGTTTCTGTGTTTGTAAAAATTCTCATCTAAAAGCTCTACAATTACTGAGAAGTAAAGCTAGTAGCTTTTGACTACTTCTACCTGAAGACATCTTTGAGTCTTGGCAACAGTCTTGCTAAAACTCTCTGGAAAGGGTGTGCTTCATTAGGTTTTATGCTTTTTCTTTTCTTTTTTTTTTTTTAATCATTGAAGATAAAAAGCTTTAGTAAGGAAAAGAACTTCCAGCCTTGCCCATGTAGTTGCTTGATGGTCTTCAGGCACTGATGGATTCTACTCCTTGGTTCTGCCAGGCTCGCTGTGATGCTTCCTCCTTTGAAAGTGTGCGTTGCACCTTTTGTGTGGACACTGGGGTGTGGTACTATGAAGTAACAGTGGTCACTTCTGGTGTCATGCAGATCGGCTGGGCCACTAGAGATAGCAAGTTTCTCAACCATGTGAGTATCTGGTGATGGGGACATGCAAATGAAGTAGCAGCTTGCTTTCTGGTGCATAGGTAGAAGATAGTCACACATGCTTATTTTTCAAATAGGTTTGCTCAGTAACCACATGGTGCCAGCTTCCTAGCAGCGCCTTGCTGTACTGATTTAGAATGAGAGAACAAGTGGAAATGCCCCTCAGCCTCTGGGTTCGTTTTTTTGTTCGTTTGTTTTTAAGTTCCCCTTAATTTTCCACCTAGGGGTTTATCTTTATAGCTTCTACTGTAGCCCCAGCCATATCTTTGACTTATTTATTATATAGTAATCAGTGATAATTTTTACCTGAGATAAGCTTTGAGAACCTTGTATGGGATAGAGGCTGAGAGATGACTCAGCAATTAAAAGCACTTCCTGCTTTTCTAGAGTACCCCAAATTCAGCTGCCAGAACTGGTGTTGAGCAGCTCACAACCACCTGTAACTCCAGCTCCAGGGGCACACGCACACATATGTCATATATACACATGCATACATATAAATAAAAAACTGAAAAACCTTTTTAAAACCTAAAAACCATGTAGGAATTTTTTTCATGAAATATTAAGCAATGAGCTGACTTTTTCCACTTGACTTTTACCTTGTAGCAAATAGGCACATTCATTTCTTTTTTTTTAATTTATTTATTTATATTTTTTTAATTAAATCTAGACCTGTGTCCCCCACCCGATCCCCCCACCCTACCAGAGCTCATGCATTCTGCCAAACATGCTTTTCATCTCTTTCTCAGTCTTTCTCAGTATTCTCCATGAGGCACATTCATTTCAATAGTTAACATTTATCTTTTGTTATAGAAAGTAGTGTTATGAAAGGGAAGACTGAATCTACTATAGTAAACTGGCATGGGGCACCTCTGCATATGAGTGTTACAGGTCCTCCCTTCAGATGGATGCTTTCGTTTTTGCTGATAAAGCTCATGCTAGTTTTGAGTCCCTTAAACATCCCAAACTAACCTCATGGCGATCCTCTTATTTTGACCTCCCAAGTGCTAGGATTACAGGCCTACACCACTACACCCATCAAGGTATATGCTGGTTTGATGTGTTCCATCCTTTCAACACCTAACCCAATTGGCTTTATTCTGTTGGCCAAATTGTAATATTTGAAATTAATTCAGCGTTGAGCAGAAAGATTTTTGTGTACATATGATTTTGCCTTTTATGATGAGAAAAGCTTCTCCTCGGATTACTTTGTTAATCTAAATAATAGTCCCTCTTCCTATATAAGGTCTAGGATGGGTTCTAGAAGTAATCCATCAAAGCTGGGCGTGGTAGTACATGCCTTTAATCCCAGCACTCGGGAGGCTGAGGCAGGCGGATCTCTGTGAGTTTAAAGCCAGCCTTGTCTACCCAGTGAGCCAGCTGGGACTAAAGGGAGACCTTGTCTCAAAAAAAAACAAAAAGGAAGTGATCCATCAAAATTAGCTAAACTTGTCTACTATAGACATAGTTTTTATAGGGTCCTTTCAGCAAGACATACTGGAATTACCCAACATTTTACTAAAACTCCTAGATTAGAGAGAAAAGTGGGAGGAAGAAGGCACCTGGGCAGGGCAGGTCTGGATTCTGTTAGAGGGTAGATTCCAGTCTGTTACTGTTTTTGTTGGGAATTTTTTCCAAAGTGGGGCCTCCTAGCCTACTAGCCTTTCATGAATATTTAGAAGCCTAGGGCTGGGTGGGGCTGGAGAGCTGGCCTAGCGGTTGAAAGCGCCAACTGCTCTTGCAGAGGACCCGGGTTCGATTCCCAGCACCCATATGGCGGCTAAGAACCATCTTTAACTCTAGTTCCAGGGGAATCTGACACCCTCTTCTGACCTCCGAGGCATTGCGAGACACAGGTGCACAAACCTACATGCAGACAGTACATTCATACACATAAAAAAATAAATAACATTTAGAAGCCTAGGGCTGTTCTGAACTATGGAGAGTCAGAAGTTAAGTATGTCTGCATCACAGTTCTATTGTCTGGTTTTTCTAACACTGATTTATCAAATATACTGACTGTCAGCTGTCTGCTCCAAATGGAGCTCTAAAAATGATTTTATTTTTCCCCCTAGAAATACTGTTTACCATAAGCCTGTCCCTCTAGCATTTTAACAGAAGGCAAAACAGCTTTAACCATATCAACAAAGCAGTCATCCAACACATAAAAGTCCCATGCCAATGATGGAATAAAAAATCAGTGACCATAGCAAAATTTATAGCCAGATAAAAGTCAACAGTCTTACTGATATTGGCTCTGACTCTCTTAAAGTACTTTCCATTGTGTCCACTTCTACAAAGAAATGAAGCATTCTTCTCAGTGTCTACTTTTTGTGTATGTGATTTAAAACAGCATCTCCCTCTAGTTCCAGCTGCCCTGCAATTTGCTATGTAGACCAGGCTGCACTTGGATTCAGAGATCTGCCTGCCTATCCCTCCTGAGTGCTGAAATTAAAGGTGTGTACCACCAAGCCTAGCCAGTCTCTTAAACCTTGTCTTGCTAAATTTGTTCTAGAAATTGTGAATGACTATTGTTCCCTTTGATAGCAGGAAATCATACAATTAAATTATGTAACAAAAACTCTGCACACAGAACACTAAACCTTAGAGTGCCATAATAAATTTCTAAAATTATATTTTGTTGAATAATTTCATATATTTCATAGATATTTGTTGAGCAACTACCAAATGTTAAACACTGTTTTCTCTGTTTGAAAATAGTACCAGTCACTGGGAGTGGTAGCTTGCACCTTTAATCCCAGCACTCATGAGTCAGAGCCAGGTAGATCTCTGTGAGTTCAAGACCAACCTGGTCTACATAACAAGTTCCAGACCAACTGGGGCTACAGGGAGACCTTGTCTCAAAAAGACAAAAAAATAGTAGTAAATGAGACAGAAGTTATAAGCTATTTGATACAAATAAAGAATTTAAACACATAAAGAATTTAGACAAGAAAAATAGCAGATAATAAGTAGATACATATAATTAAAATGCTAGACATGTTATGTATATATGTTATATGTCATGATATGAATTCAAAAATAAAATATGTATTCTGCACTAGGTCACAAAACATATACTGCTTGTATAGTGTCTCATGGCTGTGATCAAATGCCTGACAAAAGCAACTCAAGGAGGGGTTCATTTTGACTTGCAGTTCCAGGAGATACCTTCCATCATGGCAAGGGAGATGTGTAATAGCACAAGGAGGTAGATGGTCATATTGTGTCCACAGTCAGGGAGCAGAGAGTGAGAAATGCTAGTAACCCAGTTGGCCTTCTCTCTAGTCTCATTATTTGGAAGTAATAAAGTATTCCAGAACTAGGATTTTTCCCTGGAGGAACTTCTACATAAAATTTTTCTGAGCAGGGCATGGTGGCGCACGCCTTTAATCCTAGCACTTGGGAGGCAGAGGCAGGCGGATCTTTGCAAGTTCAAGGCCAGCCTGGTCTACAGAGTGAGTTCCAGGACAGCTGGGGCTACGGGGAGACCCTGTCTCGAAAAGACCAAAAAAAAAAAAAAAAAAAAAAAATTTTTTTCTGTTGTAATTTTCTAGCAGTCACACTACAGATTGACGTATATCAATGCAATAACAATATTTGTTTTTTTGTTTGTTGTTTTTTGTTTGTTTTTGTTTTGTGTGTGTGTGTGTGTGTGTGTGTGTGTGTGTATTTAATGACCAGTGAAGCTGATTGGAGAAGACTCATTCTGCCAGAGAGAGAGAGAGAGAGAGAGAGAGAGAGAGAGAGAGAGAATTTACTTAATGACCAGTGAAGCTGACTGGGTAAGACTCATTCTGCCATAGAGTTGTAGACATTTGTCACCTCTGTAGCCCAGGCTGTCCTTGAGTCCTTTCTGCCTCCCAAGTACTGGGATGACAGATGTGCTTGATTCCAGTTCACCTTTGTTGTTTATTCTGGGCAGTAATTGAAAGGCAGCAAGTATAAAGGAAGAAATTGTTAAGAACCTCTATAGTGCTTAAATTGAGCTGCTCAGCTTTGAGTTGAGTGTCCACTCATAAAAATCCGTGAGCATGAGCAGTTTTGAATCTACTACTTGTAGGAAAGGCATTTGCCTGACCACAGTGAAGTGGCCAGATAGTGATCTTAGAATCAGAAGAATTTAAGTCCAGAGATCTCCTTCTCTTAGAACTGGTCCACAGGGAAGCTGACTGACCTGTGCAACTGTTTCCTCTTGCAGGAGTTTCATGGTTAATGAGAACTAAGTAAACTAACAAATGTGAAAGTCCCTGCAACAAAGGAAGCACTGGGCAAAGACTTATTACTGAAGCCATCAACTATTAATAGAACTAAGCTTCTGTGATAATTGTGGTATCTTCCAAGTACTATAGCCTTTCTCTTCAGAAAGCTTAGAATGCCACCCACTAGGTCTTCTCAGGTCAGAACAGGCAGAGCCTTACTAATTCTCTGGGCCTTGTCTCTCTCCAGGAAGGCTATGGCATTGGGGATGATGAGTATTCCTGTGCTTATGATGGCTGCCGGCAGCTGATTTGGTACAATGCCAGAAGTAAGCCTCACATCCACCCATGCTGGAAGGAAGGTATTCATGCTTCTCCATCATAAACTTTTCACTCATGTTAAGACATCTGTTTCTGGGCCTGGAGAGATGGCTTAGCAGTTAAGAGCACTAGCTGCCCCTTCAGAGGACTTGGCTTCTGTCCCCAGCACCCACGTGGTGGCTAACAGCCATCTGTAACTCCAGTTCCAGGGGATCCGATGCCTTCTTCTGTCCTCCACTGGGATTGCACAACATGGGTGCACCTGTTTACATACAGGTAGTACACTCATACACATAAAATAAAAATAAATTTTTTTAAATTTAATTTAAAAAACTTTTAATAAACATGTTTTGGTGCTAGGCATGGTAAGGAATGCCTTTAATCCTAGTACTTGGGAGGCAGAAGCAGGCTTGATCTACATAACAAGTTCCAGGCCAGCCAGTGGTACATAGTGAGACCTTATCTCAAAAAAAAAAAAAAATGTTTGGAAGTTTGGGTAGTTATTTTCTAGAGAGTTTTCTATCTCGACAGAGGGGCAAATAAGCACACAATTTTATCTTACCTGACATGCACATGTTTTCCACATTTTAGCATCTTTGAAATTAAGATGAATCTTACTATGTAATTGATGGCTTGTCATAGTTTAAATGGCATCTTTTTTCCTTGACTGATAATACTGCTGTGTAGAGTTCAGATGAGTTGCAGGAGAAACAAAGATGAGTGTGGTGAATATGTGGCTAAGGACGCAAACTTAATCCAGTCCCATTGAGGCTCTTCCAGGATTTGGTAGTACATAGCAGTATCTTACAGTGTTCTGTTTGTCTTCTAGGAGACACAGTAGGATTTCTGTTAGACTTGAATGAAAAGCAAATGATCTTCTTTTTAAACGGCAACCAGCTGCCTCCTGAGAAGCAAGTCTTTTCATCTACTGTGTAAGTAGCTCATTTCTTTCGAAGGTTTGTTTAGATATGTGGAATGTATTTTTATTCAGAAATAAACATGTTTGTTCATTTATGTAAGCAATACTGAGAAAATTGTCTTATTTCAACTAATTAGGGACTCAGTTGTTCTTACCTCAAACTATCCAAAAGTTTGAGAAAGACAAAGACAGATCTTCCTTGGTTCACAGACCTACCTTGGTTAATAAAAACAGAATCTGTTCCCTTTCCTTTTTTTTTTTTTTTGGTCTTTTTCAGACAGGGTCTCCCTGTAGTCCCACTGTGTAGACCAGGCTGGTCTTAAACTCACAAAGATCCGCCTGCCTCTGCCTCCCGAGTGCTAGGATTAAAGGCATGCGCCACCACACCCGGCTTCCCTTTCCTTTCTAACAGGGTATGACTGGCCTATCTTGAGTTTCTGAAAATAACCATGCATGAACTTTATAACTTCTCCTGATCTCTATACTCATTTTTATTTGTAGATCTGGATTTTTTGCTGCAGCTAGCTTCATGTCATATCAACAATGTGAGTTCAATTTTGGAGCAAAACCATTCAAATATCCACCATCTATGAAATTTAGCACTTTCAATGATTATGCCTTTTTAACAGTTGAAGAGAAGATCATTTTGCCAAGGTAAGAGTTTGCTCAGTTTATCTCCAGACTGTCACATCCATCTCATGAGAATTTAAGGCAATTTGTGAGAGTGGTTTTTTTCATCTTTTAGTAAGGTTTGGTTTTTTTGTGTGTGGGGACGACACCCCCCCCCCAACACCCCCCCCCCACCCCCCCCCCCCCCGTGTAGCCCTGGCTGACCTACACTTGCCTCTGTTTCCTGAGCACTGGAATTAAAGGCATGTACCATCATTCTTGGCATGCAAGTAAACTTGAGAACCTCGATAAAAAAGGTCGATTTTCTGGGAAATATAAATCAGTAAAACAGATCCCAGAAAAAAACATGCAAATCAATGGTTAGTGTAAAATTATTTGAAAGCTACATTTAAGAGCTGTGTCTCGAAAAAGCAACAGACTTAGGTGGTTTCACAAGAGATATCTATCAGATTATGGGTAATAAAGAGCCTTTTCATCATTTAAAGTATTATAGAGCCCAGAAACAAAAAGAGAACATGTTCATAGCCTTCTTCTGAGCCAAATAATGGTATAAAAAAAATCAATTTATGTGAAAAAAAAATCAGAAAAATAATGACACACAAAACTGCAAACTAAAGTGTAAAACTCCTAATTATTGGGAAATAAGTACATCTGTTAGGAAACTTAGTTTATTGAAACCAACTTATTTTAGGTTTGAAACATGCCAGCACTGCTTTATAGCCGATAACTAGATGAATGCCTTCTCAGATAACATCTCACTGCCCTGATTTGACAGAAAATAAGGTTGGCTTTAACTGTCTCCCTGGATGAATGAATGCCTTCTTGGCTTCCTGACAAGATGAATATAGCCTGTTCCTTAAGCTAAGGAAAGACTCCAGCTACTTCCTTGTAATTACAGTTGAAGTTTGTTACACATCGTAAGCCAGAGTTTATCTTTGCAGTTGCTTTGGCCTATATGAGGCAGGGGATTCCTGTTACTACTGTTATGTCAAAATGATAGTCCTCAGCAGTCAAGGAGACCATACTATCTAGGGCATAGCTTATGTTGAACCATACCTAATATCCCTAAAGGTATCTATAATATATTAGAATCCTGGCTTCTGTTGTGAAGCAAAACATAGGTCTGTAAGCAGCCCTCTATACTTCACCTTGGACACTGGACTCTGTGTGTCAGTGGTTAAGCAGTTTCAGATGAACTAGAAGATGTCACAGTAACAGAAGCAGAGCATTGGTACTATCCCAAAAGTATAAGGGCCACTTATATTCTGTTCAGGCATCTGAGGTTTATTCCTAGAGCTTTCATTCCATTTGCCTTAGGGCCTGACAGACTGTGAACTTTCAATTCCTCTTGGTCAAAGTGTGAGGTGACATCTCCCTCTCAACTGTCAGACCTCATTTATCTAGTCTACTTTTCCTGGGATGAGGCTCATACATGACCAGAAGGACACAATTGATCCATTTGAGAGGTTCCCCCCCTCCCCCCCGCTTCTGTAAGCTTAAACTTCCGGAAAAGAGATGGAAAGTGTTTTTAAGGCCACCGTATACATACTGACTTGGTAATTTTTAAGGCCACCATATACATGCTGACTTGGTAATTGTACATGAATTTAATACCTAGAGTTTATTGTGTCTTGAATAAAAACAGCAGAATTATAAGCTATATCAACTTAATATTGTATCTAGACTCAGTTATCTCTGACAGTTATACCCAGAAAGTTAACAGGCACAGGCCTGGTGACACAGGCCTATTGAAGCAGGATTGCAAGATCAAAGACTGTACAAAAGAGTGAATTCAAGGCCAGCCTAGGCAACTTAGTGAGATCCTGTCTCTAAAAATAAGAAAAGGTGGGTTTGGACAGAGCAAAGATTAAGGAATACTTAGTGTATTCCTCGTGCGTCAGGCTTTTTCAGAGCGTGTCATGCCCACTGCTGGCAGACTGCTTTGTTGGCAAACACATTTCAAATTACTTTGTCTGCTCAGGCACAGGCGCCTTGCTCTGCTCAAGCAAGTCAGCATCCGAGAGAACTGCTGTTCCCTTTGTTGTGATGAGGTAGCAGACACACAGCTGAAGCCATGTGGACACAGGTGAGATGATTTGCTTGGGTAATTCATCTTTCATATATCACATCAGGCAGCATTTAATCCTGCCCTTGAATAGCTTCTAGAGCATTATCAGTTCCATAGCATTCATCAGGGTTTATTATATCTAACATAGGCTGGGTGAGGAACTGGGTTGCCAAGTAGTACCTGGCCATCTTCCAGAAAGTACCTGAAAAAGAAGCATCTTGATATTGAAAGCCTAGTTTTTGCTTTGTTTATTCTGTACTGTATTTTGATAGAGTGTTGCATTTACAACATATAAAGGGCTTAATGCTATGTATGAGCTTCTTGGGAAAGCACTTTTGAGTTTCCTTCCTTGTTTGCTTTTTTTTTTTTTTTGTCTTTTTGAGACAGGATCCCCCTGTAGCTCCAGCTGTCCTGGAACTCACTATGTAGACCAGGCTGGCCTTGAATTCAGAGAGATCCACCTGCCTCTGCCTCCCGGGTACTGGGATTAAGGGCGTGCAGCACCACACCTGGCTCCTTGTTTGCTTTATACTCCTAACCACTGAGAAAGTACAGCCTCCATGCCATCTCACCAAATTATACTCTGTAAAATGAACTTACGTCCTGGATCTTATAAGACAGAGGTGTCAGGACTGGAGAGATGGCTCAACAGTTAAGAGCACTGACTGTTCTTGCAGAGGACCCAGGTTTGATTCTCAGCACCCACCTGCTGGCTAAGAACCATCTTAGGTTGGGCGTGGTGGCATAGGCCTTTAATCCCAGCACTCTGGAGGCAGAGGCAGGCGGATCTCTGTGAGTTCCAGGCCAGCCTGGTCTACATAGCGAGTGCCAGGCCAGCTGGGACTAAAGGGAGACCCTGACTCAAAAAGACAAAAAAAAAAGTGTCTAAGCATCAGCTAGAGCAGCAAGTAAGATACTCCTTCCCAAGAAGGCTATCCCAACTAAGATTAGAAAGGAGAACAGTAAGCAGCATGGCACCATGGCTGTCTCACACTTAGGTTGATAGGATATGAGCAACACTCCTGTTCACAGGACAACCAGCTGCTTATATCCATCACATCCTACACTCTGTGTTGCTATGATTTCGACAAATCTTGTTTGTTTGTTTGAGACAGGGTCTCCCTTTAGTTCCAGCTGTACTGGAGCGCACTATGTAGACCAGGCTGGCCTTGAACTCACAGAGATCCGCCTGCCTCTGCTGGGATTAAGGGTATGTACCACCAGGCCTGGCTTGACAAAACTTTAATCATCTGATTGCTGGGGGCAGAGGGGTGGAGATTGTGGAGGGCTGACCCTAGAATGGTAAAACACAGTTTGACATTGCTAGGAGTGACTTAGCCTGGACCACTGATATCTAAGGGGCTAAGTGAAGTGTATGCAATGTTTCCTTTCACAGTAGCTATACCACTTTCTCTTCTGCAGCCCAGAACTTCTCAGATTAAGTACTCTTGCAAGTTTTAGTATCAGAGCGTTACAAACAAACTTTTTTTGTTGTTTCTTATTGAATTTTTGTGTATTTCATACAGAACATCTTAATCAACTTTATTCTCCCTTCCATCACCCCCGCTACACACTGGGATTCATAGATTGTCATTTGTGTTAAGGCCTATCATGTCAAGTTAGTGTCCCCAGACATCCCTCAATAGAGTCACTCCCTTTAAGAAGATCAACTCTTCCTCACCCAGCAGTAATCAACTGCCAATAATTCTTTGACTAAGATTGGGGCCTACTGTTCATTTCCACAGTTCTGTGCTAGATTTTTGTCTGTTTGAGTTTGCATGGGTCTTGTGCATGCTGTCACCATTGCTGTAGGTTCATATAAACAAGGTCCCAGGAGCCTGTAGAACTCTTATTTCCATCCAGTTATGTACCTCCTCCCTGGCTCTTATAATTTTCCACTCCCTTTTCCACAGTGGTCCTTGAGCCCTGGGTGGGTGGAGTTTTAACATAGGAGTTCTGTCCAAGGACTTTTATTCTCTACACCTTGTCCTTTTGTGACTTTTTGTGTTCCTGGTCCTCTGTTGCACAAAGGAGCTTCATTGGTCAGAATTGAGAGATGCATTAGTGTTCTCTTTACCCTTCCTTGTTCTGTGAGCCTTAGATATAGGGGTTGCATCATAGATGTGCCACTTAGGCTTGTCAGTTCACAGACAAGTTTCTGTGTATGACCAGTTCTGGAATGCAGTAATATTCTCCATCTGTTGAAAAAGAAGCTGCTTTGATGGGGAGGGGGTGTGTGTGACTGGGATACTTGACAGAGAGTTTAAAGGTCAGAATCTTCATACCCTTTTTCATCATTGTTTCTGTAAAAATATGAAGATCTAAACATCCTCTTCATCTTTTGAGCCTTCTGACCCTTCAGGGCTCATGGACGAGAGCTATAAGACCTAGAACTAATTATCTTAAGTATGGTCATAGATTCTATAATACATAGATCCAAAACAGGATTAGAAAAGAAAACTAAGAATTATAAGAATATTTAGCCGAGCATGGTGGTGCATGTCTTTAATCCCAGCATTCAGGAAGCAGAGGCAAGTGGATCTCTCTGAGTTCAAGGCCAGCCTGGTCTATATAGTGAGTTCCAGGACAGCTGGAGCTTCAGGGAGACTCTCTCAAAAACACCAAAAAATAAAAAATAAAAAAGGATATTTAGCCTGTGGCTGGAAAGATGGCTTAGCGGTTAAGAGCACTGGCTGTTCTTGCAGAAGACCCAGGTTCAAATCCTAGCACCCACATGGTAACTAACAACCATCCCTAACTCCAGTTCCATGGATCCAATGCCCTCTTCTGTCCTCCACGGGCACTGCACGACAGGGTTACACTTACACACATGCAGGCATAATACACATACACATAAAAATAAAAATGTAGCCTGGGTTACATAGTAGTCTCAAACCAGTTTGGGTTATATATAGCAAAACTTTTGGGGGGGGCATGGAAAGTAAGAAAATTTAGTGTTATAGAGAAGACAGCCCTTTCACATCTTAAAGTATACTAAAAACAAGTGTTAGTAGTTTGGATCCATTATAAAAGAATGATGAACAAGAATGAGAATATAGTTCAGTGATAGGGCAACTGTCTATTGTGCATAATGCCTTGGGTTTGACCATAGCACCACAGAAAGAAAGGGGGTCTGGAGGAATGATAGAACAGTGGAACAGAAAATCAGAAATAGAACTAAAAATGAAAATCTAGGTAGAGGTTGAACAGATGGCTAGCTGGTCAAAAGTGCTTGCTGCTCTTGCAGAGGACAGAGTTTGATTCCCAGCACCCACATTGTACAGCTCACTACCACATAGAACTCAAACTCCAGGGGATCTCATGCCCTTTTCTGACCTCCATGGACACCCACATACACATAAATTAAAATATTTTTAGCCGGGTGTGGTGGTGCATGCCTTTAATCCTAGCACTTGGGAGGCAGAGGCAGGAGGATCTTTGTGAGTTCAAGGCCAGCCTGGTCTACAGAGTGAGTTCCAGGACAGCTGGGGCTACAGGGAGACCCTGTCTCGAAAAGACCAAAAAAAAAAAAAAAATTTTTTTTTAAATAAAAATCTAATATATGATAAAGGCATTGCATCACATCTGTGGTAAAAGATGTATTTGTTAATGATACTGGGATAAATTACTAGATGTTAGAGAAAAAAATAGAATATGTCCTTGCCTCTGTGTGTGTGTGTGTGTATACATACATATGCTATGTACATATAGATTTTGTGTGTGTGTATACATACATATGCTATGTACAAATAGATTTTCCTGGAAGGCTGAACTTTTAATTTAGTCCTCAAGAAGAGGAATATTTAAGCTTAAAAATAGGAGGGAAATTTATTTTTTATTCATAATTCTATAAATTTTCATTTTTTTTTTAAGGTTGTATGTGCCAGTTACCTTGGTTTTTGTTTGTTTTTTTGTTTTGTTTTGTTTTTTTTGTTTCTTTCCGGAGCTGAGGACCAAACCCAGAGCCTTGCACTTGCTAGGCAAGCGCTATGCGTACACTGAGCTAAATCCCCAACCCCTTCATTTTATTTTTTTAAACCATATGTAATTATTACCCTTTACTAAAAGATTTGTTAACAGTCTATATTTAGCTGGAAGGTAGAGTTTGGCCTTTTAAATCATTAATTTAACTTGCATTTATGCCTTCTTTCCTTAGTGACCTGTGCATGGATTGTGCCTTGCAACTGGAGACCTGCCCATTGTGTCGTAAAGAAATAGTGTCTAGAGTCAGACAGATTTCTCATATTTCATGACACATGTGAAGAGACACCATGGACCTTTTTCTACTCAATTCCAGGCAATGTTGAAAAGAAAAAGAAAAAAATTCTCTAACCAGTTGTACACACATTGAAACTTATAGCCATGGCCAGATTTTATGCTAAAATTGGTAGTTTGTCAAAGACAAATTCTCTTAAAATCAATCCAACTTGCCAGCCCTGAATTCCTTTTGGGGCCAAGGAAGGCTGAATGCTAGCAGCCAGGCCTATGGTACTTCCATGAAACAGTAGGCGACAAGGCCCTCCTGAGTGCTGAAACCACACGGAATTCGACACGTTGGCTTCATTTGGTTGTTTAACACAAGATGTTTTGTGTCGTAGTCTACAGTTTTTATTTTGGGGAGAAGTATTTTGGAGAAGTAATTGAAAGCATTTCTGGGTTAAACACCACTGTTCAGAGAACCCTGGTGTGTTAAGCATGGATATTGCGCTGCAAGACTTGAGTCTGTAAACATAGAATCACACAAGTCACTACTACAAGAAACATGGAGATCCTGAAAGATGGTGCACAGACTGTAGAAAAACCCAAATTTTTTTATATTTCAGTGATTCCAAAGAACATTCTAGTTTTGTTTTGTTTTTTTAACTACAGGAAATTGGTGGTATTTCCACATTGATGGTGTTTCTATCCAGTTTTAGTACCCACATTTTGTGAGGAAAAACGTTTTACTAATGCAGGAGGAATTCTTAAATCTACTGCAATGTTAGACTGGAGAAAATTGGGTATTTAGGGTATCTTTAAGGTACCATCAAATCAGGTTTTTTGTTTTTTATTTAAAATTTTTTTAATCAGTATTGTTTTGGGAAGTAATACTTTGAAACTCTTGAATTAATAGTCTCTAGAGGACAGTCTGAGAACACATATTCCTGTCATTTTAAATAAATACATGTTTTTTAATAGCAAATTCAATCATGAATTGTTGACTATGTCTTCATCAAAAGTGTTTGTCCCTCTCAGGGTCTCAGGTGAAGACCTTCAAGAGTTCAGTTTTTTCTCCCAGAAAATTGGAAGGTAGAATTGTAAATTCTTCAGACTTATTTTATAATGGTGTACCTCAGCAACTGCCTTTCAATTTATGCCAAGTCCTTACTGAGTTTATACTTGAATAGTAAATATGTCTTCTGAGTTTTACAGTGTCTTAAACTCAATACACATTTTTTTTCTTCCTTCCCCCCTTTCTTGTTTGTAGTTCATTCAACCTGTCCTACAGAGGTGATTTCCTTCCTGGCTGTACTTGTTGGGGTGCTGGATTTTTTTCCATGTCTCTAGTCTTCCATAAAAATCCAAATATATAAAATATATATGCATATATAGTTAATGTGTTCTCCTCTTTAGCTTGTGGTGAATACAATAATTTGCATTGAAGAATAAAACATCTGTTGCATTTTCTACTAAGATTTCACAACTCTCATTGATGTCTCATTAAAGTTCCTACTCTTGGGCTGGAGAGATGGCCTAGCAGTTAAGAGCGCCGACCGCTCTTACAGAGGACCCGGGTTCGATCCCCAGCACCCACATGGCGGCCAAGAACCGTCTGAAACTCCAATTCCAGGAGAACTCCAGTTCCAGGGGAATCCGAAACCCTCTTCTGACCTCCGCGGCATTGCACGACATGGGTGCACAGACCTGCATGCAGACAGTACATTCATACACATACAGAAATAAATAAAAATTAAAAAAAAAAAAGTTCCTACTCTTTAGGGTAAGAAAGAATCACAAAAACTAAGAAATAAAAGTCTGGGACAGCCATGCATGGCTTTCCACACCTATACTGCACTCAGAAGGCTGAAACAGGAAGACTGGCACGAATCTGAGGCCATCCTAGGCTGCTACATAGTTCTAGGGTAGCTAGGGCTGTATATAGCAAAGCACTGAATAATACAGCTCCATGGTAGATAACCGCTAGCATGTGAAAGGCCTGTGTTCCTTCCCTGGCACAACAAAAAAAAAAAAAGTTTAGCCACACATGGAAATATATGCCTTTAATCCCAGCACCTGGAAGGCAGAAGCAGGTGGAGAGCTGTAGGCCAGCCAGGGCAACATAGTGAGACCTTGTCTTTAAAAAAAAAAACCAACATAGTGAGACCTTGTCTTTTAAAAAAAAAAAAAAAAAAAAAAAATGGGGCTGGAGAGATGTGCCTAGCGGTAAGAGCGCCCGCCGCTCTTACAGAGGACCCGGGTTTCGATCCCAGCACCCACATTGGCGGCCGGAGAACCGTCTGAAACTCCAATTCCAGAAACTCCAGTTCCAGGGGAATCCGAGACCTCTTCTGCCTCCGCGCATTGGCCTGGACACGGTGCACAAACTTGCATGCGGGACAGTACATTCATACACATACAGAAATAAAAACAAAAAAAAAAAAAATGTAAGTTTAGTTACTTCATTATGGAGCAGACCTTCACTGAAAACCTAGTTGGCACTGGGCACCAGCAAGTTCTCATAACAAACACATGTATTACAACTTGCTAGTGCCTTGAGGGGGAAGGTGGCTCCCAAGACCAGAAGAATACAATTCTAGGGAGAATGAGGCATAAGTACTTCAGATTATGTCGCTGGAGTACAAGTCAAGGAGTTGAAGAAAACTAAGGGAGACAGGACATAGCCAGGCTGAAGGACTGAGGAAGACTAGCTAGATGAGCACAGCACTGTGGGCAGAGGTCTTTTCTTCCAGGAAAGCAGGGAATGGTTAAAAAAGATGGTTATAATTGCGGCCAAGACCGTCTGAAACTCCAATTCCAGGAGAACTCCAGTTCCAGGATTCGACCACCCTCTTCTGACCTCCGCGGATTGCACGACACCCCCGGTNAAAAAAAAAAAAAAAAAAGGGCTGGAGAGATGGCCTAGCGGTAAGAGCGCCCGACCGCTCTTACAGAGGACCCGGGTTTCGATCCCCAGCACCCACATGGCGGCCGAGAACCGTCTGAAACTCCAATTCCAGAGAACTCCCAGTTCCAGGGGAATCCGAGACCTCTTCTGACCTCCGCGGCATTGCACGACACAGGGTGCACAAACTTGCATGCGACAGTACATTCATACACATACAGAAATAAAAAAAAAAAAAAAAAAATGTAAGTTTAGTTACTTCATTATGGAGCAGACCTTCACTGAAAACCTAGTTGGCACTGGGCACCAGCAAGTTCTCATAACAAACACATGTATTACAACTTGCTAGTGCCTTGAGGGGGAAGGTGGCTCCCAAGACCAGAAGAATACAATTCTAGGGAGAATGAGGCATAAGTACTTCAGATTATGTCGCTGGAGTACAAGTCAAGGAGTTGAAGAAAACTAAGGGAGACAGGACATAGCCAGGCTGAAGGACTGAGGAAGACTAGCTAGATGAGCACAGCACTGTGGGCAGAGGTCTTTTCTTCCAGGAAAGCAGGGAATGGTTAAAAAGAATGGTATAAATGGCGGCCAAGAACCGTCTGAAACTCCAATTCCAGGAGAACTCCAGTTCCAGGGGAATCCGACACCCTCTTCTGACCTCGCGCATTGCACGACCCGGTTGCACAGACTTGCATGCAGAAGTACTTCATACACATACGGAAAAATAAATAATAAAAAAAAAAAAAAAAAAAAAAAGAATGTATAAAGATGGTAAAGGTGCTCAGCACCAAGCCTAATGGCCTGAGATTCAATCCCCAGGACCCACATGGTAGAAGGAAAAAAACAAATCCTACGTTGTTCTTCTGGTCTCCATGTGCACACTATCATCTTCACATGTGTATTATCACATGGACATGCATACATGCAAATCAAATGTAATGTTAAAAATTTAATGAAGGGGGTGCTGGAGAGATGGCTCAGCAGTTAAGAGGATTGGCTGCTCTTGCAGAGGTCCTCACTCGAATGCAGCTATAACCATCTGGTATATGGCACACTTTTAATTCCAGCACTTGGGAGGCAGAAGCAGGAGGATCTCTGTGAGTTTTAAGACCACTCTGTCTACATATCAAGTTCCAGGCCAGCTTAGGGGGGCTACAACAGGGAGACCCTGTTTTTTTTTTAGGGTTTTGTTGTTTTGAGATGGGGTCTTTCTATGCAGCCCTGGTGAGCCTGAACTCTCTATGTAATTAGACCTCAAACTCAAAAAAGAAGCCCAGTGTAGGAGGTCAGCCACTGCTCATGAAGGCCATGTTAAGATTTTGTATTTAATCTTGAATGTAGTAGAAAGTAATGGAGTTTAAACATGGACATGTCTGGATAATGTTCTTAAAAGATAACTCTGAGGCTCAGCAGTTAACAATACTGGCTGTTCTTGTTGAGGACCCAGGTTTGGTTCCCAGCACCAACATAGCAGCAACTGTAACTCCAGTTCCAGGGGTGCTACTGCAGCCTTGTGGCCTCTGTGCGCATTGCATGCATGGGAGCCACTTACATACATGCAGGCCAAACAGAAAATGCACATAAAATAAAAAATACTTTTTCTAAAAATGACTCTGGCTTCTCTTTAGAGAATAGAATGGAGGGGTGGGTGGGCAGAAAACAGAATAGTTCAGCTTGAGATGCTAAGGTAGTCTGTGAAGTCAGCAGCACTAGAGGAGAACAGATGAAATAGATAACCTGAGCAGCCAGAGGAGTGGAGGAGCCTGTCCATGCTTTAGAAAGCTACCCTCTGGAGAGATAGCCTAGCTAAGAGCACCACGCTCTTGCAGAGGACCCGGGTTCGATCCCAGACACCACACTGGCTAAGAACCGTCTGTAATCCATTCCAGGAGAACTCCAGTTCCAGGGGAATCGAACCATACATCTGCGGCATTGCACGACAAACCCGCATGCAGACAGACACTCAAAACAAAAAATATATAAAATAAATAAAAAATAAAAAAAAAGAAAAAAGCTACCTCCCTTGTCCTAAGATGGCCTGCTTTCTAATTCTAGGACCATGAAACAGAAAGCTCCCATAAGAATTGAATCCAAATGGTAGGTAAAAATATTCAAATTTCCCTAGAGCTACTCCAAAAGGTCATTCACCTCAGCCATGCACACAGAAGAAACAGGAATCACACCTTGGAAAAACTCTACAACTAGCTACTTCCTACAGCCCCCGTAACCATTTTAAGAGAAAAGTAGCTAGGGGCTGGAAAGATGGCCTATGGTTAAGAGCACCAACCGCTCTTGCAGAGGACCCCAGGTCAATCCCCAGCACCACATTGTGGCTGAGAACTGTCTTTAACTCCCAGTTCCGGGGAATCCAGCCCTCTTCTGACCTCTGCATTGCACAACACGGGTGCACAGACCTACATGCATGACAGTACATTCATACAAATAATAAATTTAAAAAGAGAGAAAGCTAGGCTGGAGAGATGCCTAGCAGTTAGAGGCACCGACTGCTCTTGCAGAAGGACCCGCGTTCGATCCCCAGCACCCACTGGCGGCTGAGAGAACCGTCTTTGCTCCAGTTTCAGGGGAATCCACGCCTCTTCTGACCTCTGCAGCATTGTCTGACAGGGCGCACCAAACCTTACATGCAGACAGTCCATTCTACACTTAAAATTTTTAATTACATTTTATATTCCAATCAGTCAATTGTATTACCATTTCCACCAAAAACCTACACCAAATTAACTAATCTAAAACAATTAACTAAGCCTTAAAATATCCTACACTGTGTGGATACTATAAGCATTGGGGCGGAGTTGCAGTGAAGCTACCTGCGTAAGAATATACAATTTTACCCAATAGTTACACTGTGGACACTCTTTAGTTGAACTTAGGACTTTTAAATATTAGAGAAACTGAGAAACTATTAGATAAATACTAATAATTACTAATTTTAATATTAGGAAAAAAGAAAAGGTGCGAAAAATTTGTATGCCTATATTGGCCTTATAACTCTACGCTCATATATAAAAAGTCATGTCCAGTGTAGCAAAAAGTAGATACAGAGACTTCATTGCTATTGTTTATTGTCATGATAAATGTATCTTACACTCACTTATGGATGTGTTTTTGTGTATGATGTTTTAAATAAGAGGTTTTTTTTTTTTTCATTTTTTTGTTATATTAATATGTATGCAAATATTGAGAGGTACCAATGTACTTCCATTAATTAGACACTCCAAATGTACTCTGTACTCAGAATATTTAAAACAACTCTAGCATTTTTTATTCCCAGTTAGTTCAAATTCAGTATCTAGCTCCTTTTTTTTTTTTTTTTTGTGCCTCCTGGAGCTTTTTGTTTTTAGCAGCAAGCATTCCATCAGTATAGTAGACCAGATTTTGTGGCAAGGCAGTCTGCTTGCATATACAACTCTGAGCTCTCCTCAGGCCACAAGCAGCCCCTGAAAAGTGCTTGTGCGGTCACTCCTCATCAGCGAGCTAGAGAAAGGCACGGATTGGAGAATGTATTTGTTTTTTAAATCTCAAGTCACTAGCTTCTCCAGCGACTTCTCATAATATCCCATACAAGTTATCATGCTAGATCCAGACGCTTTTTATATTGTGATATCTCCAGGTTAAAAATTTATCACTGCGTTGTTTTACCATTACTATTCATCCTACATAAATTCAAAATCTCGATCAGCAAGACCTATTATGCAACTGGTCTTACCACTCCCCGCTCTCTCCACATATGCAAACAAGTTGTTAGCACTAGCTAGTAGCTTTAAAGAAGGATAAAACACCCTAGGGGCGACTTGGGAAAAATTTAAGCGGGAACTTAAAAACCACAGTGGGACAAGAAGCACAACAGCTTACTTTGTCTGTGCACAGACTTGCATGCAGACAGTACATTCATACACATACGGAAATAAATAAAATTAATAAAAAATTAAAAAAAAAAAAAAAGAATGGTATAAAGATGGTTAAAGGTGCTCAGCACCAAGCCTAATGGCCTGAGATCAATCCCCAGGACCCACATGGTAGAAGGAAAAAAACAAATCCTACAGTTGTTCTCTGGTCTCCATGTGCACACTATCATCTTCACATGTGTATTATCACATGGACATGCATACATGCAAATCAAATGTAATGTTAAAAATTTAATGAAGGGGGTGCTGGAGAGATGGCTCAGCAGTTAAGAGGATTGGCTGCTCTTGCAGAGGTCCTAGCACTCGAATGGCAGCTATAACCATCTGGTAGTGCACACTTTTAATTCCAGCACTTGGGAGGCAGAAGCAGGAGGATCTCTGTGAGTTTAAGACCACTCTGGTCTACATATCAAGTTCCAGGCCAGCTAGGGCTACAACAGGGAGACCCTATGTGAAAAAGAATAATAATAGGAAGGGTTTTGTTGTTTTGAGATGGGGTCTTTCTATGCAGCCCTGGTGAGCCTGAAACTCTCTATGTATATAGACCTCAAACTCAAAAAAGAAGCCCAGTGTAGGAGGTCAGCCACTGCTCATGAAGGCCATGTTAAGATTTTGTATTTAATCTTGAATGTAGTAGAAAGTAATGGAGTTTAAACATGGACATGTCTGGATAATGTTCTTAAAAGATAACTCTGAGGGCTCAGCAGTTAACAATACTGGCTGTTCTTGTTGAGGACCCAGGTTTGGTTCCCAGCACCAACATAGCAGCAACTGTAACTCCAGTTCCAGGGGCTCTACTGCAGCCTTGTGGCCTCTGTGCGCATTGCATGCATGGGAGCACTTACATACATGCAGGCCAAACAGAAAATGCACATAAAATAAAAATACTTTTTCTTAAAAATGACTCTGGCTTCTCTTTAGAGAATAGAATGGAGGGGTGGGTGGGCAGAAAACAGAATAGTTCAGCTTGAGATGCTAAGGTAGTCTGTGAAGTCAGCAGCACTAGAGGAGAACAGATGAAATAGATAACCTGAGCAGCCAGAGGAGTGGAGGAGCCTGTCCATGCTTTAGAAAGCTACCCTCTGGAGAGATAGCCTAGCGGTTAAGAGCACCGACGCTCTTGCAGAGGACCCGGGTTCGATCCCCAGCACCCACATGGCGGCTAAGAACCGTCTGTAACTCCAATTCCAGGAGAACTCCAGTTCCAGGGGAATCCGAGACCTTCTTCTGACCTCCGCGGCATTGCACGACACGGGTGCACAGACCTGCATGCAGACAATACATTCATACACATGCAAAAAAATAAAAATAAAAATAAAAAAATAAAGGTCTTTGTTTTTGAGGCAGCATCTCCTGAATCCTAGAAATATTTGAACATGCTTTGTATCCTAGGATGACCTTGAACTTGTGATCCTTATGCCTCCACCTACTAAGGGCTACTAAGGGGTAGGATTACAGATGTGCACTACTGGATCTGGTTTATGTGGTACTAGGGACCGAAGCCAGGGCTTCAAGCATGCTAGGCTGGCACTCTGCCATCTAAAGCATGATATGTTGTCTTAAGGTATTGTCAAAACAGACCTTCTGTCTTAATGGACAATGACTTGTAATATAATGATTTAATTGGTAAATAATCAGCTGTTTACCCATCATTTAATTTTTTTCTTAACTTTTAAAACCGTATGAAATCTAGGTGTAAGAAAATGAGAAACATAGGGCATGGTGTTGCACACCTTTAGTCTCAGCACTTCAGAGGGAGAGGCAGGTGGATCTCTGTGAGTTCAAGGCCAGCCTGGTCTACAGAGTGAGTTCCAGGACAGCTGGGGCTATGAGAGAGACCCTGCCAATAAATAAATAAATAAATAAATAAATAGGACAAGGGTTGAGGGAAGGGTAATAGAATACTTGTGATATGAGGGGAAAAGAGCTAGCTAGAGATGGGTAGGGGAAAGACAATAGAGTGTGATGAATTAGAGCAGAGTATAATGAATATATGTATGAAAATACCATGAAACACATTGTGTTGTATGTTGAATTAAAAAGTTAATAAAAGGTTTGGGACTGGGGCTCAGTGGTGCAACACTTGCCTCACATCCCTGAGGCCCTGGGTTTAATACCCAGCCCTAACTCCCCTCCCCTCCCCTCCCCCACTGCCCCAAACTTTGGAAAAAGGTTAAAAAAACATAGGAACAAAAATGATTCCTGTCTCTTTTGCTTTTTCAGCTGGGAAATAAGAGCAATTTCTAGTAACTCTTAGGTTGCTTAATGTAGAGTTAATCCAAAGGAAGCACTTTCAGTCTTGAAGTTTATTATTAAGAAATCAAACCTGTATCATTACCAAGTTGGTTGCTCTTTTGAAGATCTGAGCCTGTGACAGAAAGCTAAGATGACAATGGGATTGAATTTGTTTTGATTTGTGGTATAATTTTAAAATTATTGTTGCATGTGTACTTAATTAAATTATTAGTGTATGTAGTGTGTACAATGCCTTTGTGAGTACAGGCCTGTGCATGTCAATGGCACACATGTGGAAGTCAGAGTACAGCTTTCAGGAGTTGGTTGGTTCTCTCAGGTCTCAAGCTAGTTAGTGCAGCAGTCACTTTTACCTGCTGAGCCAGCCTTGTAAGATAATTTTTAAGTTCATGTAACTTCAGTGTTAAACATTTCATCTACCCAGAATTTTTTTAGAAATTATGTTAACTTGTTTTCAAAAAATAGTTTGTTTTTTTTTGACAGGATTTTGTTAAATAGTTCTGTCTGGCCTGGAATTTTTTGTGTAGACCTAGTCTCAAACTCTCAGCTGTGATCTTCCTCCCTCTGCCTCTGCTACTGCTTCCTTTCTCAGCGTTGAGATTATAAGCATGAGCCACCACACCCAGCTTTAAAGACTGTTTTAGTAATTTTTTTTTTTTTTTCTTTTTGAGACAGCATCTCCCTTTAGTCCCAGCTGACCTGGAGCTCACTGTGTAGACCAGGCTGGACTTTAACTCACAGAAATCTGCCTGTCTCTCCTCCCAGGTGCTGGGACTAAAGGCATGCCCATCCACACCCGGCTTGTTTTAGTAATTTCTATGTAAAACTTAAAATTAGTCTAATAAATTATCTTAAATTTAAAGGTTAAATAAGTTTTCTCATTTTTTTTCTCAATGGTGTAAGAATAAAGTCAATAGTATTTAGCAACACAGGGCTGGGGTGGTAGTAACCATTACCATTTGGGAAGTGTCACAAAAGGGAAAACATAGCTTTGATTCTTCATAGGTTCACAAAAAGAATGTAGTTGAAGAAGCTGCCCTCTTGTGATATTTTAGTTTTCTTATTTCACACACTAAATAGATGTAATTTGCATCCAAGTTTACACAGAGACATCTGACTAGGCAAAAGATGGGGAGAGTTACAGGAATGTGACTCACTTGAATGATTGGAACTATGCTTTAGTAGCTATAAATTGATAAGTTTTTTTTTTTTAGACTGGTAAAATCCATAGATAATGCTCATCTAGAAAATAAGATTGTTTCTCTTGGAATTATTTGCTTTTTTGCTGCTTCTTTTAGAACAAAGCTGCTTGATTGGTTGAATTGACACAGCTTATGCTAAGCCTCCACCTAACAATATTGTTGAAAGCTAGACAACAGATGAATCTGAATAGCTCCTATTTTCCTGGCACTAAGGATACAGAGATAGGTAAGATTGTCTCCACCTTAAGGGAGTTCATAGTTTATTTCTACCTCTCAAAAGCTTGCTATTTTAAGGTTTGTTTTGCTGCAGGGAACAGTCATAAGCTAGAGCTAGCTTAAGTAGAGTTGTCATAAGGCTATAGGGAAGTCTCAGAATTCATTTGAAATGGAGTGTGCCTCACAGAAATTAGCAAGGTGTCAGAGAGCTCTCCTGTTCTTTCTCTTGATCCCTGTAATTAGTTGTACTTGGTTAAGGAGATGGTGGTAGGGAAGACATTTATGATGTGTAGAGAGGAGGGTCCTTGGATGAAGAACAGCAGAAAGATGCCTATAATTTACTTAGAAACATCTGCTTTTATTATATTTTTCATTATCAAAATAATGGGTCTCAGTATATTTTCATACGTATATCCTTCTGCCTCAACTTCCCCCTTCCCCTTTGTTTTGTTTGTTTTGAACAATGTTCAGAGGTACTTGGGCGAACCTTTAGAACTAAAGAATTGGTATTGNTCCAGGAGAACTCCAGTTCCAGGGGAATCCGAGACCTTCTTCTGACCTCCGCGGCATTGCACGACACGGGTGCACAGACCTGCATGCAGACAATACATTCATACACATACAAAAATAAAAAAATAAAAAAAAAAAAAGAAAGCTACCCTCCGGTTGTCCTAAGATGGCCTGCTTTTCTAATTCTAGACCATGAAACAGAAGGGTCTCCATATTGAATTGATTAATCCATTAAGGGTAGAAGCAAATTTACCCTAGAGCTACTCCAAAAGGTCATTCACCTCAGCACTGCACACAGAAGAGAAACAGGAATCAGCAAGCCACTTGGAAGAACCTACACAGGAGCTACTTCCTACAGGCCCTGTAACCATTTTAAGAGAAAAGCTAGGGGCTGGAGAGATGGCCTAGTGGTTAAGAGCACCAACCGCTCTTGCAGAGGACCCAGGTTCAATCCCCAGCACCCACATTGTGGCTGAGAACTGTCTTTAACTCCAGTTCCAGGGGAATCCAGCCCTCTTCTGACCTCTGCATTGCACAACACGGGTGCACAGACCTACATGCAGACAGTACATTCATACAAATAATAAATTTTAAAAAGAGAGAAAAGCTAGGGGCTGGAGAGATGGCCTAGCAGTTGAGAGCACCGACTGCTCTTGCAGAAGACCCGCGTTCGATCCCCAGCACCCACATGGCGGCTGAGAACCGTCTTTAGCTCCAGTTCCAGGGGAATCCGACGCCCTCTTCTGACCTCCACCGCATTGCATGACATGGGTGCACAAACCTACATGCAGACAGTACATTCATACACTTAAAATTTTTTTTAATTACATTTTATATTCCCAATCAGTTCAATTGTATTACCATTTCCACCAAAACCTACACCTAAATTAACTAATCTAAACAATTCACTAAGCCTTAAAATATCCTACACTTTGTGGATAAAGCTTGGGCAGAGTTGAGTACCTGCTAAATAAATTTTACCCAATAAACACTTTGCTCTTTAATGCTATAGGACTGGACTATGACTTCTACTTATTTGGGAAGCAAAATTTAAGCTTAATTCCTTTAAATTGTCCTACAAGTAAAAGAAAGTGTTACACTGTGATGTTGTATAGTTCAGAAAAATATAGAGACCAACCCAATACAAACTATAAATAAAACAACTAGCATTTTATATTCCCAGTTAGTTCAAATGTCAGTATCTAGCTCCTTTTTTTTTTTTTTTTTTTTTTTTAGCACAAGCATCCTTCATATAAAACCAATTTGCAAGCAGGTGCCCAGCCCACACAGCCAAGGCTCCCACCATCAGCTGGAGGGGGCTTGAATGTTTCAATCAAGATGATCAAATAAGTGTCCCGACTATATGTCGTAGTTTTACCATTCATCCCAATCACAGCCCCTACAATCTAACCACTCCCCCTCTTCACAGATTGTTCCTTAGGCTTAGAGATGGGGCACAGGTGGAACAGAAGCAACAAGCAAAGCATTCTACTTTGTCTGGAGATGTAGTTTGGACTCTGATCAGTTCTGGGCTGTTCATCGGGCGACCCGATTGCACCAGGTATAACCTTTCAACCCTACTAGTGAAGCACCCTCGATTAGATTTTTTAGATATTTACGTATTTAAACAGTACTAATTTATATGGTAGGTTACTTTGGTATCGACACAGATGTTTTGATGGTGTGTTATACTCCTCTGGATTTTTACTTTTTTTTTTCCTGAGAAAATGACAAGGCCTTACTGTGGCGTATAAATCTCCTAATCACTAGAGGGTAATAAGCTTGTGGCAACCTCCACGAGTTATTCCTCCAAGGAGAGGAATAGCTAATATCAAATAAATTTGGATTATACAGACATATGGCTGCCCACTGCTGCCACAGTATCTCCAAGCAGGTGGGGTGTAGCTGATGTGGTGGAGGGAGTCTTGGATTCCAGAGACCAACTGTATACTTGTAAGTGCGATCTCGATACAATTCTCCCATTCTTACATCAGGTCATTGACAGCAGGGTGGGCCTTACCACCTCTTTTCTTGGAGATATCCCAGTTTACAGGCAGTAACCCTTTACCTTTGTTTGGGGGGGGGGTCTGGGTCCCCTGGCCAACATTCCTTGGCAGAATAATCCATTGCTGCTTCCTTGCCTCTTCTGTATTAATATATTTGCTTATATGCACCACTTAAAGAGACTTTAGTATTTATATTTGGTTCTGGGAATAGAATAATCCTTTTTACGTTCCTCTGTATATTAGTCAATTAAAGAAAGCAGTTTACCAGTTTTATAGAGATTTTACTTCTATAACAGTCCGCTCTAATTTACAGTTAGAGGTGACTTCCTTACCACCATGTTTTCCTGTTCTATGAAAAAAGAGGTTAAGGAAAGTCTCTCATATTAAATGTTAATTATTTTATTTATAATTTGTATTGGTTAAGGTACACAAATGGCCTCTATATTTTTTGAATTATACAACATCACATATAACACTTTCTTTTAATTGTAGGACAATTAAAGGAAAACTAAGCTTCATTTCCTTCCCAAATAAGTAGCCTACAGTCAATGAGAACCCCGTTTGGGTCAATTTAATGAAAAGCTTTATGCCTTGGCTCCTGTTAATGTGTATGTGTTTCATACACCTTACGGCATCTCTAAGTCAAAACTCCAAACCTAAAAAAAAAAAAAAAAAAAAAAAACGACGTGAGGTGGAGTTGAGGTGTAGCTGATCCTTTCTGGGATACAAATGGGAAAACTCTGTTCCAATTCCTATTGATAAATTTTCAATTTTTTGGATCTTGAAACTAACAATGGGAGGCGAATTTTATGTTCACACAGGTAAAAACACCAACCAAAATGCCTGAAAAAACATACATCCTTACGCTGTGCAGGATGGATGGGGAAATGCCAGCAGAGAGGGTGACCCATCTGAACATTAAAGAGGAACCTCAGACTGCCTGAGTCCAGACAATGCGCTCTCTGAATATATTGGGGTTAACTGTTTATAATTGGCCCTACTGCAGTTTATCTTCCAGATACTGAGAAACCTTCCACCTCTCCCCTTTATAGGAACAAGAAAAACATGATGGTAATGAACCCACTCCCTAACTGTAATTAGAGCCAATTGTTACAGTGGTAAATTCCTAAACCAGGCATAACTACCCTTTTTAATTGCTGATCGGCATAGGAACTGTGAGAGCTAAATTCAATAGTAAAGTGTTATAAGTTGTGTAATTAAGCAAAATATATTTACTACCGGAAAGCTCTGACATCAGCAAGAATTATCCTGCCTAGGAGATATTTGCTAGGGGATTAAAACCCACCCACCCCCAAATTATTAAAGGCCTTTTGCAATAAGTGGAATATCATGTCAGGAGAAAGGAGTAAGTTCCTGTTGGTGAAGACCTGGTGTGAACATGAAAATTGTTATGAGACGTCACTTGCTATTGTACAACTGGCCTCTGCAATGCCAGAGAGAGTTACCAAAGGCCACTAAAGAATACAGCATAAATATTGGTCTCCCTGAGACAAGCAGGACTCCTCCATCAATATCAGATACACCTCAACAGCCTGGAGATTCTGTGCAACACTGGCAGCCAAGCGTATATATATATATTATTATATAAATATACTATATAATAATACATATATATATATATACCAAAATCTAATTTGGCTCTTAGCTGTCTCCTTGGAGGAATAAACTCACAGTGATGCCACAAGTTATGTCCTCTAGTGGTTATGGGATTGTTATACGCCACAATAAGACCTTGTCACCCTTTATAGAGAAAACCACAGTTGCGGATTAAGCATATACCATCCAGGCATTCTGGTGTCATTTGCTCCAGTTTAGCTTGACACTAAATTAGGATACTGCTTAAATGCCTGTACCATCCAATAGCTTGTGCTTTGTTTAGTATGACTGAAAAGGGTATCACTGGGAAACTGTCAACCATGAAGGGAAACACTGAACAGATTAGAGTCCAAAAGACAACTCCAAAGAAATTAGAACTTTATTCTTCTCACCCACTTGTGCCCCTTTCCAATCCCAGGGAACAAACTGCGGAAGAGGGAGGCGTGGTAGCATTGTAAGGGCTGCGGAGAGGATAGGGGTGAATCATGAGACTACAGGAATATAGTCTGGACTCCTAACTGATCAACATGCCTGTGCATACAAGCTTCTCCAACTGGACTATGGGAACCTTGGGTTGTTCAAAATTTGGACATAGATACTTGCAAAATGCACCAATTACCTAATTGTATGACATACTGAGTAACATCAATGTTATCTGCAAACAACTGTGTCGTCATTTTGTAGAGTCCCTTAAAAATAAACAACAAAAAAAGCGAGTTTAGATAGGCTGACTAGACTGCAGTGGATGAACTTGAATCAAGGGATTTCTAGATAGAAAAGTTCGACCAGATAGGCCTTTATGCATATGACAGAATGCATGAAATCTGGTGGTGGGGGGCTGTGGGAAATATGAATGGAAGGGCATAAATTTGATTAGGATTTATTATGTAAAATGCACATAAATAGGAATAAAATATACACTCAAATATAAAAAGTACAAAAGAAAACATGATGACATAGGTGCATTTGGCTGAGACGTGTGCTGAGCCTAGGCTGGCCTTAAACTCCTGATCCTCCTGTGATTACAGGGTTGTGCCACCACGCCCAGAACTTGCCTGATCTGAAAATAATAAATCAGATTACAGGCCAGCTACTTAATGTGAAGGAATCTTCTTTCCTTATTTCCAAAAGAGAAAAGCAACTTTCTTGCAACTTCTGCATCACCTGGTGCAAGATGTGCGAGGCTGGCTCTCAAGCAAATCTCCAGCGTTCTAACTTGCTTTCAACTACATAATCTTTACTAACACACCCTACAAAGTGCAATTTATTCCCAGTTGCAAGTAAGGAAACTGAATCTCTAGGCTTCGATGACTTCCTCCGCAAACCCGGATGGCACCACACGCTGCCACCATTTTCGAGCCCACAGGGTTGTACAATCAGGCCTTGGTACTTTTCCCCTTTCCGGCCATCCTCTTTTGGTCTGCCCCTGGAATGCCCCGAACGTGCATCTGTGATTGGCTGCCGAGAGCCCACGGGACTGGGAAGGTTGCGGTAACCATGGTGACAGGAGGCGGGGCTGCGGGGTGCCGCGATTGCTAACAGACTGAAGGCGTAGTGGCCTCGGCGGGTGCGGAGCGGCCTGGCCCCGCGAGGAGGCTGGGCCGACGCTGGGCCCAGCCGGGAGCCGGAGCCCGGGCCTCGCGTAGGCGCCCAGCGAGCCGGGCGGGGCGCGGGCGCGGCCTCCTGCCGGCCCCGATGAGGTTGGGGCTGCGCGGGCCGGAGCAGGGGCCCAGCCCGGGCCGGTGGCTACTGCGCCTCCGCTATGGAAGCCCTAGAGGAAGAGAGCTTCGCCCTGTCCTTGTGAGTTCCGCTGCCAGGGTCTGCGTGACCTCGGCCTCCGGGTGTTCGCCCCCGCGGGGCGGGTAGGCCAGGCCCCGCTCTAGCTCTCCGTTTGCTTAGACCTCAGGACCACCAGGTTGAGGCCCAGGGGATGGGTAGGCTCATTGCTGGCTGGTGTCACCGATTATCAGTGCTTCCATCACAATCCTCTGGGCAGCATCATGGCGGTCAGCAAACCTAGAGGACTTGACCTGTCCAGGGCTGGCGTCGGGCCAGAGGACCCGCCACCTTTCCTCTGTCTCCAACCACTCCAGTTCCAATTACCCTCTAGGCCAATATTCCTCCCTGGTCCCATTCGCCCGCAGATAGGTGTGATGTGAGAGCCCGAATGCGGTGAGTAGATCCCGCAGGGAATGCATGCGGAGGAGGCCAGCCTGAGCCCACCTTATTATCTAATGTAATTGGCATATCAGGTTTGGTCAGAGCAGAGCATTCAATTTGTGGGTCAACGAAGGCGCCACGTGTTTTCCATCTGGAATCTCTAGATTAGATAATAAAATTGGAGCCTAGGATATTTGTGAGTTCAAGGCCAGCCTGGTCTACAGAGTGAGTTCCAGGACAGCTGGGCTACAGGGAGACCCTATCTCGAAAAGACCAAAAATAAAAAATAAAAGATAAAATAAAACTGGAGCCTAATGATGGGAATTTCAAGCCTTTTTTTTTTTTTTTTTTTTACTAGTTATACCTAGCCCCAGCCCCCCTGGAACTCACTAGGTAGACCAGACTGGTCTCAGTCTCACAGAAATCTCCCTTCTCTCTGCCCCCCAGGGCTGGGATTAAAGGCATGGGCCATCAGCCCCAGCATCTTTCAATTCTTTTGTGCATATTTGGAAATGTCTTTCATTTTTCTCAAAAAAAGCTGTGTGGGGGGCAGGGGGAGGAGGCTGGGGATGTGGCTTGGTTGTAGAGTGCTTGCTTGGTATGTAAAATGCCTTGGGTTCAGTTCTCATCTCTACAACAAAACAACCCAACACCTAATCCGTGTTTTTCAGCTCCTCTGCCTCTGATGCAGAATTTGATGCTGTGGTTGGATGTTTAGAGGACATTATCATGGGTAAGTTTTTACACCAAAAAGCAGCTTGTGCTCTCTCTAGTTCCTTAGTTCTCAGACCCTTTAAAAAAAAATTGGGGGGGGGGAGCTGGAGAGATGGCCTAGAGGTTAAGAGCACCGACCGCTCTTACAGATGACCCAGGTTCGATCCCCAGCACCCACATGGCGGCCGAGAACCGTCTGAAACTCCAATTCCAGGAGAACTCCAGTTCCAGGGGAATCCGAGACCCTCTTCTGACCTCCGAGGCATTGCACAACACGAGTGCACAAACTTACATGCAGACAGTACATTCATACACATACAGAAATAACTAAAATTAAAAAAAAATTGGGGGGGGGAGGAGGCTGTTCCATGGTACACGTAGGTCAGAGGAAAACTCATTGGAGTCATTTCCCTTCCACCTTCCAACGTTTTATTCCAATATTTTATTGTTTTTATTTGTATAAGTGTATTGCTTGCATGTAGGGAGGTGCACCTGAGTCATGCAGTGCCCTCAGAGGTCAGAAGAAAGTATTGTATCCCCTGGAGATAAAAGTGGTTGTTAGCCACCATGTGGGAGCTGGGACTGGAACCAGAGTCCTCTGCAAGAGCAGTCATTGGTCCAGTCCCCCCACCTTTCACCTTCGTGTGGGTTCTGAGGATGAAACTTGGGTGGCCAGGCTTGTGTAGCCTGGCTATATGCTGATTAGCCAGATCACCAGCCCAGGCCCATCTCATCAGCTTAGACCCTTGCTTTTAAGGGCATTCAGAGAAATGTGAAGAGTTAATTTTTTTTCTTTTTTGTATTTTTGAGACAGGGTCTCCCTTTAGTCCCAGCTGGCCTGGAGCTTGCTACGTAGACCAGGGTGGCCTTGAACTCATAGAGATCCACCTGCTTCTGCCTCCCCAGTGCTGGGATTAAAGGCATGCACCACCACACCTGGCACTAAAGACAGTTCTTAGCTGCCATGTGGGTGCTGGGAATCCAGCATCCATGTGGGTCCTCTGCAAGAGCAGTCAGTACTCTTAACCACTGAGCCATCTCTCCAGCACCCAAGAGTTAATTTTTAAGACAGAACTTCAGGGTTCATGGAAACTTTAACATAACACAATGTAACATTAAGTAAGCTATACTGAGATTTTTTTTGTGTTGGCAAGAAAGCTTACTTTCTTGGTAAAGACACTTGCTAGCAAGTCTAACAACCTGAGCTCAACTCCTGAGACCAACATGATAGAAGAGGATGGACTCAGTAAAGGAACTTGCTGTTACGCCTACAACCTAAGTTCAGTACCCAAGACCCACATCATGAAAGGAAAGAATCCCCACAAATTGTCCTCTGACCTTTGTGTATGTGGTGAGAGAAAGGGAGAGAGAGAGATGATTTTGTTCTTTTTGGACAATAGCATGAGGAAGTTTACAAACTATTTACAAACTATCTATTGGATGTATTGTGGTGCATACCTGTGATCCCAGGTGTGGGGGGGGGTTGCTTAGCAACATGAGCATTCTTACAACCAACAGTGTATTTAAAAATGGCCTCCTAAGTTGGGGCTGGAGAGATAGCTCAGTGGTTAAGAACACTAACTGCTCTTGTGCAGAGGACCCAGGTTTCATTCCCGGCAACCACATGGCTGCTAACAACTTCCTATAACTACAGGTCTAGGGGATCCAATGCCACCTTCTTACCTCCAGGAGAATTGCACAAGGGTGCATTTACACACATGCAGGTAATACACTCACGTGCATAGAATAAAATTAATTTTTTTAATAGCTTAAGTTATAAACGTTAAGTAGCTCTTACCACAGGTTATTTTACTTTCTATGTATGAGTGCACCCATGCATGCAATGCCCACAGAGGTCAGAAGAGGGCACCAGATCCCCTGGAACCAGAGTTACAGATAGTTGTTAGCTGCCATGTCAGTGCTGGGAACCAAACCCTGGTCCTTTGCAATAGCAGCCAGTGCTCTTAATCACTAAGCCATCTCTCTAGCCCCCTACCACCATTTTTAAAAAAGACTTATTTTATGTATACCAATGTTTTGATGCATGTATGTAATAGTACCATGTCTGCCTGGTGCCCACAGAAACCAGAAAAAGGCATTGGATCCCCTGATGTTATATACCATGTGGGTGCTGGGAACCAAAGCCCAGTCCTCTGGAAGAGCATTAACTGCTCTTAACTACTGAACCATCTCTCCAGCCCCCAAAACTTTTTAAAGGCTGGTCTATTTGAACATCAGTGTTCCATTTAGCCCCACCCAGCCCTCAACTCCCCAGCCTTCCCTCTCCTGGAGACTTGGTGTTGAAAAAGCAGTACCATGGCTGATCTGAGTCAGTGTGGCTTTGCACCTCATTGCCAACAATAAACTTTCTCTATTGTATTCAGATGATGAGTTCCAGTTATTACAGAGAAATTTCATGGACAAGTACTACCAGGAGTTTGAAGACACGGAAGAGAATAAACTCACCTACACACCAATTTTTAATGAATATGTAAGTGGATTTGTTTTTCTTACCAAGAGATAAGGGGTGTAAAATTTGAGCTTATATTCATTATTGTGTATAATTAATTATATGCTAATAAAAACTTTTTAAATATTTGAATTTAGAATCAAATGTTACAAAGCATGGTGGTACATGCCTATAAACCAGGACTCAGGAGGCTGAGGTAGGAGGATTGCTGCAGATTGGAGGCCAGCCTGGGCTATATAGTAAATTTCAAGTCAGCTTAGGATACATAGCAAGAAATTTATCTTTAAAAAATAATAATAAATAAAATAAAATAAAATAAAAATAAAAAAATAATTAAAAAAAAATGGGGGGGTGCTAGAGAGATGACCTAGCAGTTAAGAGCACTGACTGCTCTTGCAGAGGACCCAGGTTCAGTTCCAGCACCCACATGGAGGCTAAAAACCTAACTCCAGCAGCAGGGGAATCCGACACCTTCTTCTGACCTCTGTCTCTCCATGGGCATTTGCCTGACACAGGTGTACTTACAGACTTGCAAGCAGTACATTCATGCACATAAATTTAAAAAAAAATGGATTTGGCTCATTTTTTAAATATGTCTCAGCACTAGAATTCTGATTAAAATCAGGTTTAAATAATTTCTTCTTGCAAGTCTTGGGGCTATTTTCTTTTTCTTTTTTTTTTTTTCTTTTTTTTTTTTTTTTTTTTTTTTTTTTTTTTGAGACAGCCTTTCTAAAAGGCTTTCAGACAATATTTTTATGAGACTGAAACTTGTTTTTAAAAAGTTTAGCTTTATCATAGTCCTGTTTTCAGTTGTGATACCTTGCATTTGTGTGATGTCAAAACAAAAAACAAAACAGGGCCAGGGAGATGGCTCAGCTAAAACTGTTTCTCTAAGCAAGCCTAACAACCGGAGTTTGAGCCAGGAGCCCATATAAAAGGTGGGAGGAGAGAACCACTCCTCAGTTATCTCTTGACTTCCATATGCACAGTGTAGCATTTTTGTGCACACATTCGCAAACACAAACTGATGATTAATAAATTAAAAAAAACAGGGGACTGAAGAGGTGGCTTAGCAGTTAAGAGTCCTTCCTGCTATTCCAGAGGACCTGAGTTCTGTTCCCCGAACCCCGTTCAGGTGGGCTCACAACCACCTATATATAACTCTAGTACTAGGGGATCCATCGCCCTCTCTGGCATCCAGACGTCTGCACACCTGTTACATATACACAGGGAGTCTCAGGTGATGCTTGCCAAGGGCAGGGACAGGCTCTCTGCAGAGAGTGAGATCCTACTTCCCAGATCAAGTCCCCACATGTCCTCTGTCTCTACTGTTGCAGATTTCTCTGGTAGAGAAGTACATTGAAGAGCAGCTGCTGGAGCGCATCCCTGGGTTCAACATGGCGGCTTTTACCACGACACTGCAGTGAGTTGAGCTTAACTCTGGCTCTGTGTTTTTCACCTTTCTCCTCCCTAGACTGAAGAAAACCACCTGGGAGGTAGGCCTTCTCCACATCTGCAGGCTATCTCTTTTGGTTTTTTGAGGTAGGGTCTTTTGTAGCCCAGGGTGGCCTTAAACTTACTATATACAGCCAGTGCAGACTTTGAACTCCTGATCTTCCTGCCTCCACCTCCTAAGTGCTGAGAAAACAGGCGTGTCCCACCATGTCTAGCCTCACCATGTCTAGCCCCACCATGTCTAGCCCCACCATGTCTAGCCCCACCATGTCTAGCCCCACCATGTCTAGCCCCACCATGTCTAGCCCCACCATGTCTAGCCCCACCATGTCTAGCCCCACCATGTCTAGCCCCACCAAGTCTAGCCCCACCATGTCTGGCCTGCGTATCCTGAAGGGAATCCGTTCATGCACGAAGCCACCACCCTGTCCTTTGCAGGCACCATAAAGATGAAGTGGCTGGTGACATCTTTGATATGCTGCTCACGTTCACGGATTTTCTGGCTTTTAAGGAAATGTTTCTGGACTACAGAGCAGTAAGTTATGATTACCCACCTACTTAGCCGCACTGAACCACTTAGAAAGCTTCAAGTTGAGCTACTAAGAAACCTCCTTTCCTGAACCCCCATCTTTAATTCCCCCTTAAAATGGCTGTATCAGTCTGTTATCTTGGGAGGTGTCCTTGGGGGGAACAGTTGTCCATTCTGGCCAAGACCTTGCCATGCTTTTTGGAAACTGGCCCAGGTACCACCTTCGAATCCCTAGCAGTCAGGACAAAAAAGAGCAGGTTTGTCTCATTCTGTCACCTGTTTTTACTATGCAGGCTTTTTGGAAAGAAAATTCAAGCAGGGGGCTGGAGAGATGGCTCAGTGGTTAAGAATGCCAACTGCTTTTTCAGAGGACCTGGGTTCAATGTCCAACACCCATATGGTGGCTAAGAACCATCTTTAAGTCTGGCGTGGTGGTGCACGCCTTTAGCACTCCGGAGGCAGAGGCAGGCGGATCTCTGTGAGTTCAAGGCCAGTCTGGTCTACAGAGCAAGTTCCAGGACAGCTGGGGCTGCAGGGAAACCCTGTCTCAAAACAAAGGAAAAAGAAAAAAAGAAAAAGAAAATTCAAGCAAAGAGAGGTGTTTTTCTTTTGGTTTTTGAGACAGGGTCTCATTGTGTAGCCCTGCCTGGCCTGAAACCCACCATGTAGACCAGGCTCGGCTCAAGTTCACAGAGATCTGACTACCTCTGCCTCCCAATGCTAGGGACAAAGGCATGCACCACCAAACCCATCTAGAGAAGCATATTTTTCAAGAGTGCTTAGGCCAGTATTGAGCAAAGATGAAAATAACCAGTGACCCCCTACACACACACACACACACACACACACACACACACACACGCACGCACACATGCGCACACGCGCACACACACACACACACACACACACACACACACACCCCTTCCTGTTTTCTCCTTGTGAGCACACACTCCTACTCGGCTGTCCTGAGCTCCAGTCCCTCATCCCGGAGGCAGGCCTCTGAGCCAAGGAGGTTGCTTCCATTCCTTGCATCTTGAAGTTCTCTATTTTTTTCCTCTAGGAAAAAGAAGGCCGTGGGCTGGATTTAAGCAGTGGCCTGGTGGTGACTTCTTTGTGCAAGTCATCCTCTATGCCAGCTTCCCAGAACAACGTGCGGCACTAGGGCCCACCTTCAGACAATAGGTGGGATCACTTTGAGGTCCAGCCCAGCATGCCCAGAGAGGCATGGGCTAATGACAATAGAAGATGCATCTTGGAAAGACCAAGTGTACCCAGCCCTTCATTCATGTGAAGTATTGATTGATGAGTCCCAGACAACATGACTGACTCTCCTGACCCTTGTTCAGAAACACCTTCTTATATTCATTAACCCTTGTGTTCCTTCCCATACAAGCGCCTCTCCTATGTGCTTCTGAGTTACTTTGGAACAGGCCTGTTGGCCACCCCAGCTGTGGGCCCTTCCCCAGCAACATGTTAGTGTGTCAACGTGGGGATAGCCCACCTTCGGGGGCCCTTTGTCCTGGCAGGCTGTGCATGAGTCTTGTGTACCCGCAGCTCTTTCTCACATGCATCTGTTTCAGTCCTCAGCCTCAATGGGCTTTTGTTTGGGAGTATTGATCTAGGGAGTTACTGTAGCCAGCTGCCTGTCCTAATTTCTGAATCTCCTGGGATTGCAGCTTGGCTTGGCTGTCGGAATCAGCTGAGAGGGGTTTCTTCTACCTACATGTGAAAATGAGCTCCCCATCTGTACCTGCAGTCCATTAACACTCTCTCTGCTGGTCTTAATGTGATCCCACTGTTTCTGTAAGTCTCTTTTAAGCATTATTTTCAAGAAAAATATTTTTATAGATAAAAACTCAGGCTAACCTAGTGGATATGATCTTGGAACATCCATGATCACCCACTTAAAAGATCAAAGTATTATATGCTATGTGCTGTTAGTCGTTAGTGCTGCCAGTGCAGACCTGCTCTGTGTATTGGTGAGCCTCTTCCTGGGCACCAGTGCAGACAGGCTATGTGCTGGAAGTAGACTGCAGCTATCCTGTTTTGCAGCTTGCTAAGTGTGCTTGTGCATGTTTGCCTGCAGTCCTTTGTGTATGAGCCACTGGAGGGGGGAGGGGGGAGGGGGGGGAGGGACTCTGAAGCTTCTCGTCCCTGTCACTGTCTCTCCTGCCAGGCTGACGCTCCCCTGACCAGCTCAGGCTGGTGCTGGGAGTGGGAGGAGCAGAGCACAGCTTTGCGGTCACCTGCAGCTTTGGTGGACCGTCGCCAACCAGAAAGCATGAGTAGTCACATCTCTAGAAAGAAAAAACAGTAGTTCAATTCCTATTGTATACTTTTGATTTTCATTTTTATTGTAAAACTAAGAATCTGTACTGACTTTTCATGTGACCATTCTGATTTAAAGCTATGCATTTTTCTATAGTTATGTATCACTACTTTTGTAACATGAGTAAAATTTGAGGTGTTTTGGAAGAACCGTTGTTCTGCATGAATTGTCCACTGTAATGTAACCAACCGCCCCTGCCGCCATCCGGGTATTGTTGCTTTGGTCCTTGGAGATCAAAGGCCCTCTGGAGGCCAGCTTTGCAAGCGTAGCCTCTCCTGGCCTGGCTTTCCCTTCCTGCTCCTTTTGTAAGGAGGGCTTCCCATTGCAAGCAGGCCTGTTAGAAGCACAAGATAAAGTCACCTTGCCTGGTTGAGAAAAAGCAAGTAGAGGTGACACTCGCCTTTAATCCAAGATTTTGGGAAGCAAACGGATCTCTGTGAGTTCAAGGCCATCCTGGTCTACACAGCACGTTTCAGGCCAACTGAAGCTACAGTGAGACCCTGTTCTCAAAAGACAAAAAAAAAAAAAAAAAAAAAAAAAAGACAAGTAGACAAGTCAGAGACAAAAAAAAAAAAAAAAAAAAAAAAAAAGCCCAGAAAAAAAAAAAAAACGGAAAGCAGGCTTGCTTGTTCTGTCTCCCTGGACTTGGACAGATGCTTCCTCTGGTGAGGCTGGGTCTGGCCCAGGGTGAGAAAGCTAATGTTTCTAGCACATTCTTTTTTTTTTTTTTTTTTTTTAATTATTTCCGTATGTGTATGAATGTACTGTCTGCATGCAAGTCTGTGCACCCGTGACGTGCAATGCCGCGGAGGTCAGAAGAGGGCTCCCTGGAACTGGAGTTCTCCTGGAATTGGAGTTTCATACGGCTCTCGGCCGCCATGTGGGTGCTGGGGATCGAACCCGGGTCCTCTGCAAGAGCAGTCAGCGCTCTTAACCGCTAGGCCATCGCTCCAGTCCCGTTTCTAGCACATTCAAACCCAGCCTTGGGAGGCTGCCTTTTTTCTTCATCCATGGGAAAGCAGTGCCCACTGTGCAGCAGAACCTGTCATCATGTCTCCCCTAGAATGGGCTGTGTTGGGGGCCGGGCGCCTAATAGGAGAATAACCTCTCTGGCTTGCCAGGATTCTACTTTGCTCTATGCCTCAAAATGAGTTGCTCTTCCTTAAATACAAGCCCTCCTTAGGGCTTAATCCTTCATCACCCAAATTCAACACTGGAGAGCAAAATGGATGGTATTAATATTTACAGTAACCAAGACATCCAGTGAGCTGGGACCAAGAGCCAGACTTGATTTCCCTCCCTCTGAGTAGCTCGGCCACAACTTTTTGGTTTTGGTCTTTTCGAGACAGGGTCTCCCTGTAGCCCCAGCTGTCCTGGAATTCACTCTGTAGACCAGGCTGGCCTTGAACTCACAAAGATCTGCCTGCCTCTGCCTCCCAAGTGCTAGGATTAAAGGCGAGTGCCACCATGCCCAGCCAGCCACAACTCTTAGTTCTATTACATCTTAATTTTTGCCAACATTTTTTTTTTTTTAAAACAGGGTCTCCCTGTATCCCTGGTTGGCCTGAAACTCACTATGTACACCAAGCTGGCCTTGATCTCACAGAGATCTGCCTGCCTCTGCCTCTGCCTCCCTAGTGCTGGGGATCAAAGGCATATGCCACCATGCCCAGGCCTAAATTTTCTTTTTCTTTTTTTTCTTTTTGGAGGGGGTTGTTTGATTTATTTGTATTTTATGTGTATGAGTGTTCTGCTTGCATGTATGTAAGTGCACTACATGCATGCAATGCCCACAGAGCCCAGAAGATGGCAGATCCCCTGGAACTGGAGTTACAGTTGTTAGCCACCATGTGCTGCAAACCAGGTCCTTTGCAAGAGCAGCCAGTGCTTTTAACCACTGAGCCATCTCTCTAGCCCCCCAATTTTTCTTAACCAAAAAGTGTCTAGAAATGGAGTTTATAAACATCTAAGATCATGAGAATGACACTTTTCCAAATAAGTTCTTTCATTTTATTTAAATTGTAAAAAAAAAAATCTCAAAACAACAAAGTCACCACCCACACCGTGACAGCTCACCAGGCAGGCCCTGCTCTCCTTCTCTCCACAAAGTCTCTAGTGTCTAATCAGTGGCCTGGGGGAGCAGTCTGCACTAATGTTGGCTTTTCCCAAAGGGAGAGAGAGGCAGGTGAGGGAGTGACCTGGAAAGGCTCACCACCAATGGGAAGCCTCTGAAAATCAACTGAGATTGCCCAGTGTCTGAGATGCTAACTATATGTACCTCTATAAATTCTCCCTACAGGTGACACGGCTTGGGGAAGGGGAGGTGGGATCTGAATAGCCTATGGGCTTGCCCAGATCTCCTGGAACAAAAATAGTCTCTGTTGCTTGTTAGACTTAATTCTGTGGGTCGGAGGCTGCAGGTCTTGAGTCTGTTAGTGCATTTAGTGCTGGTGAGAAGGGTGGCCCAGCCAGGGACACTGAAGTCCTTTGATGACAGGGCAGAGCCAGCAAGAACCCGGATCCCCCGTCACCTTCTGCTGAATAAGGGGGAAGGGGAGCTGTCCTCATCGCTGGCCCTTGGCAGATCTCACATGCCAGCCTGGGCCTGTCCCTCCGGAGTGCTGGAGAGATTGAATCCGGTGAGCTTGTGGGTGGCCCTGTGCCATGTCCCAGTCACGGCTGGCTTACGCGTAGCCCCCAGCCATCTGACTCGTGGCTGCATTGCTGCCCACTCCTCTCCAGGCTTGGAAGCTGAAGAAGGCGCTCACTCCGTAGGCAATCATCACCAGACAAGCAAAAAACTGGCAGAGGAGAAGAGGCCAAGCTGGTCAGTCAGAGCAGGGCATGGGAACCTCATGGGACAGTGACACCACCCTGAGCAGGTCTCCTCACATGGCCTGGAACTAACGAGATCCACTTATTCCGGCAGCCATATTACATTGCATTCTGAGTGAGGGTGGGCAGCAGAACTATACAGGCCCCAGACATGGCACGTCTGAGACCTGTATGCCCACCCTCAGAATGCAATGTAATATGGCTGCCATGTCAGGCAGTGCCAAGGGCAGCCATGGGTATCCAACTGCATGTTGTGATAGGTATGACCATGGGGTAACTACATACCTACCAGGAACTTAGTGTTCACAGGTAACATTTGGGATGTGGCTCAGGCAGGGTGCTTGCTTAGCCGTAAGGTACCCTGGTTCCATTCTCAGAATTGGGGGGCAAAAAAAATCTCAGTAATAATACTCAAAGCCTTCCTAGGAATTTTCTGGAACCAGTTTGTACTACATACTCTCACCTGTGTCTTCAATTACTTTAGGTCTCTGTCTCCAGGAAGGAGTTCATTGATTTCAAAGCCACCCCTTACCAGGATGGGAAAGGACACCAAGGGTCCCTTCCCTGGACATGACCATCACCCCAGTATGTTACTTAGCCTTCCTGAGCCGGCTTCCTCATCTGAGAAAGCTCACAGCCCCTTGCTTACTAGGGCAAGGCTGCAGTGCAGGGCGTTGTGGATGGAGTATAACTGACTGGCCACTTGACAAAGCCTTCCTGAGAGAAGATGAAAATCAAATCTGCAGATAGAATATCAAAGGGTGAAGTCTGTAGTTATTAACGGATGGCCTGAGGTGACACATGACTGGAAATAGTGTGGCACAGCTGCTCTTAGCAGAGCTGTACAGCAGACCCCAAACCCTCGGGTTCTTCCAGATTCTGCTGTTCACTAAGAAGCCTGAGAGCAGCTGAGCCATGTTGAGGCCACTGAGCATCTAGGCAGTAACTAAGACAGGAGCCTGTGTGTGCAGAGGCAGGGTCTGATGGAGCCTCTGTAGAAGGCAGGGTGCCCTGGGAGGATACTCACAGAGGCAGCTGCTCGCTGGTTATAAGGCCGGGAACCCTTCAGGGACGTCAGATCAACTGCTGCAGCGCAGGTAATAAAGGCGGTGATGTAGAGAACAGTGGCGGCAACATTAAAGATCATTAACTGTTGGGGGCGGGGAGAAAGAGGTATAAGACTCATCTATAGGGAGCATCAATGCTCCTGAGGCTGAAGGAAAGCATGGGCAGGAAGGTCTGAAGTGACAGCAGGGCAGTGCCAGCCCCCAGCCATCCATCTGTCTGACCAACAAGAAATGTAGGCTACTCCACACCCATGCTGTCCCTGTACCACATCAGGGCTTGGCCATGAGGCTGGCCCTAGGATGGAGCCCCACATCCCTCACTCACCAATGGGAAGAGTCTTTGGCTCTCTTTGGCTACACAAGACTTTACAGCAAATGCTGCTGTGGTCAGGACTTCAGGGGACCAAGCACTCCCTTATAGGACACTGCAAAACCTGTCAGGATATAGCCTCTCAGCTGGCATGTAGACCCCAGTTCCCCTTGCCCAGTGTCTGGCCCTTGGGCCAATTACATCTTCAAACTGATGGTCTTCAACAATCTCATTGTCCTGCATCTTTTTTTCTTAATTACCAACATATAAAAATTAGATTTCAGTGCCGGGCATGGTGGCTTCCATCTTTAATCCCAGCACTCGGGAAGCAGAGGCAGATGGATGTTCAAGGCCAGCCTGGTCTACATAGCGAGTTCCAGGTCAGCTGGGACTGAAAGGAGACCATGTCTCAAGACCAAAAAAAAAAAAAAATTCCATATGAAAACTTGAAATTTTCATATTTCAAATTGAATCAAAAACGCTCACGCTTCTGGGCATGATGGCACATTCTTGTAATCCCGGCATTTAAGAGGCAGAAGCGGGAGGATCCCAAGTTTGAGGCCAGCCTGATCTAAATAATGAGACACTGTCTCAAAACAAAATACTCAAAGCTGGGCATGGTAGCTTCTGGGAAACACCATGCCAAGAGGCAGAGGCAGGGCTACACAGTGAGACTATTAAAAAAAAAAATTAAAATAACCGGTCTTGCTGGGCATGGTGGTGCACACCTTTAGTCCCAGCACTGGGGAGGCAGAGGCAGGTGGATCTCTGTGAGTTCAAGGCCAGCCTGGTCTACAGAACGAGCTCCAGGCCAGCTGGGACTAAAGGGAGATCCTGTCTCAAAAAGACAAAAAAAAAAAAAAACTTGGTCTTAGGGCTGGGGATAGAGCTAATTAGTGTTGTCTGTTCAGCATTTCTGGCCCTGGTTCTATCCCCAGCATCATCAACACAACAAACTCAAAAATGCCCGAAGGCCTGGTGCCAGCTCATGGCTGAAGCTGAGGAGAGGGAGGCAGCACCTCCTGGACATGCCATGTTAAGTTCTTTGGAACCCTCCTGGCCCAATTCACTAACCCTTTAAGGCCTTGCAGTCCCCATCCCAGACTACAAAGGGGCTGTCACCCAGCGCTCCTTGCCCTGCCTGTTAAAGGTCCAGAAGCACAGAAACGAGTGCCCAGACGCCAGGGCCCCAGGAAACAGCCCTTCTTCCACACAGCTGTGCTGGCCTCATCCCTGCCTCGGAGACAGAGGCTGCTCCAGCTCAGCAGGATTTTTTTCTTAGAGTACCTGGGACATTCAGCAGAGAGCTAAACCCTTAGCCGGAAGTCAAGCTGGCACATCTTCGCTCCCAAATAGTGTCCCCAAATGCAGTGGCCGCTGAGCACCCTCTTGGCTCCGGCCAGTGATACAAGATCTAACAAACACGTTCTGTCTTAGCATGACTCACGTTTCCTCTGATTAAACAGTCATTGAATCACAAACAATTGCTGCCTAGTCCCAGCTTCGCTTGTCTTACAATCATGTGCCTCTGTGTTCACTGAAAGACTCGACCCAGCTGCAAGGGGTTTCCGGATTCCAGAAAAACCCCAGCCACTTTCTGTGTCTGGCCAGGGTGCTTCCCCCAGTCAGAGGAGACTGGGCTGGAGCAAACCTGGGGCACCCATCCTCTCCTGGGCTGTAAGGCCACCTGGAGGCAGTGGGCAATTCATGCTAGGCTCCCGCCGGCAGCACCTGGAAAACTCAGACACCCAGGCTTAAATTCTGACCAAAGAAACAGTATCTGTAAGATTCTAAAGGACATTGTTTGGATCCACTCAGCCCCTAACTTCTAGCCCCTTCCAAGGACCAAGCTACATCCACTTCAGCCATTATCAGGCCCTCCCACTCAGCTCTGCAGGTAGCAAAGGGACAAGAGAACCTTGGCCCAACACACCTACCACAGGCCCTCCACTTCTCATTTAGGGCTAGTCACAGGGGTCCTGTTACGGCCATCCACAAGTGAGTGGGTTCAACCTCGAGCCACCCAGATAGAGCCCCTGCCCAGACTCACCACCAGCGGCCAGGGCACCATGTACAATTTCATGTGCAGCTGAAACAGGTAGATGACGAAGAAGACGATTGTCACCAGCCAGAGGAAGACAGCGACGAACATCACCCAGCCGTAGGCAGGGTACAGGTGATACGGGGTATCAGCGATCAGGGCCCATACCAGTAGCCCCAGCACCTAGGGATAACACAGGAGGAGTCTCCCAGGGCTCCGCAGCTCCAACTGGAGGCCAAGACCAGGCCCAGGCCTTGGCCTCATTTATTGTTTACACAAGAAACCCTGGGTTGGAGAGATGGTTCAGCATGTAAAACATTTGCCTTGCAAGCCCAACCTGAGTTGGATCCCTGGGACCCACACAAAGGTAGAAGGAGAGAACCCAGAAGTTGTCCTCTGTTCTCCACATGCGCCATGGTATGAACACCCCCCCACATCATTCACAAACAATAATAATAAATATTTTTTATAAGAAACCTTGACTTGGCTCCTGCTGTATACCTCTTCGAGATCTTGCCTGGCCACTCTGCCCCCTTTGAGCCTCACTGTACTGTGACATGAAACACCTCTTGGTTGAGGTGACGTGTGCCCCATGGCACCTTCCCTAGTGCTACGGTCTGAGTGACAGAACTTTCTGTGCATGCAATGGCTTCCAGGACACTACACCCGAGATGGCAACAGTGTTTCTTCTCTAGACCAAGCTTCCCAAAGGCAGTCCCTGGCAGTCTCGAGGCTATGCCTCTATACCACTAGTACAGGACTTGGGCTTTGTTACAGTGCAGAAAAGAAACTGCTGCAAGCCCAGGCCCTGGGTACATATCTGGAATCCCAACACTTACAGGAGGAAGTAAGAGACTCAGAGCTCAAGGCCAACCTCAGCTACATGAGTTCTAGACCAGCCTGGGCCATGTGAAACTATCTCAAAACAAAATACACCTAAAAATTTTACATATATATATATGTAAATTTCATATATTATATATATAAATTATAATAAAATTTTTATACAATTATAATTTTTATATAATTTATATATATTAATCTTTTTTTTAAATATATATTTATATATTATATGTATTATAATATATTATATATATATATATATATATAAATTATGGGGCTGGAGAGATGGCTCAGTGGTTAAGCGCACTAGCTGAGCTTACAAAGGACCTGGGCTTTGTTCCCAGCACCTACATGGCAGCTAACCACCATCCTAACTCCAATTCCAGAGGATCTCATGGCCTCTTCTGACCTCTGTGGACACTGCATGACACAGGTACACTTACATACATGTAGGGAATACACTCATACACATAATAAATTACACACACACACACACACACACACATAAAGGGCCTACAAGATGGCTCAGCACATAACAGTACTTAGCACCCATAACAGTAGTTAGCACCCATGCTTGACAACCTGAGTGACTCATGACTTGAGTTCAACCTGGTAATCTACAGAGGAGGGGGAGAACTGACTCCCAAAAGTTGTCTTATGAGGACCACTAAGTTATCAGTTAAAATTGTTTTTGCCAAGCCAGACAACCTAAGTTCAATCTCTGACAATACATGGTAGAAGGAGAGAACTGACTACCTCAAGTTGTCCTCTAATTCCAAAACTCACACACACACACACACACACACACACACACACACTAATAACAAGATAGGGGCTGGAGAGATGGCTCAGCGGTTAAGAGCACCAACTGCTCTTGCAGAGGACCCGGGTTCGATTCCCAGCACCCACATGGCGGCTGAGAACCATCTTTAACTCCAGTTCCAGGTGAATCCGGCACCCTCTTCTGACCTCTGTGGCATTGCATGACATGGGTGCACAAACCTACATGCAGATAAAAATAAATAAATAACAAAATAAATTAAAAAAATAAAAAGAGAGGGCTGGCAAGATGGCTCGGGGGATAAAGGGTCTTGCTGCCAAGCCTGATGACCTAAATTCTATCCTAGGGACACACATGGCAGAAAGAACCAACTCCTACAAGTCTTCCTCTGACCACATCCATGCAGAGGTGTGCATGAGGACACGCACACAACATACACATACATACACATAACAGATAACTAAATGGGATTTTTTTGTTATTTTTTTACAGTCTCTTACAGGCCCAGTCTTCCCTTGAGCCACAGGACCTTTGGGGAAAAAATCATGTCAGCAGCATATCTTCCCTGAACCAGTAAGAGAACAGCCTGTGTAGACTCCTCCTGGCTGCTTCCAACAGACGGTCTGCAGTTCTGGGTGGCCCTCCACCCTCCATTCCTCCAGCTCCACCACTTCTACTTCTAACTCTAGCTGTCCATCCTACAGCTATTCTCCTCCTGTCTTACTGAGGAAAGCCAGAGACGGTCTGCCACGCTGTTCCCACGTGGCAGGATGGCTTGACATTCCCAAAGACTGTATTTTGTAGCTAACAACATAGACTCTGGAGCTAACTGTGTGGCTTAAAGTCTGTTCCCTGTGTGACTCTGGGCAAGTTGATAACCTCTCTATGCTTTATGACCTTGCTTAGAAAAGGGCAGAGACCACGCCCATCTCAGAGCTGCTTAAGACCCCAAGAGTGAGTTGAGTTTCACACATAGGATCAAAGGCAGTACTTGCTTTCCTCCCACAAGAGGGTGAGTCAGTCTCTGTCTCTGTCTCTGTCTGTCTCTCTCTGTCTCTCTGTTTCACACACACACACACACACGCGCACGCACGCGCACACACACACACACACACGCACACGCACATACACACACACATACACACACACACGCACACACACACACCATACCAGACACACAGATTTCTTTCAGGAGAGCATGTAGGAGCTCCATGGGAATTACTCCCCCACCCCTCATGGCTGTCTTGGGCCTTCCCAACCCTATCTTGGCTGGCTAAGGATCTCTAGGGTAGGACACCCACTCTTCCCTACCAGAGCATTATCTGGAACCTGGTCACTGAGTGAAAGTCTGCTACAGCTCTAGAACAAGGCCTGGGGTGCAGCATGGAGGGGCCTGGGGTGCAGCATGGAGGTGGCCTGGGGTGCAGCATGGAGGTGGCCTGGGGTGCAGCATGAAGGTGGCCTGGGGGTGCAGTATGGAGGTGGCCTGGGGTGCAGCATGAAGGCGGTCTGGGGTGCAGCATGAAGGTGGCCTGGGGGTGCAGTATGGAGGTGGCCTGGGGGTGCAGCATGAAAGCAGCCTGCAGGTGTAGCATGAAGCAAGTGGCTCCAGCCCAAGTGTGAACCAACCCTCAGATTACAAAATGTCTTAGGAGCAAGACTATCTTCTGGGTGCTGATCTTTGGGACAAGTTCCCTGGCTGCTCACTCTGCTGACAGACCACTGCATGTTCCTAGCCCATGTACCTCGGGTCTCAAAACCTAGAGCTGGAGCTCTGCCAAGCTCCTCCTCTCCGACAACGCCACCAGAGACCACAAAATTTCTTTGGAATCCCTACATATGTGGGGTCACAACAGGGACAGTCTATTGCTGACCCAGCAGCCTCTTGGCAGCTCTCAGACTCTGTCCCTGCTCTCCCCGGCTGGGACAGCACCCTTCCATCTACACCAAGTCTAATGACCTGAGTTCCATCCCTGGGACCCACAGGAGGAAATAAAGAAACAACCAACTCCTCCTCCAAGTTGCCCTCTGACCTCTACATGTGTAGCATGGTGCACACGCTCACACACACGTGCACACATACACTAAATATATAATGAGAACTCAGGGCAGGATGTCCAACATTCATCCTTCTCCTTTTCAGTCTTTTCCTTTGAGGGGAGGCTGGGAGCAAGGTCTCATTAGATAGCCCAGACTAGCCTTGAACTCACAATTCTGCCTCTCAGGTGCTGGGAGCACATGCATGTGTCACCATACCTGCCCCCACACACCTTTTCCTCTGCATCCAATTATCACCCTGTCTGAGACAAACATGCCAGGAAGGCCACAGAGCTGGGTTAGGTCAGGCTGTCAGGAGAGCAGGCTCCTGAAGCAGCATCACGGGCTCCTCCTCAGGTGAGTAGGAAGGAGCTCTCAGCTTATATAAAGTGGGTTCCAGTCCAGTCTACCCATTACCTGCCACTGGATGGCTGGTTCCCGCTATCTGAAAGGAAATTAGAAATGCATCAAAGTGACAATCCAGAAAAGACCTTCATATGTTTACACTCACACCCCTAAGGTGCTGTCACTCATGGTTTCAGCGGGGGGGGGGGGGGGATCCTACATTACCCATTCCTCCAAAACTCTCTAGCCAATCTGTCTAATCACAGCTGTGCAGGATGCAGGAGTCATGCTGCGGTCACTGTGGGCAAAAGGTAGGTGAACCTCAACCCAGATCTGCCCTGCCCTGGTACTGTGAGATAGGAGATACTGAGGGATGGCTAGAGCAAGGGTGTACCAGCCACCTCCAAGGGCAGGGCTGGCCAGGTACCCAGGTGTCCTTACCTTGTCCTGTGCTGGAAAACACCCCACCCCTGGTATCCAGAGTAGCAAGTGGCTCCCACAGAGATGAAGTGGTAGATAGACAGGCAGGGGAATTTGTGTACCTTTAGGCTGTGCCACTTGGCCCCACGCCAAACAGCAGCCTCTGTTTCCACCCTAGAACAAGGAAGGACCATTCCTCCATCAGAACCCGATAAACTGGTTTCTCCTTGTCCCCAAGCCCCTTGCCTGGAGATTTGCTGACCCAGTGTCTAGCCTGGTGGCTCTGCCAGGGAGTTGGTTCTGAGAGAAGCAGGACCCCCTGGGGCCTCTCTCAGCTGGGACTCGCTGAAGTCCCACTTGCTTCCGACACCACTTGATCTGAAGGGACAGAAGGCTTCTTTCAGCACTAGGCTACCCTACCCTTCACAGGTCACAAAGTCCAGCAGGCAGCTGGGAGCAGAGATTGAGAAAGAAGACTCAAGTCTTCTCCCTGTCCCCCAGGACCTCCATGGAGGATCTGGGTCCACAACACTGCTCGCAGCTCACACGCCCCTCCAGCACAGCCTGTCCCTGGAGTCTGTCCCCTAAACCTGGAAGCAGTGCCTCTGCAGAAGGTGGCCTGCACTCAAGCTGGTCCCACGCCAGCAAGGAGGACTTGATCAAATGTGGAGCTGTGCATGCCCAGGCGGGTAAAGGGGGACCAGGGAGAGGAGCTGATGCAATTCTAGACGTGGGGCTGAGAAAGAGCTCACTGGTAAAATGATGAGTTAGTGAGAAAGGAAGTGGGCAAAGGGAGGGGGAGAACCGTGTGGGACTCTGGAGGAAAATGGAGCCAACTCTACCTCCAGGCCCTGGGTGGGTCGCCTTTACCTCGGTGGCCATCCGCCTGAATTTCTATGGGGTTCATACAAAACCCCCTCTGAGGCACCACAATGCCTCTGCAGGCAGCAGAGGCCATATCTGGAATCTCAGGGCTATGGGGCCTGAAGATTATGGATTAGGAACTTTCTCTTCTCCTTCTCCTTCTCCTTCTCCTTCTCTTCCCTCCTCCCCTTCCTTTCACCTCCTCTAACTCCCCCCCCCTTGTTGTTTTTAAAAAATATTTTATGTATATGACCGTATTGCCTGCATCCATGTAAATGCATCCATGTGATGCAATGCTCGTGGAGAGTTATATGGATGGTTATAGGCTGCCATGTGGGTATTGGGAATCATACCTGGGTTCTCTGCAAGAGCATCCTGTGCTGTTAACCTCTGAGCCATCTCTCCACACCCCCTTCCTTGGTTTTTTGTTTGTTTGTTTGTTGTTGTTGTTTGTCTTTTTGAGACAGGGTCTCCCAGTAGCCCCAGCTGTCCTGGAACTCATTCTGTAGACCAGGCTGGCCTTGAACTCACAAAGATCCATCTGCCTCTGCCTCCCAAGTGCTAGGATTAAAGGCGTGTGCCACCACACTGGCAGGAGTCTTTTCTTAAGTGAGAACTGCAATAACCAACTGGGCACCTTCACAAGCTCTTTACATTTCCAAAGAAGGCCCCAACAACTGGACAACAAAAATGCCTGCAATTTCAGCAGTTGGGATGCTAAAGTAGTTTAAGGTCAGCCTGTTTTATCTCAAAACAAAGGAGGTTTTTAAATATATATATATTTTTTTCCTCCTAGTATTGGGGATAAATCCAGGGCTTCATGCATATTACGCAAGTAGTCTACTACTAAAATTATATCCTTAACTCAGAAATGTTTTTGTTAACACTAGGCGGGGGATGTGGCTTTATGGGGAAGAGCCCCGTAACCTAAAAAATAAACTAAAATAAACACAGGAGACAAAAGAGAGATAAAGTCACCTGGGTGACCAGGAGGCATTCGCAGCTCCATCTAAGCTGGCTTACTATCCCCAGAAACTGCCCATGGCAACTGGTGGACAGGCTAGCTAGAGGCAGGACACATTCCCTTCCTTTCCATGGCTTGGGGCAGGTTTTCCCTGTGACATTTTGTTGTTGTTGGAGCTGAGGCCCTCCCCGAAAGAATGCAAGTAGAGAGTTAACCCAGTGACTGTGACTAGAAGTCCAAGGCTCATCCAGCAGAGAGGCTGGAGAGGCCAGGTAGAGGGGGGAGTGATATTCGCACAAGCCAAGGGATGCCAGCAACAGCCAGACCCCACCAGGAGGAGGATTTCTGGCTAGGGCATCTTTCAGACCCACCACCTGAAACTACAGATGTCACGCTCTCATTTAACTGTACTGTTGGCATTCATTATGGCAAATCCTTGGTTTTTCCACATCTTGAATCCAAGCTCTGGTCTGGCTACCTGCTAGCAGACTTGGCAAGCTTCTTTACCATGGGAGTGTCTCAGATCATAGGGTGGTTCTGAGATGTAAATGAAGAAGCCACCACAGGCTGAACACATCCACTAGCCCTCTGGGGTTAAAGAATGGGTTCCAAAGCAGGGTGTGGTGGTGTATGCCTGTAATCCCGGCTACTCAGGAAGTTTAAGGTCAGCCTGAGAAAAGTAAGGGCCCCAGCTCCAGGGCATTAGCTCCTCAGTGCAGGGCTCAGGGCAATAGTGAAAGTGTCTAATCACAAACAGCAGGTGCGGCCAGTCCCAGAAAAGAGCACCGCCCAGGCCAGCCCACCCAGAGACAGCTAAGGGCTGGGGCCTCCTTCCTTCCCTCTGCCTCTCCCAGGCTGAAGGTCTGTGAACCCCTACTGTATCCCTGGAGACCTGTTTTGTCCCTGAACAATGGAAGCAGATGCTTGGGCCCCCCAGAATCTGAGGTCCAACACTAATGTACCCTCCTTAAAGGCCACAACACCTGCTCTTCCATGTTGGTCACCAAATCTAACCTCACAGAAGCCAAGCAAACCCCTCTCCTGCCTAAAGGCATCACCCCAACTCTCCTTTTATCCCCCTACTTTCCAGACAGGGTCAGACCCAAGTAGACTTACTGTGTGGCCTTGAGAGACTCACCTGAATTTTATGACCTATTCTTCATCTAGGGCACATGAGGGGATTGTTGGGAGGGCAGCTTGGCCAAAAGGGCAGGGGAAGGCACCAGAGTAAGGTTCTTTACCCAACGGAAGCCCCCTCAGCCTGGAAGTTGGCACTAGGGTCCCAAGGCAGGCATTGCAGGCTGTAGAACTGGCCAAATGACGTTTCTAGAACAGGAGAGCATGGTGCTGGCATCTGGTGGGAAGCCAAGCTGCTGGGTGAAGTCTATGCCCGCTAGGCAAGGGCTCTGCCAGGGAGGCTCCGAAGGCAGCAAGCACTGCTAAGTTTTGAGGAGACCCTAGGAGTTGTTGTTGTTGTTGTTGTTGTTGTTATGAAATCTTCAGTGTTTAACTGTTATCATCTAAGCCAAATGTTTTAGAGACAGAAAGGGCAAACCCACCAACACAAGGGCAGGCTCCAGGCTACTGAGAAGCAGCTTAAGTCCGTCACAGCCTTCACCATCTGCTCACACAGCACTACCAGGAAACTGAGGGGCAGGGTGGCCTCGTGACTCTTCCTAGAACCCCTCTCACTTAGGACACATCTAGGCAGCTAAGGACACTCAGAACTTGGAGTGGCCTGACCCAACCTCCACCCCCGTCCTGGCCCTTCTCCCTATACTGAAAGGGACTTTATGGGGACAAAAAGCCACCCATTGTGTCGTATGAGACAAAGGGGCAGGGGACAGAGGCTCCGGACGCCAGGGCAAGCCACACCACAACCACATATCACGCCCTCCCTGTGCCAGGGGAGAGCTGGGGGAGGCACCTTGGAATTCCTACACTGGACACAGAGCATTCCAGAATACTGGGCTTATCGTGCCCAGCTTCCCAGGAATCCTGGGCACAAAGGCAACCCAGCAGCCTTGGGCTACCCAGGTACTTTTTTGGCTACTTGAAACACAGGTACAAAAGGAGCCGTAGTAAGTCACTCAGTTAGTCCGCAAACTCTCCCAGGGCCAGCTCTGTGTCAGGCTGTTCCACGTCCATGGAAGGTAGCAGGGAGCTAGACAGCTGGGCCTGGCCTGCAGGAGCCCCACATGGACCCTGGCCAGCATCACGGGCTTCCAAATGCAGGCTTCCCCATGCTACCTGCTATTCCTAAGTCCTGGGTCTCTTAAGAGAGTCTTTAAATCTCAGAGGTGTAAGGGTCTCTCTCTCTCTCTCTCTCTCTCTCTCTCTCTCTCTAAGGGTCTCTCTCTCTTTCTCTCTCTAAGGGTCTCTGTCTCTCTCTCTAAGGGTCTCTCTCTCTCTCTCTCTCTCTCTCTCTCTCTCTCTCTCTCACACACACACACACACACACACACACACACTAATGCCGAGCCCTGTGGACTTTGTGTATCATGAACCACGTGGTCCTTGAGTGTCCCCACAGTTTTAAAAGAACCTTGCCATCCATGCTGGTGGTGGTCCATGCCTGTCATTGATGAGAACAGGAGGTAGACACTGCTTAGGCACTTTGGAGTAAAAAGATTCCACCCACCAAAAAAAGTGACCAGTTTCTTGCTTAGCTAAGAGCTGGAATATCCTTGCACCTGCCTGAGGCCACAGAAACCAGCACGGTCTAAGCCAAAGATGTCTCTGGTTCCACCAGAGCCAGAGGCTGAGGATGCCACAGAGGGGGTCTGTGTTTTTTTCCTTATCTCTTTCCCTAAAAGAGTACCCTGTTCCTGGAAACCATACTGAGTACATGACCAGACACCCGAGTGGGACCTGGACTGGCCAGGTCATTTCCCCGCCCTTCCTTTATCCACTAAAGCCTTAATAACTCTGGAGCAATGAGGCTCAGTGGACGCCCACTCCTGGGGACCCTTCCTGCAATGCAGCAGCTCTGCCTTTTTTTGCTCTCCTAAGCTCCCTATAATAAAATACTCTTCCCTAAATCTCATGCTTTGGCTGGGCTTGGTGACACACGCCTTTAATCCTAGTACTTGGGAGGCAGAGGCAGGCAGATCTTTGTGAGTTCAAGGCCAGCCTGGTCCACAGAGTGAGTTCCAGGACAGCTGGGGCTACAGGGAGACCCTGTCTCAAAAAGACAAAAACAAAAAAACAAAAAACCCCAAAACAAAACAAAACAAAAACCTCATGCTTTGTGATCTGTGAATTTTATTCTTCAAATTCGCAAGACAAGAACCCAAAAGCCTATGACCTGAGGTGGTTTTAGTGGCCATTGAGTGTTGGGGACTCCAGCCTCTCAAACTAAGCACAAGTGTCAAGAAATGCTCTGTTGCTCTCAAGGACGCGCCAGTACTCCCGTATCATCACACCAGCACTTGGAGGGCGGAGGTAGGGATTACCACAGCTCTTAAGCCAGCTTTGGCTACAAAGGACTGTGTCTTGTCTCAACACTAATAATCATTCATTCATTCATTCAATAGGAAAAAATGTTTCCAACATGAATGAACTCGGATGTCTCCTACACACCCTAGCAGCCAAGAGCCCATGCTGCCATCTGGGGCAGACCAAGCAGGTCTCATTTCTTTTACCTCCAGGTGTATGAGGCAGGTGGAACTCTGTGACTCCCACCTCCCAGGTGTTTCTGTCTTTCTGAGTAAGTGGCAATGTTCTGGAAGGATTCCAAAGACCCCCAGCATCCCAATCCATGCTGCTCGTCCTCTCTCTGCCAGGGTCTCCATAGCCTGCCTGGGTCTCACCAGTGCAAGGATCTCTCCAGCCACACAGAACATTTCCAGGAAGGGCTCACCCTGCCTGAGAAGGTCCAGGTGGAGCCCTGACACTCACTGCTCCAGCCATAGCCCCTTGCCTAGCCTGCCAAGTCCCATCACCTCCTGGGCTTTCCTCCCTCTGGGCTCAACCCTTCCCCCCTCAAAATCATTCACCCCATTTCACAGATGAAGGAAACTGAGGCTCTTTTTTTTTTTGGTGTTTTTGAGACAGGGTCTCCCTGTAGCCCCAGCTGGCCTGAAACTCTGTAGAACAGGCTGACCTTGAACTCACAGACATCCACCTGCCTCTGCCTCCAGAGTGCTGGGATTACAGGCATGCACCACCACACCCAGCTTAAGGAAACTGAGGCTCTTTTTATTTATTTATTTTTTTAGGCTCTTTTTAAAGATGGAATCTGGGGCTGGAGAGATGGCCTAGTGGTTAAGAGCGTCAACTGCTCTTGCAGAGGACCTGGGTTCGATCCCCAGCACCCACAAGGCAGCTAAGAACCATCTTAAACTCCAGTTCGAGAGGAATCCGAGACCCTCTGACCTCAGCACTGCACGACACGGGTGCACCAATCTACATGCAGACAGTACACTCATACACATAAAAAAGTATATAAAAATAAAAAAAAGATTTAAAAAAATAAATAAAGATGGAATCTGCAGGGCTGGAGAGATGGCTCAGCAGTTAAGATCACCAGCTGCTTTTGCAGAGGACCTGGGTTTAATTCTCAGCACCCACATGATAGTTAACAACTGTCCATAACTCCAGTCCCAGGGGATCCAATGTCCTCTTCTGACTTTGTGGCATTGCACAACACGGGTGCACTTACAGGCATATATGCAATACTCTCATGCACATAAAAATAATAATTTAGGCTGGGTGTGGTGGCTCATGCCTTTAATACCAGCACTCAGGAGGCAGAGGCAGGTGGATCCCCTTGAGTTAAAGGCCAGCCTGGTCTACATAGTGAGTTCCAGGGCACCTGGAGCTATAAGAAGACCCTGTCTCAAAAAGACCCCCCCAAAATTAAATATATATGTGTACATGTGTGTATATATATATGTGTGTGTGTGTATGTGTGTATGTGTGTGTGTCTATTTGAGACAGGGTTTCCCTGTAGCCCCAGGTGGCCTAGAACTCACTATGTAGACCAGGCTGGCCTTGAACTCACAGAGATCCATCTGCCTCTGCCTCCCAATTGCTGTAAAGATATGCACCAGCAGGCTCAAGGATAAAAAATATATATTTAAAAAAAATATATGAGATCCAGACCAAGGACTCATATGAATGTCCCGGAACAGCCCTAGAGCTAACTCCCCCTTCCTCTGGCACTCAGTTCAGAGAGGTGGAGACATTGCCCTGGAAAGTATTGTGCTTAGAGGAAGGGTCAGTGACCTGCGGGCTGAAGCTGAGATGCTACAGGCGCCTGTGAACTCCCTTAGCCCTATAAAGCCCGTAGGCTGGCTGGGCAGTCTGGGGCAAGGCCTAATTCCCTCCCTGTGGGTGCCCCAAGTCCATCTTGCCCATCTCCGCTCCTAAGAGGGGCTGGTACTCCTGTCCTCAGCCAGGCTGGCAGAGAATGTCAGGCACCATCCTGCCTATAGCCAGAGAAAGCCCAAGTCTGTGGCCTGGCACATCACGTGCTGGGTCCTGCCTGATCTTCAGCCTTGTCCTCCCTTGGAGACCCTGATGCCATTTGCCTCTCCTCCCTGAACAAACAGGAGGAGCTCACCCTGTCCAGAGGCAAAGGTAGGAGACCCATTTTTTTCAGTATCAGGGCTGGGTTTACAGGCTGTCAAAGAAAATCCCCACCTAGGTTTATAACCATGAAGAGGAGCGGTCAGCACAGCCCTAGTCACCACGTCCAGAGAGATAGAAAGTACCCAGTGTACAGGATGACTTTGCAGACATTCCCCTCTTGAAAAGGATGGCATTCTGTACTTATAGATGTAAGAGAAATCTCCTAGGAAATCTAGCCAGTGGCACTGACCTCACAGCTATTGTTCACTGCTGTGTGACCCTGGGAAAATGCCTTCTCCTCTCTGGACATGACAGGCATTTAGATCCCTCACAGCTTTGGACATAGGCACAAACTCTCTGTACTTTTTCTTCCCTCAACATAATTTATTTGGAAAGAATTTTTAATTGTTCACTTGTTTGTTATGGTTTTTAGAGACAGGGTCTCATTATTCAGCCTAAGATGGCTGGTGCTCCCTATGTACTCCAGGCTGACCTTGAATTCACAGTTCTCTTCCTCAGACTCCTGATAGCTGGGACCAGAGGCACATGCTGCTTTTCAGGTTTTTTTGTTTGTTTGTTTTGTTTTGTTTTGTTTTGTTTTGTTTTGTCTTTTTTGATATAGGGTCTCCCTGTAGTCCCAGCTGGTCTGGAACTCACTATGTAGGCCAGGCTGGCCTTGAACTCACAGAGATCTACCTGCCTTTGCCTCCCGAGTGCCAGGATTAAAGGGATGCACCACCATGCCCAGTGATGTCATTTTTTGAATAAGTACTTTGGGACTGTTGAGATGGCTCAGCTGATAAAGGCACCTAACACCAAACCTGATGACCTGAGTTTGATCCCTGGAACCCACATGGTGGAAAGAGAGAAACTATTTCCACAAGTTGTCTTCTGATTTACACATACACACACACACACACACACACACACACACACATAAATAAAATGTAATAAAAGGTAGAAAAATAAAAATGAAGTCCTGTACATGACAAAGTAACCAACAGTGATTTCTTATGTATCTATCCAACACCTTCTGTAAACACACACACACACACACACACACACAATCCCAGCTTCAGACAGGTGTCCTGGATCTGTGTACTCTCCACATGTATGGACATGACACACAGTGCTGCACCAGGCTTTCTCCAGTTGGCCATGCAGCCTGTGCTGCCCCCCAGCACACACAGAGCTGGGCCCTGGCTCCTCTGGAGCAGGAAGACATTCTCACTTGCAGTCCCTTGCCCTGGCATCAACATATCCAGATGTCTTTCCCTAAGCCCCATTGATGGATCTGTACATTTACCCAATTCAGGAAACTATAGGAGGAAACTTTTAATCACTATTAAGTGGGGACATAGATTATCCACACAATAGCAACTAACCATAAAATTAAATGCAACAAATATGTAGCAATGTTAAAACACTGTAAGCAGACAGCAGTGCCCCTGGGATTCTGCATCATCTCTCTGAGCATGGTTTTGCTTTCTAAGGTTTCAGTTACTTATAGTCAGAAAACATTACATGGGGAATTCTGGAAATAAATAATATAGGATTTATTTTCTGTTTGAGACAGTGCTTCCTTATAGCCTCAGGTGGTCTGGAACTCCCTATATAGATCAGGCTGGCTTGGAACTCACTGTGTAGACAGGCTGGCCTTGATCTCACAGAGATCCACCTGCTTTTGCCTCCCAAGTACTACTGGGAGTAAAGGAGTGGGCCACTACGCTAGGCTGCTCTGTTTTGTTTTAAATCAGCACTCATGGAGCCTAGGTTAGCCTCAAACTCACTAGCCTAGAAAAGGCTGGTTAATCTAGCCGGGCGTGGTGGCGCATGTCTTTAATCCTAGCACTTGGGAGGCAGAGGCAGGCGGATCTTTGTGAGTTCAAGGCCAGCTCTGGTCTACAGAGCAATTTCCACGCCAGCTGGGGCTATAGGGAGACCCTGTCTCGAAAAGACCCAAAAAAAAAAAAAAAAAAAAGAAAAGGCTGGTTAATCTTCCTGCCTCCACCTCCCATGTGTAGGATTACAGGTGTGCACCCCCATGTCTGGCTTTAATAATCACAGGGCTGGCAAGATACCTCTGAGAGTAAAGCTGCCTCCACCACTGAGCCTGACAACCTGAGTTTAATCCTGGGTCCCACATGGTGCAAGGAGTAATCCTGTAAATTGTCCTCTGACCTCCACACTCATTCGGTAGCACATGATAAAGAACATCCCTATAATTGTTTCATTTGATTATTGGTTATTGTTAGTAACCTCTTCATGTGCTCAATTTATAAATTAAATTTTATCACAGCCATATGTGTACAGAGAAAATGATCTTTATAGGGCCCAGGACTATCTGTGGTTTATATTCTCCTGGATAAAGTGGTTACAATTTTATTTTAAACTGCTAGAAAAGTGCTAAAAACATTCTAGTCCCCACCAGGGCTGTCTCTTGGGCATAGTCTTTCTGGATGACCTAGCTCAACATAGAGCTTCTTTATTACGCTGGAAGGCCTCACTATGACTCAGTTTCCAGAAGCCAGAAGGAAAACAATACAATGTTTCAATACATACAGCAGAATTTGCATGGCAAACAAAAGGAAACAAAACTAGTATCATGAGAGGGCCAAGGGTGATGACACAAACCTGTAATCCCAGTATTTGGGAAGTGAAAACTGGGAGATTAGGAGTTCAAGGCCAGCCTCAACTCCACAGCCAGACTATCTCAAAAAACAAAACAAAATCCTAGCACTCCCAGGCAGAGGCAGGTGGATCTCTGTGAGACTGAGGCCAGCTGTGGCTACAGGGAGACCCTGTCTCTAAAAGACAAAAACAAAGACACGAAAACACACCATGAATAAAATAAAAAAACAAAACACAATAACAACAATAACAAATAGGAAAAACTAACTGTAAATCTTCTAGCATTCCTGCAACTGGCCAAACCCAGCAGCTCCATAGACATAGACAGAGGACAGACAAAGGGCTCTGAGACATTTTTTAAAGGTCAAGCTCACTCCTAGGAAGACTGAGAATAACTTCATACTGACCTACTACCTCGGTTTATCAGATTGGAATGCACACAGAAGTGTGTCCTATCACCAGCCAGGGTGGCTGCGTGTGTGACCTCCATGAAGGTCACTTGGCAATCTCCACCCAAATCCCAAATGCAGCAGGGCATGGTAATATGGGCCGGTCACCTCAGCTACTTGGAAAGCTAAGGTAGGCAGATTGCAAGTTCAGGATCAGCCTGGGCTACAAAGTGAGCATTGTGAGTTCATTACTTAGTTTAAAAAAAAAAAAAAAGGGCTGGAGAGATGGCCTAGCGGTTAAGAGCGCTGACTGCTCTTGCAGAGGACCCAGGTTCGACCCCCAGCACCCTTATGGCGGCTGAGAACTGTCTTTAACTCCAGTTCCAGGGGAATGTGACGCCCTCTTCTGACCTCCTCGGCATTGCATGACATGGGTGCACAAACCTACATGCAGACAGTACATTCATACACATACAAAATAAATAAAATTAAAAAAATAAATAATAAATAATAGAGAATCTGCAGAGTATGGTTCAGTGGTAAAGCACTTACCTATTATGTGAGATCCCAGGGCTTAACCTCCAATACCACAAAAAATAAAATAAAGATTATGAAAAGAAAGGATTGAGAAACAAAAAATGTACACAGCCTGTAGAGCTTTGATGTAGGAAACGCCATTGTGAGGTATGGGCATGGCCTGGCAACGCACTCATTCTCTGCAGGAGGCTTTTAAATGAGACTGGGGTTCAGTGTAGACACAGACTCCCCTAGTACACATGCAGTGGTGGATGCCCACAGTGGGCAGCTAGTAGTTGGCAGAATATGAGAAACTCTTTGTATCACTGGGATGTTTAGCTGGATGTATAATTTAAAAAAAACCACAATTAAAAAAATACAATGGTTAGTCACTTAAAAAATGGACAACCAGCTAGATGAACTGGGGCTACAATGAAATTATGCACAGACAATCCACGACTACTAAAAAGAGAGGGCACATGAAGACTCACCATGCACCCTGCTGAATACCGGACAGACAATGAAACCATTGCTGGCTTTCTAAATTGCATTTTTATTCATTTTATTTTGGGTGCATTCATGTGTCGTACACATGTAGAGGTCAGAGAGGACAACTCTCTCCTTCTACCATATGGGTCCTGGAGATCAAGCTCAGGTTGTCAGGCTTAGTAGCAAAAGCTTGTACCCTTGGAGCCATCATTAGCCTAAAACCACCACTGTTTTTAAAAATGCACAGAGCTGAGCACGGTGGTACATGTCATAAATCTCAGCACTGGGGAGGCAGAAGTTTGTGGATCTCTGTTTGTTCAAGACCAGCCTGGTCTTCATATATAGTGAGTCCCAGGCTAACCAGAGCTGTAGCTCACTATATAAATGAGACCTTGTTTTTAAAAATAAAACAAAAGGTGGTTCGTGTCTTTAATCCCCAGCACTTGGGAAGCAGAGGTGGATCTCTGTGAGTCCAAGGCAGCCTGGTCTACACAGTGAGTTCCAGGACACCTGGAGCTTCAGGGAGACTGTGTCTCAGAAAGACCAAAATAAACAAACAAACAAACAAACAAACAAACAAAACAAAACAAAACATGGAAAAGGAACTGAAAACACTCCAAAATAGTTCCCCTTATGGGGCAAGAGTTAGAGAATAAAGATAGCTTTAGAGTAGGCTGTGTATTTATGTATTTGCTTTCTTTTGGATGGATGTTTGTTTTTGTCTTTGTTTTTTTTTTTTTGTTTTGTTTTAGACAGGGTCTCACTATGTAACCCAGGCTGGCCTGGAGCTGCAGCAATCCCCCTACCTCAGCCTCCTGAATGTTGGGATTACAGGCATGTACCACCACACCTGGCTTGTTTTTGTTTTTTATCTTTTTTAAAATTTTATTTATTTTTATGTGTATGAATGTACTCTCTGCATGTAGGTTTGTGTACCCGTGCAAAGGTCAGAAGAGGGCGTCAGATTCCCCTGGAACTGGAGCTAAAGACGGCTCTCAGCCGCCATGTGGGTGCTGGGGATTGAACCCGGGTCCTCTGCAAGAGCAGTCAGCTCTTAACGCGCTAAGGTCATCTCTCCAGCCTTGGTTTTTTTTTGTTTTGTTTTTGTTTTTTTTTATCTTTTAGAGACAGGGTCTCCCTGTAGCCCTGGAACTCACTCTGTTAACCAGGCTGCCCTTGAACTCACAAAGATCCGCCTGCCTCTGCCTCCCAAGTGCTAGGATTAAAGGAGTGTGCCACCACACTTGGCTGTTTTTGTTTTTTAAAATGTGTCTGAGTGTTTTGCCTCCGTGTATGTACCTGTGTGTGCAATGCCTGTGGAGGCCAGAAGAGGGCAGTAGAGCCCCTGGAACTGGAGTTGTAGATTGGTAGCCACTGGATGCTGGGAACAAAACCTGGATCTTCTGCAAGAGCAGCCAGTGTTCTTAACCACTGAGCCATCTCTCCAGCCCCTGTGGGTTTTTAAAAATAATTTTTAATTAAATTTTTTTTTGTCTTTTTGAGACAGGGTCTCCCTTCGGCCCAGCTGTCCTGGAACTCACTATGTAGACCAGGCTGGCCTTGAACTCACAGAGATCCACCTGCCTCTACCTCCCAAGTGCTGGGATTAAAGGCATGTGCCATCATGCCTGGCTGTATTATTATCTTCTATGTGTATGAATGTACTTCCTACATGTATGTAAGTGGACCCATGTCATTCAGTGCCCTCGGAAATCAGAAGAGGGAGTCCAAGCCCCTGGAACTGGAGTTGCTGATGTTTGCCACCATGTAGATGCTGTGAATCAAACCCAGTTCCTTTGCAAGACCAGCTAGTGCTCTTAACCACTGAGCCATCTCTCCAGCCCCTTGATGATTTTTCTTTTTTTAAATTTTTATTTATTTTTGTATGTGTACAAATGTACTGTCTGCATGTAGGTTGTGCAATGCCTTGGAGGTCAGAAGAGGGCGTCGGATTCCCCTAGAACTGGAATTAAAGAGGGTTCTTAGCCACCGTGAGGGTGCTGGGAATGGAACCCGGGTCCTCTGCAAGAGCAGTTGGAGCTATTAACTGCTGAGCCATCTCTCCAGCCCCAGCCCCAGAAGTATTTTTTTTATTAATTTTATTTATTTCTGTATGTGTATGAATGTACTGTCTGTATGCAAGTTTGTGCACCCGTGTCATGCAATGCCGCGGAGGTCAGAAGAGGGTCTCGGATTCCCCTGGAACTGGAGTTCTCCTGGAATTGGAGTTTCGGACGGTTCTCAGCCGCCATGTGGGTGCTGGGGATCGAACCCGGGTCCTCCACCCGAGTCCTCTGCAAGAGCGGTCGGCGCTCTTAACCACTAGGCTATCTCTCCAGCCCCACCCCAGAAGTATTTAAACTAGCCTGAGAGCCCTAGGATCTTAAGGGCCCAGTAAAACTTGCCTTCATTCTAGCATGCACCAGCCTAAGACCTTGGCAGGTACTGTGTCCTGGGAATCAGGAACTTCCCAGAATCCCAAATGAGAAGAGGCACAGCCCAGATTTGAACCCAAACCCCTCTGCTTCCAGGCCTACCATCAGGTCACAGCTCTAGAAGATGTCCCAGATCACTATGATTTGCCTGCAAACAGAACTTCGTGGCTACCCTGAATCCAGGAGGTAGGATAGGAAGGCATCCAGTACCAATGGCCTCACTCCCTCAAGCACCCCACCATATAGACATGTCCTGAACATGGAGGCTTTGCACAAGCCGTGGTCTCTCCTGAATCCTCTTTCTTCTTTGGTGATATTTTGGGCAAACAGCTACCTCTGAACCTGTTTCCTCACCTCTGGAATAAGAAGACAAACGCCTAGCCACGGGCCTAGAGCCTCAGGTATGCCCCTCCGAGGGAGCAACCGTGGCTTCTCAGCAGGTAATGACACCTGTCTGTGCCCCCATTCTATCATGGACCTAGTGGTGCAGTCTGTTCACACGGAAACCGCTTAGGAACCTGCTTCTCAGACAAGTAGATTGGTATAGTGTCCAGCTGGGAAGGCAAATAAAGCTTGGGAGCCAGGGAGGCCGAGGAAGCCACCTAGATGCCTGGATGCCAAGCTCTGCCACAGAACTTGACCAGGTCCTGCAGTCCATCTGGAGTTCAGCATCTATAATTGCAAGAGGATCCAGGTGCTCAGAGCTGGCTACTGGGCTCACAGGAAGTCCCCAAATCAGGAAGAGAAGCCTCCCCTAGAGGGTCATAAGGTCCCTCCAAACTACAGCAAGACTCATTCTTTTAAATCCTTCACTGCAATTCTCACTGTTCAAATATAGCATGCTTCTGTCCTGTCCCGAAAGGGCTAAACCTCAGGGTCCACAAAGCCACCCAGTTACTGGGTGTCTATTTTTCAAAACCTCCCAAAGCCACGAACATAAGTCCCCAGTTCTGGCAAAGATTAGGAAGATGAGAGGCTCCTGGCCATACCAGAAATTGATGCTTCAACTCCGGCTCCGCTAGCCAGCTTTCGCCCACTGCTTCTGTCTGCAGTCTCCATTCCATACCCACACTACCCCAGCCTCCCACTCCAGTGAAGGTCCAGCTCAGAAGCCACCCCCCAACCACCAATGAAACCTTCTCAGACTGGACTAGACCTCTCTGTTCTCTGTCCCTTTCGCCAGCCCCCCAGCTCCCAGGCCAGCCCCCCAAATTGCCCATCAGGTTCAACTTTAAAAGAGCTCAGAGAAAGGCCCAGGTGGTGGTGGCTATCTACGCTCACAGCAGTTGGGTGGCAGGAAGATCAGGAGTTCAAGGGTAGTCTGGGCTACATAAGGAATTTGAAGCCAGTCTGGCCACAGAGAATCTAAGGCCAACCTAGGCAACATGGGACCCTGTCACAGAAGAAAGAAAGGAAGAGGAGAGGAGGGGAGGGGAGGGGAAGGGAGGGGAGAAAAGAGAAAAGAAAGGAAAAGCAAGCAAAGAAAGGAAAGGAAAAGAAAAAAACAAACCAAACCAAACCAAACCAAACCCCACCAACAACAACAACAAAAGGAAAATCCCAACCCCAGAGCCCAGCACTCTAGCACTGGCAGGGTCTACTGGTGGCAAATTTAAATTAGTCCTGAGAGAAGGCATCATGTTCCCTCTCCCTAGTCTCACCGAAACCAAAAAATAACCAAAAACTTTAAAATGCAACAGTTCGACATTTTTCCCTAGGGTGGGGCCCAGGAATCCGAGTTTTGAACAGGCAGGAGATTCTGAAGCTGGAAATGGGCGGGCTCACGAAGGGCAGGTCCAGGTGGAGGCCGCAGCTCCCTGCAGGGCAGGGAAAACCAGATCTCCGCGCAGGGTGGACGGCACCGCGTAACCACCTGACTCCCGCTCCTGGACCCCGCAGCCTGGCTGGAATAGCCCAGTCAAGGTCCGCGGAAGTGCCCACTCGAGGGATGGTGACAGAAAAGGATCCAAGTTCCCCTCTAGGGACAGCCCATGCCTCTGCCAGTGGGGACGGCTCCCCCAGGGCCAGCCACAGGCCTCCAGACCCTCGCGGGAGGGTGCGGTGGGAAGACTGCGGACACCCCAGGCTGCACCAGCTGGAGAGGGGCGTCGCTTGGGGCCTCAGCGGGGGTCTGTACGGAGATCCGGGGACAGCAGGCTCGTGGCCTCTGGCCTCCCACGAGTCCCACACTGTAGCCCAGGGCGTGAGATCTCGATCCGCCCGGCTGACCAAACCGGCTGGCCCCGGGCAGGGCAGGTGACCCGGAGCAAGCAAGTGCGTCGGAGCCACCGATGCACTGTCCCGGCTGGCCGAGGAGGTCGCAGGGCGGCCGCACGACGCGGCTGGAATGGGCAGAGGGACGGACTGTGGACCTTGCCCGGCCGCTCCAGCGGGGAACGGGCAGGGCAGAAGCGGAGGGTCGGCAGGACCGTGCGGCCATCGCAGCTGCCGGGTGGCCGCGGGGACGACCCTGGCTCCCCGGGACACCGGCGCACGCTGCGCGCTCCCAGGGATGCCATCCGGGAGCCCCGAGCTGGGAGGTCCCGGGCGGCCTCTGGGACGTGAGGCCCGGGGTCACCCCGGCGAGCCCCCATCCGGGCGCGGGAACCCGGGCTTACCAGCTGCAGCAGCGCGAGCGCCCCGAAGCTGGAGCGCACGAAGCCCAGGTCCGGGCGCAGCGCGGACACCGTGGCGCCCACGCCCTGAGCGGGGCTGCTGGTCCGTGTGCTCACTTTCGACGGGAACTCGGCCATGGCGGCTCGCGGCGCCCACGACGCTCGGGCCGAGCTCCCGGCGCTGTTGGCGGACTGCTGCTGAGCTCCCGACCTGGACGCGGTGCCCCGCGGGATCCGGGGCAGCGCTGACAGGTGCACGACGTCCCGCCCCTCGGGCTCCGCCCCGCAGGCCACGCCCCGCAGGCCACGCCCCGCAGGCCACGCCCTTAACCCTCCGCTGGCGCTGGTCACCGGGGATTGTAAAGCGGAAGTCCTGCTCTGGGGCGGCTCTGGGCCAGCCGGGGACTGCTCTCTCCTGTGCCCCAAGGTTGCTGTGGGTCTTTGGATGGTGACCTACACTCCTATGGGCAGAAAGTGAATCTGAGAGTCCAGAGGACTCTGGAAAATGCAGGCGGGGTTCACTTCTAAACAGGCTCAGTTCTAAACAAGCAGGACGGGGTGACTCACGCCTGTAATCTCAGGTGGAGGCGGGGGGATCACAGCAAACTCGACTAGCCTGGGCTAATGAATTCTAGGGTAGCCTGGGCAATAGGGGGAGACTGTCACAAACAAACGAACAAACAAACAAAGACTGGGCATTGTGGGGCACGCCTGTAATCCTAATACTGGGAAGGCGAAGGTTCGAGGTTACCCTTGGCTGCATAGTGAGTTTGAGGGTAGCCTGGATACATGAGACTCTGACTCAAAAAGCAAAAACAAAAACAAAACCTTCCTCAACAAAAAAGGCTGGCCTGGGGCCCTACACCTATACTTCCAGCTACTAGGGAGGTTAGGGCAGGAGGGTCCAAAGTTCGAGACGTTTGTGGGCTACAGAGTGAGGCAAGACCAGGCTGGAAACTTTGCGGACTGCTGTCTCAAAATTTTAAAAATACAAAAAGGATTGGGGGTGGAGCTCAGTGGTGTTTGCCCTCTTAGCGTGGGTGGTCAAGCACAGGGTTCAGTCCCTAGTGTTACAGCCAGTAAGTAAGTAGAGCCTAGAAGCAGCTGTCCTAGAGGGTATCCAGGGCCTGACACTTACAAGAGCTGTTTGAGAAAAATGTGAAGGGTCCTGGGCAAGGCTCCCAGGACTGCACCAGGGGGAGGGGTCACTCCAGAGACCGAGGTCACTCTGGGTTTCATAGCTCTGCGTGCACCAAACCCTAACATGTGCACACACATCAGACCACAGAGGTTTACACACTTCACTCATTTATTCACCACTATACAGCAAGGAACGAGCTGTACCAGGCTTTCCTGGGTCCCACGGTCTATGTGGGACAAGTGATAAGTGACAAATGATAGAACAAGGGGGGTCGGTGCTGGAGAGATGGCTCAGCGGTTAATAGCTCTGACTGCTCTTGCAGAGGACCCGGGTTCGATCCCCAGCACCCACATAGCAGCTAAGAACGTCTTTAACTCCAGGTCCAGGGGAATCCGACACCCTCTTCTGACCTCCGCAGCACTGAATGACATGGGTGCACAGACCTACATGCAGACAGTACACTCATACACATAAAAAGAAAAGAACAGGGAAAAAAATAATGTTAGGTAGTCACTAAAGTCAAACAGGAATGGGGCAGAGTTACCAGGAGGAGGTTTTAGACAGGGTGCTCAAGGGAGAGATACAGAGGAGGTGACCCATCTGCTGGGTCCTGACCAGGAGGTGCCATTAAGAGGATCTGGGGGCAGGGAGAAAGGGGGACTGGAGAGATGGCTCAGTGGTTAAGAGCACCGACTGCTCTTGCAGAGAACCTGGATTCGACTCCCAGCCTTTAATCCCAGCACTCGGGAGGCAGAGTCAGGTGGATCTCTGTGAGTGATCTACAGATTGAGTTCCGGGCCAACAGTTGGAGCTATAGGGAGACCCAGTCTCAAAAAAAGACCAAAAAAAAAAAAAAGAGGATCTGGGTGAGGAGCTTAGTCTGTGAAAAGGCCCTGTGGCTGGGCCAAGCTACACAGTTGGAGGAACAGAAAGGTCCCTACTGGGACCGAGTAAAAGTGAGGTGAGATTGATCCCTGTGGGCAAGGACCAAGTCACACAAGGCTCTGTAGACAATTGTAGCTTTCATGACAAGTTACCACAATCTCAGTGACTTAAAAAACACATTTGTTCTCTCCTAGTTCTGGAGCATCAGCTTCCTAAAAGCAGTTTCTGGGAGCCCAAATCAGGGTGTCCTAGGGCCAGGCAGCCTCTCAGGCTTCTGTGTGCAAAATATTCTTCTCACCTGCCTCTTATAAGGACACTCATGATTAGATTAGGCCCCTCAGGTAACGCACTTCAATCCCCCAAGTCAGGAATCTTTTTACTCACTTAACAATCTGCTAAGTTTTTTTTCTTTTTGAGACAATAGGGTCTTGCTATGTAGTCCAGGTTAGCCTTGGCTCTGCAGCAGGTTAGATCCTCTTATCTCTCCTCAATAGCGTTGGAAACCACCTCACCTGCCTCTTTCTTCTTTTCCACTTTTTTTTTTCTAAAACAGGGTCTCACTTTGCAGTCCATCCTCAGCCTAAGTCTGGAAGATTTCAAAGTGTAATCATATATATATATATATATATATATATATATATATGTATATATATCTGCCACTAACCTGAGCATTTGGAAGGTGGAAGCAGGTGGATCAAGAGTTCAAGGTCTTAGTTACATAGTGAGGGTCTTTTTTTTTTTTTAATTTTTTTGAGACAGGGTCTCCCTATAGCCCCAGCTGGCCTGGAACTCACTCTGTAGACCAGGCTGGCCTTGAACTCACAGAGTTCAAGCCTCTGCCTCCTGAGTGCTAGGATTAAAGGTGTGCGCCACCATGCCCAGCTTGTCTGTTTTTTTTTTTTAATTATGTGCAGCATATGTGTGTCTGTGTATGAGTGTGAATGTGCCTGCTGATGCCAGCAGAGGCCACCACGTGTGCTGGAACTGGAATTACAGGTGGTCGTAAGCCCCCTGACATGAGTGCCCGAAACTGAACTTAAGTCCTCTGGAAGAGCAGGAAGTGCTCTTAAACACGGAGCCATCTCTCCAGCCCCACATAGAGTTTGGGGCCAGCCTGGACTACGTGAGACTTTGTCTCAAGAAACAAAACCAAAGAAAAAAAGGCTGGAGGGTTTTAAGATCTTGGGACTTGGACAGTATGCCTTGCTGGTGCTGGTTTAACCTTTTCTGCATTCAAACCCTTCTCCCCAGTGCACCTGGGACCCTTCAACCCACAGCCTGCCCCATCTAAAGCAGCTACTCTGTAAATGAGAAGTGCATTTTAGTAGCTGCAAAACTGCTACCCAGAGACCAGCCTCTTCTCAGAGCAGTCTGAGTTCAGAACAAAGTTGGGCAAGCCCTTCGTATTATTATGGAACAGAAAACAATAAGGTGGTTGTTTCTGAGGCAGAGTCTAAACAGTAGCGTGTTTTTGTTTTGCTTTTGGTTTGCATTCTGTTTTTGGGGTTAATCCCACTTTCATTCCTTTCAAATGGCAGTACAGAGGACTGGGTCACTGAGATCAACTGTACCCATCCTCATCAGAAAAAATGGGAAGGGATCTGTGCCAGGCTGGAGCCACTGCCTACCCTGATCCACCCAGGGACAATAAGAGTCTGGATTGTTCTTACTGCAAGGGCAGTAAGCACTCTTAACCACTGAGCCATCTCTATCCCATTACACTGTGGGGTGTGTGTGTGTGTGTGTGTGTGTGTGTGTGTGTATGCATGCCACTGTGTGATTTTTCGGCAGGGGGTCAGAGGACAACCTGTGGTGTGTCAGTTCTCTCCTTCTGTCTTGTGGGTCCCAGGGACAGAACTCAGGTTGTCAGGCTTGGTGGCAAGTGTCTTTACTGGCTGATCAATCTCACAAGCCCTGTAAAGAAAAAAAGTAAAAAACAGCCAGGCTAGATGTCCCACATCTTTGAACCTAGCACTTGGGAGGCAGAGGCAGGTGGATGCCTGTGAGTTCTAGGCCATTAAGGGCTACATGGTGAGAAACTGTCTTTTAAAAAAGGAAGTTTTTTTGGTATACATACAAAGTTAACAAATTTGCATGTTGATGAGATGGATAGACTTATTTATTTTGACAAAAAAGTCAAATCTTGCTGGGTGTGGTGGCGCATGCCTTTAATCCCAGCACTCGGGAAGCAGAGGCAGGTGGATCTCTGTGAGTTAGAGGCCAGCCTGGTCTACATAGGAAGCTCCAGACCTAAAGGAGACCCTGTCTCAAAAATACCAAAAAAAAAAAAAAATCAAATCTTGAGTGAATATTTGATAACCTCAGGATATAGAGCAGCTTCAACATTTTTTCAGAGTTGATCACTGACTTTATTTTATTTAAAACTTTATTTTTATTTTTATTTTAGGTGTATGAGTGTATTGCCTTCGTGTGTGTGGGTGCATCTGTGTTGTGCTATGCCGAGGAGGTCAAAAGAGGGTTCCAGATTCCCCTGGAACTGGAGTTAAGGATGGTTCTCCACCACCAAGTGGGTGCCGGGACTTGAACCTGGGTCCTCTGCAAGAGCAGTTGATGCTCTCAACTGCTGAGTCATCATCTCTCTGGCCCCTCAAATTACGATTTTTAAAATCAAATATTCTATCACAATAAAATAAAATAAAATTCAAAACTACTAATTTGATATCTACTTTATGAAGAATGATGGTAGAAAAATATTGTCTTTTTCTCCCCATCATTAAACCATTATTTCTACAAATAGAAAACACTGTATGAATAGTAAAAACCTGGAATTCATAAGGTACAGGAGTCTCAAATACGAGCCACCATGTCACTGGCAGTGTTTGTAGGTGTTAAGCGGCAGGATGGCATGCACAGTGCACAGCGTAAATGTGTTCATGTTCTGTGTTCCAATCTAAGGCTGTAGTGAAGTCCTATGATGCAACATGCCAGGCATTGCCAGAAACACCTTGGGTTCATTATGCACTTGCCATTTGTGTATGTGTGTGTGTGTATGTGTGTGTGATTCTCCACATCCTGTTACACAACCTTATATAGTGTTACAACCCAGAGTTTAAAGGTGGTCAGGAACCAGGCCTGATCATATAAGGCCTATATATTTCCCAACTATTTGGAAAGCTGACTTGGGAGGATTTGGAGGTATTGGAGCTATAACTCAGTGGTAGGCCTGGGTTGGATCTCAAGCCCTACAAAACAAAAAGGGGGGTGGGTAGAGAGGTGGTCCAGCAGTTTAGAAAACTGGCAGCTTGTGCAGAGGACCCCGATTCCATTCCCAGCACCCACATGGTGTCTAAGAGCTGTCCTTAACTCCAGATCCAAAGGATCTGGTGGCCTCTTCTGGCCTCCGTGATCGCTGCATGCACATGGTACTCTTGCTTACATGGAGGCAAAATACTTATCCACATAAAATAAAAATAAATAATAAAAAAATTAAAATAAGGGAAAAGGGCTAGGGAGATGGCTCAGTGGGAAAGCGCTTGCCTGGTAGGAGCACAGCCTACTGGGAGTCCCCTGTGTCTAGCTGTGATGGATGCGTACAGAAGGACTGCTGGCCTCTCCAGGGACCACTGTGCATCTGCCAAAGAGAATGAAGCTCCTCTCCATGTACTGACATGGTCACATTTACAAAAACTGTCAAATAACAAGGTTGAATTTCAGTGTGCAGGGGCTGGGAAGATAACTTGGTGGTTAATAGCACTTGTGTGAAGGAATGAGTTTGAATTTCCAGACCTATGTAAAGCTAGACACAGTGTCCTGTGTCTGTGATCCCAGTGTTCCTGTGGTGAGTGGGGTGCAGTGTCCCGTGTCTGTGATCCCAGTGTTCCTGTAGTGAGTGGGGTGCAGTGTCCCGTGTCTATGATCCCAGTGTTCCTGTGGTGAGTGGGGTGCAGTGTCCCATGTCTGTGATCCCAGTGTTCCTGTGGTGAGCGGGGCGCAGCGTCCCATGTCTGTGATCCCAGTGTTCCTGTAGTGAGCGGGGTGCAGTGTCCCATGTCTGTGATCCCAGTGTTCCTGTGGTGAGCAGGGTGCAGTGTCCCATGTCTGTGATCCCAGTGTTCCTGTAGTGAGAGGGGTGCAGTGTCCCGTGTCTGTGATCCCAGTGTTCCTGTGGTGAGTGGGGTGCAGTGTCCCATGTCTGTGATCCCAGTGTTCCTGTAGTGAGTGGGGTGCAGTGTCCCGTGTCTGTGATCCCAGTGTTCCTGTGGTGAGTGGGGTGCAGTGTCCCGTGTCTGTGATCCCAGTGTTTCTGTAGTGAGTGGGGTGCAGTGTCCCGTGTCTGTGATCCCAGTGTTCCTGTGTTGAGTGGGGTGCAGTGTCCCGTGTCTGTGATCCCAGTGTTCCTGTAGTGAGTGGGGTGCAGTGTCCCGTGTCTGTGATCCCAGTGTTCCTGTAGTGAGTGGGATGCAGTGTCCCGTGTCTGTGATCCCAGTGTTCCTGTAGTGAGTGGGATGCAGTGTCCCGTGTCTGTGATCCCAGTGTTCCTGTAGTGAGTGGGATGCAGTGTCCCGTGTCTGTGATCCCAGTGTTCCTGTAGTGAGTGGGATGCAGTGTCCCGTGTCTGTGATCCCAGTGTTCCTGTAGTGAGTGGGATGCAGTGTCCCGTGTCTGTGATCCCAGTGTTCCTGTAGTGAGTGGGGTGCAGTGTCCCGTGTCTGTGATCCCAGTGTTCCTGTGTTGAGTGGGGTGCAGTGTCCCGTGTCTGTGATCCCAGTGTTTCTGTAAGCTGAGACAGGAGAAAACCTAGAAACTAGCTTTCTAGCTTGGCATGCTCAGCAGCTTCAAACAGCATGGAAGGTGAGAACTGACACCTAGATGTTGTCATCTAACCTCCACACATGTCTCATGGCATGTGCAATCCCCACCCCCAATTACTTTAAGAACTGAGAATAAGATCCACCGAAGTCCTAGCAGAGATTCATTAGAGGAGAAATGAAAGCAGAGGGAGTTGTGAAAGGAAGCTAAACAAGTGAGAGAATGCATTAATTAATAATCAATAACCAAGCCGGGCTTGGTGGCATGTGCCTGTAGTTCCAGCACTTGGAAGGCAGAAGCAGGCGGACCTCTGTGAGTTAAAGGCCAGCCTGGTCTACATAGTGAGTTCCAGGCCAGCTGGGGCTACAGGGAGACCCTGTCTCAAAAAGAACCCCCTCACAAAAATAATAAGCAAGTCAGGAGTAACCAACCCCACAGCCTTGGCACAGGGCAAGCTGGCAAGCACCTGTCAGTATTCGCTGATTGGATTCACAGCTTCCCAAAGCTGGCCTCTAGAAATGTAGAATAAACCCACAGGCAGCATCCTGTAGGTCTCAGAATTGTAAAGTAAAATGATGTTACTGTTCTTCAGTGACCTGGTTTTTTTTGTACTATTTATCACACTGCCTCTCCATGCTCTTACCTTGCTTTGCTGTTTCTGTGCTTATTGTGTGAGTGCCTGGTATGCTGTGTGTGGTGTATGGTGCACACCCTTGAGGATGGCCCATGGCTGGGCACATCCACCCATGAAGCCCATCAGGAAGACAGAACAGAGCCTCGCCGCCTCTTTTATTGCTTTCTGTGTTATTGCCTTGAGACAGGGACTTTCAGCAAACCAGAAGTTTGTTTTTAGGCTAGGCCAGCAGGCCAGTGAGCTCCAGGGATCCACCTCCCTCTCCATCTCCCAAGGCTTAGGTTACATGCCCAGCCATGCTTTGTGTGTGGGACTGGGGATTCAAACCCAGGTCCTCAGGCTTGTACAGCAAGCACTATTATCCACTGTCATGTTTTCCCAGCTCCTATTGATGTTTTTGATACAAGGTCTTGTTATGTAACCAAGGCTGGCCAGGCACTTTCAATTCTCCTGCCCCAGTATCCCAGGTGCTGGGCTGACAGACATGCCCCATCACACCTTGCATAGTTTCAATTTCTTTAAACATGCATTTGCAACAAAATAAACATAAATAAACATGCACATAGAGAAATAAGTCAATTAAAAATATTTTTTAATAAAGTAAGGTCAGGGAGCTGGGGAGCTGGCTCAGTCAGTGCTTGCTACATAAGCATGGGGATTTGAGTTCAGATCCCTTCACAGGACGGAGGGATGAACAACTGTAACTCCACAGCTGGAGACAGACACAGAGGAATCCCTGAAACTCATTGCCTAGCCAGCCTCATGGAATCAGTAAACTCCAGTTTCAGTAAGAGACCCTGTCTCAAAGAGTCAGGTGAAAATGTGATTGCAGAAGGCACCTGCTGTTGACCTCTGACCTCCACACATGTGCACATGCCCACTTGACCACCTACACACAACACATACAAGTGCAGGTGGAAATTAAAACAGGGATCCTGAGAGGGAAGGAAGCAGGTGATAGGGGAATGCCCGGAACAGAAAAATAGAAGTGGGGTAATGGGCAAAACAGGTGGGGGGAAGGAGAGATCACTGGGAGGGCAGTGTGTGTGTGTGTGTGTGTGTGTGTGTGTGTGTGGAGTCTAATGACACAGGTATGATGATGCCATGGCAGTGTGTGTGTGTGTGTGTGTGTGTGTAGTCTAATGACACAGGTATGATGATGCCATGGCAGTGTGTGTGTGTGTGTGTGTGTGTGGAGTCTAATGACACAGGTATGATGATGCCATGGCAGTGTGTGTGTGTGTGTGTGTGTGTGTGGTGGAGTCTAATGACACAGGTATGATGATGCCATGGCAGTGTGTGTGTGTATGGGGGGTGGAGTCTAATGACACAGTTATGATGATGCCATGGTAGTGTGTGTGTGTGTGTGTGTGTGTGTGTGTGTGGTGGAGTCTAATGACACAGGTATGATGATACCATGGCAATATGTGTGTGGGTGGGGTGGAGTCTAATGACACAGGTATGATGATGCCATGGCAGTGTGTGTGTGGGGGGTGGAGTCTAATGACACAGGTATGATGATGCCATGAGGAAACCCATTACTTTTTGTGTGTGTGTCTTTTTGAGACAGGGTCTCCCTTTAGTCCCAGCTGGCCTTGAGCTCGCTATGTAGACCAGGCTGGCCTTGAACTCATAGAGATCTGCCTGCCTCTGCCGCCTGAGTGATGGGATTAAAGGCATGCTCCACTATGCCCAGCTGAAACCCATTACTTTTTATGGTAGCCCTAAAAATTAATTTAAAAATTGGTTTTGCACGAAGGATGCTTGTACTCATGGATTATCACTTATAGCTAAAAAAGGGGAAAAAAAAAACAGAGAAAGATGCAAGACAGTTATGGCAGAATACATGATCTGGGATGGGGTGGGGGTGGAGGGGGAAGGGAAAGGGAAAAATGCCTGATCTGAATTGGAAAATGATGTACGAAATGCACAAAGCATCAATAAAAAAAATTAAATTAAAAAAAATGAAGAAATAAAAAGAAGAGAGAAGCCATCATGCCAGGTCACATGACTAAAACGAGAGTTAGGATCAGGAATTCTTGCCTCCTTGCCTACACATGGATTTTGATGTCAGCCTGGGTTATATGAAGCTCTGTCTCACAAAAGAAAAGAAAAGAGGAGAGAAGAGGAGGGGAGGGGGAAGGGGAGGGGGGAGGGAAGAGGAGGGGAGGAGAGAAAAGAAAAGAAAGGAAAGGAAAGGAAAGGAAAAGAGAAGAAAAAAGACCCAAACAAAACTTCCAAAACACTTTTAAAAAGACCCACTTAAACTGGGTGAGGTGGCGCATGTCTTTAATCCCAACATTTGGAAGTTGGAATAAATGGCATGAGGTCCCCCCCCAAAAAAACCCCCCAAAAAAAACAAAATGAAAAATTAAGGCTACACCTATCTTGGTGGCTATGTGCTTGTAAATATCCCCGGTATTTGTGCTTGTAAATATCCCACACGGGGTGGGATTCTGGGGGCTGAGGCAGGAGGACAGCGAGTTCAAGGCTAGTTTGGGACAGGCAAGACCCTGTCTCAAAACAGCCTACCAACCTCTGGGCGTGGTGGCGCACACCTTTAATCCCAGCATTTAGGAGGAAAAGGCAGGCAGATCTCTGTGAGTTCAAGGCCCCCCTGGTCTACAGAGTGAGTTCCAGGCCAGCTGGGGCTACAGGGAGACCCAAAAACCACCCAAACAAACAACCGACCAGACAAACTGGTATTAAGCCACCAGATGTGCAGTGTGCAGTGGTGCAGTGTGTACTTATAGCAGAAAGACAACAAAATCATCGCCACCTATCTTTCCAGCACTCTTCCAAACCGTCCACCAGCTACCAGCTAATCGGGCTAATGGGGCCCATAAGGACCTGCGACACCCTCAACCCCAGTCCTGGTTTTCACCCGGCCTTGGTGGACCATAATCAAGTTCATCAAGTCATGCAGGCCATGCACACAGCATCCGGTGCACAGCCTCCCGGGTTCAGGAACAGTTAAGATACACGGGGTCTAGAGTTTACTGCGACTGCTTTTCCTGCTGTTTATTCTGATAGTTATTCTTGCAGAATGTAAGAGAAACCGATTTTCCGGTCCTTTTCAGTTAAAACAGAAGAGCGGAGTCGGAGACACTCGGCTTTGCCTTTTGGTTTTGTGTGTGCGAGCGGGTTTTGGTCTTGCTGAAACGAGGTCTAATTTCATGGCCCTGGTTGGCCTGGAACTCGTGGTGATTCTCCTGCCTCAGAATCCCGACTACTGGGAACATACCAATGAGTCACGACGCCCTGCGAATACTGATGTTTACCTGTGGGTGAACCTGGCAGATCCAGAACAAGCCGGTGTGCGGCGTGCTTCCAATTACAGTAAACCGGAGAGGCAGGGGTGGCAAGTCAGGATGGCTGAGTGGTCTAAGGCCCTGCATTCAGGTCGCAGTCTCCTCTGGAGGCGTGGGTTCGAATCCCACTTCTAACAGCCCACTGTTTTTTGCCTGCCCTCTTTGAAATTCAAAAGCCATTCGTATCCGTCACTTTCCAAGAGGAGGGAGTTCTGATTGGAATAGGAAATTTTTTCCTCCCGTTCCGGAATTAATTTTACAGTCCCAAATATGTATTAGGACGAAAACAATTACAAAAAAATATGAAAAGGAAAATACTTTGAATAGATTGTTAGAGATTACCTAGTGTAGTTAGAACTAGTGGTGAAAGTAAACGAAAAAAAACACGGCTAATTTGTCAGGAGTGGGATTCGAACCCACGCCTCCAGGGGAGACTGCGACCTGAACGCAGCGCCTTAGACCGCTCGGCCATCCTGACAACACGGTGAAAGTGGCGCAGTAAAACCTCTTCAAAGGCTCTCCAGGGTGCGCATGCGTAGTGAGTGGCAGTACTTTAGGCCTGTGTCGCAGTGCTGGGAGGGGCGCAGCTTGGGAGGCGCAGCGCGGCCCGAAGCCAGAAGAGGGCGCTCTCCGCGCGCTGGAGAACGGGAAAGGCGCGAGCCTTTAGGCTGTTCGTTCAATGGTCTGATGACCCTAGTCACTTCAGTTCTATCTCGTGCAGATCTACTAGCAGCCTTGGATTTCCGCATCCCCACCCTTGTGCATTTTCTGCCCGCGGCAGTCAAGTGTGTATACCCACGCTGAATAACCAGGTGACATCACTCTTCATCCACCTGTCCAGTATCCTAACCGCAAATTCCGGTTTGGAGGGTTAGCTGGTTTGCTCAGACTCTAGGTTAGGGGAGCCTGGCGGAGGCACAGTTGGGTAGGTGTCCCCAATGCCCGCATCGTGCTTGACACACAGTAGGTGCACAGGACCTCCGGCCTGCCCCCCTCTCGCTTCCGATTCTTTGGCTAGTCGCCTCTGCTCCCGGTTCCTGCGCAGGACCATCCTCCTCCCTCAACCCTAGACTGGCCCACGCACTGGGAAAATCTCAGCACCGGGAGGGCAGCATCCCCTGCCGGGTTTCCAAAGGCAGAAGGACACCTTCCCTGTAGCGGATCTCAGACGTCGGAGTCCCTAGGGTGCCCAGAGACCCAGATGCAATTTATTATTATTATTATTATTGTTGTTGTTGTTGTTGTTGTTGTTGTTATTTATATGTATGAATGTACTGTCTGCATGTAGGTTGGTGCACCCTTGTCGTGCAATGCTGCGGAGGTCAGAAGAGGGTGTCGGATTCCCCTGGAACTGGAGTTAAAGACAGTTCTTAGCCGCCATGTAGATGCAATTCTTAAAGAAAGGCGCCCAAGTGGCGACACCCCCCCACCCGCCACTGACTTGCTGTGTGACGATGGCAGGCGTGGGCCACTCTGTGCTGAGGGACTGAAAGAGGGCTTGAGATGCAGCCCTCGCGGGTGAGTGAGCAGAGATCCTAGCTATCCCAGAGACGACCAGACCCTCCCTTCCTTTTCTCTGTCCCAGAGTCCCTTGTATTGTCCATATTGTCCCCAGAACTGATTCCTATAGGTTTGTTCTGATTTCCTCAAGGGTCCCTGCAATGGAAACAAGCCAGTCAACAAACATTTATTGAGTACTTTGATGTGTGTCAAACACTTCCGAAGACTGGATACTAAACGGAATGATCCCGCTGAAAGCATTTCAAGTAAACAACCATAGGAAGAAGATAAGAAGCAGATGAACTCAAGGCTGGGAAGGGGATGCACAAGTAGATCATGAAAGATACCCGGTGTCCTCCTGGGTGCGCCAGTGGGCTACCTAACTTTTCCCTTTCTGTTTTAAAAATATGTGGTTCATTCATTCAGAGAGAGAGAGAGAGAGAGAGAGAGAGAGAGAGAGAGAGAGAGAGAGAGAGAGAGTCAGAAGACAACCTTGTGGAGTTGCTTCTCTCCTTTAACCTTTATATGGTACCAGGGATCAAATTCAGGCTGCCAGGCTTCTGTGGCAAACAGCTTTACCCACGGAACCATCTCCATTGTTCTGTTCCTATTGTTCTGCTTTTTTGAGACAGGGTCTCCCTATCTAGCTGAGGCTGACCTTGAACTCAGGATCCTCCTGCCTCTGCTTCTCAACGGGGAATGCAACTGACTGTTGTCCTGTGGATAGTAACCAAGTTTCCATCCATTTATAAATTCATACAGCACTCTCAGTCGTCAGTGTGTCTTCAAATTCTCCATTAAACACACTGATTAATGCCATCAACAAAATATTTATTTATTGTCCTGGAGATGAAAATGAGGGGCCTTGGAAATGCTACACAAGTATTCCACACCACTAGCCAAGGTGAGATTGGTTTCCTCATTGCTTTCCCCCACCCTCGCCTCTGTGTGTGTGTGTGTCTGTGTGTGCACTCATGGAAGCCAGAGGACAACCTCAGTGGTTGCTCCTCCTCAGGCCACCTCGTTTCTGAGACAGGGTCTTTCATTGGGACCCCAGGCTTTCCAATTATATTCAACTCAGAGATCCTCTTGTCTGTGTCCCCAACCCCCTTCCAGAACTTGATGTCATGCACCAAGACACTTGGCTTCTAAAAAATTTTATGTGTGTTTTTTAAATTTTGATTTATTCATTTTATGTGTATGTGTTTTGCCTCCATGTGCAGTGCCTGTGGAGGTCAGAAGAGGCAGTCAGATCCCCTGGGAACTGGAGTTACAGTTATTACCTGACATGTGGGTGTTGGGAACTGGCTTGTGTCCTCTGTAAGAGCAGCCAGTCCTCTTAACTGCTGAGCCATCTCTAGACTTTTTTAAAATTAATTAATTAATTTATTTATTTATTTATTTTGGTCTTTTCGAGACAGGGTCTCCCTGTAGCTCCAGCTGTCCTGGAACTTGCTCTGTAGACCAGGCTGGTCTTGAACTCACAAAGATCCACCTGCCTCTGCCTCCCAAGTGCTAGGACTAAAGGCATGTGCCACCATGCCTGGCTAATTTATTTTTTAATGTGTACGAATGTACTGTCTGCATGTAGGTTGGTGCACTCGTGTCATGCAATGCCACAGAGGTCAGAAGAGGGCATCGGATTCCCCTGGAACTGGAGTTAAAGATGGTTCTCAGCTGCCATGTGGGTGCTGGTAATCAAACCCGGGTCCTCTGCAAGAGCAGTCAGTGCTCTTAACTGCTGAGCCATCTCTCCAGCCCCAACTCCTGGCTTTTTATGGGAACTCAGGTCATCATGTAGGTGTGGCAAGGAACTTATCAACTGAGCCATCTGCCCAACCCTTTATTCATTCATTTTATAGTATGAAAATTTTATTTTTTAGATTTATTCCAAAGCCATGTCCGATACATACAAATGAAATGCATCCCTTTTACACTTACTAAAAATAATTGTTTTTGCATTTGTAATTTTACAATTTGAATTTTTTTGTGTCTTTTTGAGACAGGGTCTCCCTGTAGCCCCAGCTGGCCTGGAACTCACTCTGTAGACCAGGCTGGCCTTGAACACACAGAGATCTGCCTGCCTCTGCCTCCCGAGAGCTGGGATTAAAGGCGTGTGCCACCATGCCCGGCTTGAATATCTTTTGCTCTCACAAAAAGTCTGATAATTAAAGTCTCAAATGACTTTTTTTTTAGGAACCTCCTCCGAGCCAGCTGGCAGGGTTCTAGGTCTTGATCAAGGAGGGGGCAAGTAGGCCCAGAAGTCAACACCACAGACCCGGGAGTTGGGTGAAGAGCAGGGAAAATGCGAGCTCCTGCTAACTCGTTTAACATGGGAAAGATAAGGATTTGTATGTGATCATCTTCTGCTTCTGGAAACGTATCAGGTGCTGACCATTGGCCCAAACCACTGACTCAACTGTTGCTTCTGAGCACAGGTTAAGTCTGTTCAGTAGGTGCAGGTGTGTAACACTCTACATTTCTTGTTTATATAAAGTATATTTCTCCAAATGGAAAATATTCAAATATAGCTTTATTATGGAACTATTCTTGATTTCTCAAATTCTCAATTGTCTATGGAAGCACAGTTCCCTGTGCTTTTTATTTTTTTAGTTTTTTATTTCTGTATGTATATGAATGTACTGTCTGCATGCAGGTCTGTGCACTCGTGCAATGCCTCGGAGGTCAGAAAAGGGTGTCAGAGTCCCCTGGAACTGGAGTTCTCCTGGAATTGGAGTTTCAGACGGTTCTCGGCCACCATGTGGGTGCTGGGGATTGAACCCCGGTCCTCTGTAAGAGCGGTCGGTGCTCTTAACCACTAGGCCATCTCTCCAGCCCCCACTGTGCTTTTTAAAATGAGGGAAGAGGATATAGATTAAAACTTTGTTTATCCAGACACAGTCTTCAGATGTTTACAGCTCTGAAAATAATTCTTTTACCTTAAAATTTATTTTTGCCAGATGTTCATGCCTTTAATCCCAGCACTCAGTAAGCAAAGGCAGGTGGATCTCTATGAGTTTGAGGCCAGCCAGGACTACATAGCAAGACCCTCTCTCAAACACACACACACACACACACACACACACACACACACACACACACTCTTTAACATTGATCAAGGGATCCAGAGGCGTAGCTCAGTTCGTTGGTAGAGTACCTTGCTTAGCATGAACAAACCCCTGGATTCCATCCCAGTACCCTGCAGGAGGAGCAAGACCAGCCTTGGCCACATAGTGAGTTTGCAGCCAGCCCAGACAATATAGTATCCTGTCTCAAAACAAAAACCAAAACACTGCCAAGATGGCTCACATGCCTAGAGCCTCTAGTCCCGTTGTCAGAGCCCAAAGACATGAGAGAAGCTCCTTAAAGTTGTCATTTGACCTACAATACATTAATAATAAATACAATTTAGCAAACAAACAAAAACCAGTGACTGAATGGCTAGGGGTGTTCACAGATAGGGCCGGCAGAGAATACCTGGCTGATAAGTTTTCACTGTCTTCAAAAAGAAAGAGACAAAATCGAAGTTGGGGGTGGGGGTGGTGACAATCCGGATGGGAGGCATAGGGTGAGAAGTGGGGGGAGGCTTAGGTCTGGGTCACTCCAGGCTGGGTGGAAGGGAAGGCTCTAGCTTTCCAGCTGTGTGTGCTGTGATCACAGGAGTTTCTGGATTAGGATGGTAGCTGGTCCTGGTGACCTTTGAAATGATCCCTTTAGCTGTGCATGTTAGACAGGTGGAAGATGAGACGGGGTGACGGCCGGTCCTGGACTTGGAGACTTCTGACTGTTGTTTTGGTGTTAAAGCAGACAAGCCCTGCTGGATGGCTGGTCAATATGGGGCTTGTCAATACACACAGAGAGGCTGCGACAGGAAGTCACCAAGCCCAACAGAGGGGCTGGGACAGCTCCCTACGGGGCAGTGGCTTCGAGACAGATGTTGAAGCCCCTCCCCCACACCACATTTTGCAGACCAGGGGTCGGGCTCAGGCAGGCCCAGGCACTTCTCCACTCCAAGGTGCTCTTCAGTGCTGGGGCCCCGTGCATTTAGAAGACCTCCCCATCCCCCGAATCTTCCATATCTCCAGCTTCCCAGAGTATGCATCATTTTAGAGCTAAGCAGAGAGAGGCAGGTCTACCATTCAAGCATGCTTGTTCCACCAGCTGCCCTGCTGGCCTGCCCTGAAGGAGAGGCCTCACTTGTCAGGGTCAGCCTCATTTTCTGCTGTGAATAACTGGTTAACTGCTGCCCCATGACACTCTCAGGGACAGGTCCAGAGGAAGTTTTTCATGACTTCATTCCAGCCTCAATTCCCTAAGGCCAAAATGTCCTGTTTCCCCTCACTGGCAGCCTGGACAGCTGCCACAGCCTAGGAAACAGGCCTTACCTTTCTTGGTTCAGGCATTTGTCCAGCTTGGGAGAGGAAAGTCCCTGGGCCATGCTTGGAAAGCCCACCAGAAGCCGGGGAAGTCCCATGTGGTTTGTACTGGCCTCTGTTCAGTACCAATGGAGTCGGGTGGCCACAAGGGGACCTGGTGATCACCCAGCCAAGGGCCCTGAGAGCAGGACTCCGGGCATTCCTGAGACACTAGCTCTCATCACACGCCCTCCTGGAGAAAGGCTGCTGTTTCAGCAAATGCCATTTTCACCTCCATTGTGGATGTCAAGTTCTTAATGTCATCGCAGTGCCATATATTATTCTCATTTCACAGATGAAAAGATCAAAGCTCAGAAAGGGCATGTAACTTACTAACAGTCACATAGCCAATAAATAGATCTGACTTGTCAGGATCAAAATCCCTTCTTGGGGTTGGCTCAGTGGTTAAGAGAGCTTGCTGTTCTTCTAGAGGACCCGAGTTCAGTTCTTAGCAGCCAGGTGGGGCTGCTCACAAGTACCTGTAACTGCAGCTCTAGGGGACCCTGGACCCGCTTCTGACCTCAAAGGGCACCAGCATGCACACACACACACACACACACACACACACACACACACTAAAAAAACAAAACAAAACCTTCTTGCCCTTCAGATGTGGGACCACCTCATGCCTAGCATTATTCTAGGGGGTTCTTCTCATTGTTTCCTGAGAAGAAAAATAATTAAAGCTAGTGGAGCTGATCTGGGTGGCAGGCTGGACCTGGGGGCTATTTTTAGGACTGTTTTCATTACTGGTGGACACTTAAAAGAAAGAGTAGCTTTTTCCCAGTATAGCAAGCCAAGCCATGTAGCCAAGCTTTTGTGCTCCAGACTCTGGTTTTCTTGGCTGAGGAAGAAGAACAGACATCATCAGGCGCCAAGGGTGAGCCTGTGCCAAGGCTACGGTCTGGCATCTTAGCCACTGTGAGGACACAGGGCCATCCCCAGAAGTGGGAAATCTAGGGCTGAAGTAGATGAGGCAGGCAGAGGTCTTTAAGGGAGGGAGGCGAGGCCTTTCAATCCCCTCTCCCCCAGGCTACCCTGGGCCCCTGTGGTCAGTTGACCCAGTTTTGCACTTTAAATTGGTCACAGGACACCAGAAGGGTGTCAAGGGCAGGAGTTCACGTCCATGTTGGGTTGCTTAGCATGGTTTGAAAGCCTCTGATTACCCTAGAAAGATGAGCCCAGGAATGGTAGAGACACTTCTGTTTGCTGTTCTGCAGAGCAAGAGCATGGGGCCGATTTTAACTAGAGACTGCATGACTGAGAGTGCAAGTGTGCAAGGGCAAGTGTGCAAGGGCAAGTGCAAGAATTAGGTTCACATCCTGGTTCTGCTGCTTGCCAGTTCTGTGACCTTAGGGAAAGGGAGACTACAGTCCCTATCTCTTCAGTTTCCCATTGCAAAATGGGCTCAGTAATAGTGTCTGTAAATGAGTTAGGATGAGCTGGGCACTGCTGGTCCAGCACAGAGTGAGTGCTGCTCATAACGGGGAACCGAGCAAAGCAAACAAGGCCATATTTCTCCACCTAATCAATACCGTGGTGGGTTCTGACCCGCCAAACTGGCCTTGTGGAGAGAATTTCTACACTGTCCCCGTCCAACCCTAGGACCTCCTGCCTGGCTCACCTGAGCAACCCTGAAACTTGTCCCCTGTCTCTCCCATCACCATCTAGTGTCCAACCTCCCTTCTTCCTTTCCCTTTCCCCCTCCCTATTCTCTCCCTTCCTATCTCCATTTCTCTTTCCATTCCTTTTTCTTTCTCTTCTCTTCCCCCTTCCTTCCCCTTCCCCTTCTGCTTTCCTTCCCTTTCCCTTCCTATTCCACTTTCCTTTTCTTTCTCTTCCCCATTCCCCCCTTTCCTTTTCCTCTTCCTTTTCCCCTTCCCCTTGCTCTTCTCTTCTCTTCTCTTCTCTTCTCTTCTCTTCTCTTCTCTTCTCTTCTCCTCTTCCCTCCTTTCCTTCTTTCTTGGTACTGAAGAACAAGCAGGACCTGTGCATGCCAGGCAAATGCTGCCACTAAGCTACATCCCAGTCCCCCCCACCTCCTTTGATTGAGACAGAATCTCACTTTCTAGCCAAGGCTGGTCTCAAACTCATGATCATCCTGCCTCAGCTTCCCAAGTGATAGACATGTGTCACCACACTCAGGCTGCCTCCAGCTTTCTTATCTCTAATACACAGTGCATTTTCTTCCTGAGGCCTCTGAACTTGTTATTTATTGTCTGGAACCATCTCCCCAAGACCATGTGAGGCAGGCTCTGAATTTCACTAGTCCTATGCCTGCCCGAATGTCTCCACACGCACACTCTAATGTGGCTCCACTCTCTTCTCACTCACTATCTGGCTTCCCTGGTTCAGATCCCAGTTATCTGGTGATCATATTTCTTTCCAGCAGCCTCAGCTATGGGAAGGTAAGGACCCACCATCATCTTCACCATGGTCTCCCACTGGGAAGTGCTAGGATCAAGGTTTCATAAGTAAGGACAAATGGATGGCAGGCTGAATAGTGGATGGATGGGTGAATGGATAGATGGATAAATAGGCTAATGGATACATGGATGATAGATAGGTAGATGGATAGATAAATAATGGATGAGTAAATGTGTGAATGGACAAATGGATAGATAGATGTGCTAAACTGACAAATGGAAGGGTAGATGTGCAAATGGATAAATGGATGAGTAGATGGATTGACTGATGGATTCTAAGGCACTCAGGAAGCTGAGGGTCCTCTGTTGAGGTATCCTTGATGTTTCCTTCCCTTTGAGCCTTGATTCTTGACCCCTGTGCCTAGCCCTTCCCTTTGGCACACCAGTCCTTCCGTTATCTTGGTAGGAGCCTCCAGACCCTCTTGAAAGTATTCTGCCTCTCTGCTCTAACAGTTGTTTTGTTTTTAAAATTCATTTTTATGCCAGGCATGGTGGCACACGCCTTTAATCCCAGCACTTGGGAGACAGAAGCAGGTGGATCTCTGTGAGTTCAAGGTCAGCCTGGTCTATATAGAGAGTTCCAGGACAGCTGGGGCTACAGGGAGACTCTGTCTCAAAAAGACCAAAATTTTTTTATTTTTATTTTTGTGTATGCATGTCTGTGTGAGTTCATGGCACATGTGTGTGGGTATCCATGGAGGCCAGAACAGGGCATCAGATCTTCTGGAGCTGACATTATAAGCAGTTGTAAACCATCCAACATGGGTGTTAGGAACCAAACCCAAGTCCTCTGGAAGAGCAGGAAGAGCTGTTAGATACGAAGCCGTCTCTCCAGCCCCTCTAATGGGTTTTATGTTCCTCTTATTGCTGTTCCAGGCAGAGGCTAGCTGTGTCCTTAGTATAGGGCATGGGACTGCTGTGTCTAAGTCTGGACCATCCAGTCATTCTCCTGGTACTCTCTCCCTGGGCCAAAACAGTTTCAGGAGCGTAAGCCCCCCTGTGCTGCATGGGAAATCCTCTTGCCCCCTGTGCCCACAGCCCTATCCTTATTCCCCTTTAATCTCCCAAGTGCTTCGGCCAGGCCCTACACAAGACTATTAGTTCTTGTTGGCATGTACTAAGCTAGTTGCTACATTTTTGTTAATATTTCTTCCTCACTAGGACATGCTTTCCCATTCAGCCTGCTATCCAGGACTCTTTGGGAGCCTCTTTTGACTTGATGGAGTCCCCACGCCCACCTTTTCCCCTCCCCCCTCCCCATTCTTTGTTCTTGGTCCCAGCAAAGAAAAAGATCCCAGATGACATCTATATTATTGGAACAGCTGGATCTGACCAGGCCTAAAACCATCCTCCTGTGTGGTGTTCTCAGCTTCAGGAGTCAATGTCCTTTTTCTCTTATGCCATTTTATTTAAAAAAAATTTTTTTTTATTAATTTTATTTATTTCTGTATGTGTATGAATGTACTGTCTGCATGCAAGTCTGCGCACCCGTGTCCATGCAATGCCGCGGAGGTCAGAAGAGGGCCTTGGATTCCCCTGGAGCTGGAGTTCTCCTGGAATTGGAGTTTCAGACGGTTCTCGGCCACCATGTGGGTGCTGGGGATCAAACCCAGGTTCTCTGTAAGAGCGGTCGGCGCTCTTAACTGCTAGGCCATCTCTCCAGCCCCCTCTTAAGCCATTTTAATGAGAACTCCCCTTCTCCAAACATACACCATCCCAACATTGGGGATCAAACCAGGGCCTCAATAATGTGAGCCAAGTGCTTTGTCACTAAGATAATACAGCCCAGATGGACCCCATCCAGCATAACAACAGTCACTAGGCTGGCTGGTGCTGAGCTAGTCAGAAATGAGATGGGCAAGTATAAAATGCAAACCAGATTTCTTTTTTTAAATTTTTAAAATTTCTGTATGTGTATGAATGTACTGTCTGCATGTAGGTCTGTGCACCCATGTCGTGCAAGGCCGCAGAGGTCAGAAGAGATTCCCCTGGAACTGGAGTTCTCTTGGAATTGGAGTTTCAGACGGTTCTCAGCCGCCATGTGGGTGCTGGGGATCGAACCCGGGTCCTCTGTAAGAGCGGTCGGCGCTCTTAACCACTAGGCCATCTCTCCAGCCCACAAACCAGATTTCAAGGTAGTATGGAGACAGCAACAGTGACTTGTGATTGCTTTTTAATGTTGGTGACCTGCTATTGTAGTAATACTTTGGCCAGGTTGGTTTAAATAAAATATATTATTAAAATTAACTTCATTTCTATTTGCTTTTTAATTTTGCTACTTTGAAAAATGTAATTGCTTATATATGGCCGGTATTCTGTTTCTCTTACACAGAGCTGGGCTTCAAGGCTCATCCACTTTGAAATATCAGGAAATAAGAGATTAAATCCTGCCTGGTGCAGAAATCCAAGGAAGCCTGAGAGGAGATGTCTGGAGCAGCAGGTTAAAGAGGACAGGTCTGGTCTATGTGTGTAGAGAGGAGGGGGCGGCATTCCAGATGAGGAGCTCAGCATGATCAAAGGCCCTGGGGTGGGACAGGGAGCTGGATATGAGACCCCAGGGTAGTACAGAGAAGCTTGAGAGTACAGATGAGGTGTTGACTTCCTCTGAAAATCTGGGGATTTTGGGGATCAAGACAAAGACTGCATTTTCCTTTAATTCCCAGATACTTTTTGTATGTATCATGACATCCCCAGGCAGGCAGCCATGGTCAGCTCTAGACCTAATAAGCTTGGCTCCAACATGGCTGGCTCTCTGAGGCCCAAACATATTCAAGCAGGGCTTCTGAGGAGAGAGAATGACTGTGATCTAGGAGGGCAGGAACCAGCGGCCACGGCCCTTTTCCAAAGGCTCCAAACCATCAGTTTCATTTCCTCTGGAAATTCTCTCATCTTCAAACAACTCACAGTTTCCTTATGAGCAGCTCTAGGCTGACTTGTTCAGTCACTTTCCGTGGCTGCTAGCATCCAGGTGCTAGGAAACCTGCCTGGATTTCAGCAGAGGAGAGAAAGGGGGGCTCATGGGGCAGATCACATGCCCGGTGCCCTGCCACAAATCTCTCAGAACTGGCTGGGGGAAAAAAATAGCTATGAATATGAATGAAAGCTATTTTCATTTTAAAAAGGGGGCATTTCTGATGCTTCCTTTGTTCCCCAAGGTCAAAGCAGGTATATAGAACAAGCATCTCAGCTCATCAAATGAAAATGGGAATCTGATGCAGTGTTTTTCTAGGTCAGGCTCCAAGTAGTTGCAGCTCAAGCCTTCATCAGGCCCCTGGGCGCCTCTCTACCGGACCCTTCCCTTGACCTTTCCTGTACTCCAGCCTGGGTCCACTGCCAGCTGTGGGAGCTTGCTACAGATGTCCCCATCAGAGCCTCCTCCACATGGGAGGGTCCCCTTGGGCTCTTTTTCCTCTGGGACTTTGTAGGCATTCTGGGAATATTCATTATTGAATAAATGAATGCATCCCCATTCAGTCTCTTTTGCATGCATGTATTTACAGCTGAGGACTGAGTCCCTGTGTCCTGTGCCTCCCACCACCCTTCAAGGCAGCATCTTGGGACCAGATTCTCCCCAGCTAATGTCTGGCTGTGGAAGAGGGAGCTCCTCTTTCCCCGACTCAGCTTTTTGAACATTCTCCATAGGATCAAGTCCCACTCTGCCAGCCCAGGGACCCCATATGGATCTTGGGCAGGATGTACTTTCATGAAATTTCCCATATCCCTGGTAGGGTAAGAAGCCTCATTTAAGCTGGACATACTGGTTCATGTCTGTTGCTTCAGCTACTTTGATACTTAGAGGGTAAGAGGGGGAGATTGCTCAGGATCAAGAGTTCAAGACTGGGAAGGCTGGCAAGATCCTCCATCTCAAAAAAAAAAAAAGCCAAGCATGGTGGTTCATGCCTATAATCCTAGCGTTTAAGGATGCTGAGGCAGGGGGACCCCAAGTTGGGAGACCAGCCTTGGTGTTTGAGCAAGACCCTATCTCAAACAAAAACAACAACAAAATAAAGTGGAAAATGGCATTTTTGTTCCAGAAACCCCACTGCCTTTCTCAACCTGGCTGGAGAAATGGTTTGGGTTCTGGGAACAGAGCAGGCTCTGCTTAGCCTGTTAGGGATGTCCTTCCCTAGCATGGAGACTCAAGCAAGCTGCCTCCAGAAGGTTCCCTGGCGTAGACACTGGGCCAGGAACTTGGAGCCTAGCCAGTACCTGGAGAGAGAGGACAGTCACCTGCTGAAATGGCTGCCACCTCCCGAAGGCCAGGGGATGGAAACTTGGCATTCATAGCCTGGTTTCCTTTTCTTCTTTCTGTTTATTTGTGTTTCAGTTTTCCTCCCAGTGAATCATCCAAAGCCACCAGCTTCTGTCGGATGTCCTTGCTCAGTGAGGATGGTGAAGGCTTTCCATCTAGACCTGTACATTGAAACATGACTTCCTTTTCTTGTTTTCCTAATTTAATTTTCAATTATGTGTATGTGTGTGTCTGTGTGCACATGAGTGTAGGTGCCCTCAGAGGTCAGAGGCCTCGAATCCCTCAGAAGCTAGAATTACAAGCAATTTTGAGGCACTGACACAGGTGGGAACTGAAATCAGGTCTTCTAGCAAGAGCAGTACATGCTCTTAACAGCCGAGCCATCTCTCTCTAGCCAGCCTTTCTTTCTTTTTCTTTCTTTCTTTCTTTCTTTCTTTCTTTCTTTCTTTCTTTCTTTCTTTCTTTCTTTCTTTCTTTCTTTCTTTCTCTCTCTCTTTTTCTCTTTCTTTCTCTCTCCTTCCTTCCTTCCTTCCTTCCTTCCTTCCTTCCTTCCTTCCTTCCTTCCTTCCTTCCTTCCTTTCTTTCTTTCTTTCTTTCTTTCTTTCTTTCTTTCTTTCTTTCGACTCAGGGTCTCACTTTATAGCCCTGGCTGGTCTAGAACCCAAGATCCTCTGGCCACAATCTCCTAAGTACTACAATTATAGGTATGTGGCTGCTATGCCTGGTAAGGTGTGAACTTTGTAAACTTCCATGTTTTCCCTCTCTTTCTGCCCACCTCCTCCTCTTCTGGCCAAAGATCCAACCTTGCAGGAAGTTCATTCTTCAACTTCGGGGTATTAAAAGGAAACCCTGACTGCAATGGGTGTTATATAATTTAAAAACAAAACCAAACTGCTGAGTCTCATCATGTACAGCTTTAATACAGGTACTTAAGAGGCAAGTGATCTCAGGAGTTTAAGCCCAGCCTGGTCCACATAGCGAGTTCAGGTCAGCCAAGGTTGCATAGTGAGACCCTGTCTCAAAACAAACAAACAAAACCCAAACCCAACAAAATGCTGCCTTCGATGTGGTTTTACGATTTTTTAATTTTATTCTATTCTATTTTATTTTATTTTATTTCTTTATGTGTATAAATGTACTGTCTTCATGCAGGTTTGTGCACCCATGTCGTGCAAGGCCGCAGAGGTCAGAAGAGGGTGTCGGATTCCCCTGGAACTGGAGTTCTCCTGGAATTGAAGTTTCAGACGGTTCTCGGCCGCCATGTGGGTGCTGGGGATCGAACCCGGGTCCTCTGTAAGAGTGGTTGGCGCTCTTAACCGCTAGGCCATCTCTCCAGCCCCAGAATTTTTAAATTTTAACTTAATTTTATGTGTATGAATGTTTTGTGTGCATGTATGTAAATGAATCTGTGTGTGCAATGCCTGCAGAGGCTAGAAGAGGGCGGAACTGGAGTCGTATAGATGGTTGTTAGCCACCATATGGGTTCTGGACCCAAACCGGGGTCCTCTGTAAGAGTAGCCAGTGCTCTTAAGCACTGAGCCAGCTCTCTAGCCCCTGGCTTTTATATTATAGGTACACATATATGTTAAAGATTTCATTTCATATTTAAATTATGTGTATGTGCATATGTCTGTGTGGGTATGTGCAGGTATCCAAAGAGGCCAAAGGCATTGAACTCCCCCTGGAGCTGGAGTTCTGAACCACGTGACATGGGTGCTAAGAACCAAACCTAGGTCCTCTGTCGGAGTGGGAAATGCTCTTAATCTTTGAGGTATCTCTCCAGCACATGAAAAAAATATATATATACACACATATGTGTTATACTTACATATTTCAACTTCCAAAAGCTACAAAAAAATAAGGTCAAAATCTCCCCCCAACCCTGGCCCCAGTGTGCTTCTGAGATGCAGCTCCATCCCCCTTTCCTCTGCTACCCTCAGGGCATTTTTAGCACAGAAAACTTGAGCGGTGCAGTCATTTCCCTCCTTCCTGAAGCTGCTTCTCTATATATTGATCAGTTCTATTTTCTTACCTTATCCCCCCCCACCCCCCACAGGATGCTGTGATCCAACCCAGGACCTTGTATTATGTGTGAGGCAAGCACTCTACCTCTGAGCTACATCCTCAGCTACCATCGTATCTTGGGAGTTGTCAGGAAGGAAACAGGAATCTCTAGAAAATCTGGTCATTTTGCCGAAGAGAAAACCAAGGCAGAGAGATCAGTTTTGCCTTTCTCTGCTCAGATATATTCTGCTTTAAAAGTTTGCCCATGCTGGGCATGGTGGCATACATTTTTAATCCTAGTACTTAGGAGGCAGAGGCAGGTGAATCTCCGTAAGATCGAGGCCAGACTGGTCTACATAAGGGCTTCCAGGCTGCCTGAGGCCACAGGGAGACCTGTCTTGGAAAAAAAAACAAAAATCAAAGGTGGGCACATTTTCCCACCAAATGGAAGCACGCTCTACACAATCCATTTTCATTTAGTAATGTATTCTTCAACTCTGAACACTGACCCACCCACTCTCCTGAATGGTTTCACAGTGTCCCTTCTATGCATGAGCTACATGATACTATTAAGCCTTCTTACTGTTGGGCTTTTCAGCTGTGTCCATCATTTGCTATGATAAAAAACTGAAGTATCCCAAAGCCTAGGGAACAAATTGCAGAAGAGGAGGCGTGGTAGAATGTAAGGGCTGCAGAGAGGTAGAGGTGAATCATGAGACTACAGCAATATATACTGGACTCCTAATTGATCAACATACCCGTGCATACAAGCATAACCAACTGGACTATGGGAACCTTGGGTTGTTCAAAATTTGGACACATACTTGCAAAATGCACCAATTACCTAATTGTACGGCAAACTGAGTAACATCAATGTTATCTGAAAACAACTGTGTTATTATATTGTAGAATCCCTTAAAAATAAACAATAAAAAAAAACTGAAGTAAACTGCTGGGTGTGGTGGAACATGCCTTTAATCCTAGCACTCGGGAGGCAGACACGGGCGGATCTCTGAGTTCAAGGCCAGCCTGATCTACATAGTGAGTTCCAGGACAGCTGGGGCTACAGGGAGACCCTGTTTAAAAAAAAAAAGTACTCAGCTTGGCATGGTGGCGCACAACTTTCATCCCAGCACTCTGGAGGCAAAGGCAGGAGGATCTCTGTGAGTTCAAGGCCAGCCTGATCTATGTAGTGAGTTCCAGGACACCTAGAGCTACTCGGAGACTCTGTCTCAAAAAGACCAAAAAAANACTTGACACACCTGGGTTGAGGGAGCCTCAATTGGGGAATTGGCTCCATTGGATTGGCCTGTGGCCACATCTGTGGAGCATTGTCTTGATGGTCGAGCAGTGTGGAAGAGCTCAGACCACAATGAGTGGTGCCAGCCTGGGCAGGTGGTTGTGTACAATATAAGAAGGCAGGCTGGGCATGAGCCAGGAGAGCAAGCCAGTGAACAGCATTCCTCCATGGCCTGTGCTTCAGCTCCTGCCTCCAGGTTCCTGCCCTGAGTTCCTGTCTTGGGCTCCCTAAGTGATGAACTGTGACCCGGGAGATGTTAGCTGAATAAACCCTTTCCTCCCCAAGTTGGTGTCGGTCAGAGGGTTTTGTCACAGCAATGGAAGACAAACTAGGACAGTCTCACTGTCCTGAGAAGTACACACTAAGTCAGGGCAAGTATTTAATACACAGTGTTGATTATTCTCACTGGGGCACAGTTATTGGGTGGTTCTGCTCAGGCCTGAGCAGGAAAGCAGAGGTTTGGATACCGGCCCAAGTCTTTAACATGCCTTTTATTACAAACTGCAGGGAAGTGACTCAGACTTTCCTGCAGAACAGGCAGAAAGTCCCATTGGCCCAACCAGCACCTCTAGGTCACCGTGCAGAGTGCTAGGGGATGGTCCTGGGGGTTTCCTGGCCGGCAAAGAGGGGGCTTCTGGCCACATGGACTGTGGTGGTTAAGACTGTCAAGTTGACAGGATCCAGGCACACTGAGGAGACACGCCTCTAGGCGTGTCCGTGAAGGAGTTTCTAGATTGGGTTAACTGAGGGGGGAAGACACCCCAGATGTAGGCAGCACATCCCAATGGCTTTGTTTTCCCCTCCTCTCCTGGGTTCTCACACCTCTCCCTGTCCCCCACTTCTTTCAACTGAATGAAAAAGGAGAAAGGCAGCTGGGCATTGTTACGTACACCTTTACTGCCAGCTGATGAGGCAGCTGGGCATTGTTAGGTACACCTTTACTGCCAGCTGACGAGGCAGCTGGGCATTGTTACGTACACCTTTCCTGCCAGCTGACGAGGCAGATGGGCATTGTTAGGTACACCTTTCCTGCCAGCTGACGAGGCAGATGGGCATTGTTACGTACACCTTTCCTGCCAGCTGACGAGGCAGATGGGCATTGTTACGTACACCTTTCCTGCCAGCTGATGAGGCAGATGGGCATTGTTATGTACACCTTTACTGCCAGCTGACGAGGCAGATGGGCATTGTTTCATGCACCTTTCTTGCCAGCTGACGAGGCAGATGGGCATTGTTACGTACACCTTTCCTGCCAGCACTGACGAGGCAGATGCAGGCAGATCTCTGTGAGTGTGAAGCTAGCCTGGTCTATATAGAGAGTTCCAGGCCAGCCAGAGCTACAAAGTGAGTCTCTCTCCCTCTCTCTCTCTCTCTCTCTCTCTCTCTCTATAGTATATCTCATTATATATATATATGATATTTATTAAAGTAAGCAAACCTGAGCACGCCAACATTCGTGCTCTCTCTGACTTCCTGACTGTGGACACAATGTGGCCAGCCACCTGCTTCCCTATATTCCTACAAGCCATGCCTTTCTGCATGGTGGACTGGACTCGATGCCAAATAAAACCCTATCCTTCCTTTAAGTTGCTTGTTGTAGGGAGTTTTGTCATAGCAAAGAGAAAAGAAACTAGTACAAGAACCAAGTTGAGAAAGATCTCACTTCTGGAGCTCTAGAGAAGGGGAAAACCAAGGCTAGAGAGGGCACTGATGGGCTATGTCCTTTGTGGCTGGGTAGTGGTGGACACTGAGAGGGATGGCAAGTCNTCTCTCTCTGCTTCCTGACTGTGGACACAATGTGACCAGCTGCTTCCCATTCCTAACAGCCATGCCTTTCTGCCATGGTGGACTGGACTCAGATCCAAATAAACCCTTCCTTCCTTAAGTTGCTGTTGTCAGGGATTTTGCCACAGCAAAGAGAAAAGAAACTAGTACAAGAACCAAGTTGAGAAAGATCTCACTTCTGGAGCTCTAGAGAAGGGGAAAACCAAGGCTAGAGAGGGCACTGATGGGCTATGTCCTTTGTGGCTGGGTAGTGGTGGACACTGAGAGGGATGGCAAGTCATCTAATAATGAAGTATCACACACAGACAAGTTAATATTTAAGAAAGCTGGGGACCAGCAGACTGGTCCCTAGGACAAAGGGCACTGAGGTTTTATTCACAGATGGGATGCTCTAAGCAGATATTCAGGAGCAAAGCATAGGCAAATCAAAGGACATTGCTCTGCAGGAGCTCAGAAAACAATTAGCAATAAAGTGTGTGGTCTGTTTGCAAGGCACAGAGCAAATGTTCACAAAACAGTGTAAATAAGGCATAAGGTTGGTTTTTTTTTCTTTTAAATCTAATCTAACTAAGCATAGGGACCTTGCACTTCAGAGCCTGCCTCTGTATTATCCATAGAGACCTTGCACTTCAGAACCTGCATCTGTATTATACATGCCTGTCTGGCTCTGCCAGGATAGATAATCTTGGCTATAGGCAACTTTGCACATGTAGTCAAGCATGATTTCTGCAGAGTTCACATAGGGTCCAACAGTGATGTACCCAAAGCAGCACATACAGCCAGTTGGAAATTATGAGCCCCAATTTGGCACCCTCAGTGGCTGGCTTGGCACTGGTTCCAGCATGCTGGAGCAGAGACTGCTGGGGTGGACCTGGCCCAGGGCCTGCCTGGAAATGCTCCTGGACTGGTGGTAAGTGAGGTTTTGGGCAGGCCAAGATGGTATCCTGTATCCCCTGGGCCAGAGGAATGCAAGGTGCCCTGGGATTCTGTAATGTGTGTGTGTGTGTGTGTGTGTGCTTGTGTGTGTGTGTGTGTGTGTGTGTTGGGGGGGGGGTTAGGGAGCCTAAACTGCAATGGGCCTAGAAGAAGCATTGGAGAAGGCAGCACAAGCATAAGGGAAGAGCATGATGTACAGCTCAGAGGCAGGAATTTTGCCCCAAGTCTATAAGACTCAGTAGAATAGTATATCCATTGCTGGTGGAAACGGGACTGGATTGAATCCCAGCTCTGCTGCTCAGGGCAGGGGGCCTTGGCAAGCATGCAAACAGTTCAGCGCCTCCAATTCCTTCTCTGTAAAATAAAGAGAAGATTGATACCTCCTAGGGCTTTGGGGGAAAATTAAGTAAATTAATCCACATGATAGGCTTGCAGGGAGGTCAGGGACTGCACCGCAACCCCTCAGCTGGGTCAGGACTGCCTGGTGGCCCACAACTGGGTCTGGACTCTTGCTTCATGGTCCTGTCCCCATACTTGGCTCCAAGAAACTGTTTCTCCAGCTTTACCCAGTATGGAAGACCTCCCCAAAGAGTGTTGAGAAGAGATTCAGGAGAAGGAGCTAGTTTCTGGAAAATTTCCAGCTACAGGACAGAAGAGTGTATTCTCCCAGGATAGAGAGCACAGGGAGGGGGAAGGAGAGGGAAGACTCTGCTCCACGCAGAGCAAAACAGCTCCCTCCCACGTCTTGCTCTGTAGAGGTCTTTTTGCCTAAGGGCTCCGGAAAGACAGGTCAGCTGGAGAGGAAGGCACAGATTTATGGTTATCTGTGACCCAGGAAGACTGTCTGAGCACCCAAGGAAGGGGCGGGGATGTTCAGAAATAGCTGGAGAGCAGTGGTGGGTGGCAGGGGGCCAAGTCAGGGCTCCCGTACTTCCTGCAGCAGCCTTCTCCTCCGCCTTGGGTCCTCTGTCCCTCTGAACCAGACCACCCTTGGGTCCTCTGTCCCTCTGAACCAGACCACCCTGTCTTGCCGCACGTGCTCCTCCGCTCCTCCGTGACTCAGCTTCTCTGAGGTGGTCTGCACCTTTCTGTGACAGACGGTGCCTCCGCCCCTCTAGTCAGCCAATCGCTCCCACTTGCCTGCATCATATCCATCACTGGCAGGTTCTTGGTGTTACCAGGGAAACTTGAGGTGCACTTTTTGAGTTCTTAGTCTCCTAAATAATTTTAAAACGGACTCAGAAGGAGCTTGAAGACAATTTTATTAGCGTTTGAGCAAAAAAAAAA
>VZQC01012066.1:230714-309901 GCA_009823505.1 Rhizomys pruinosus | reverse complement strand
AAAAAAAAAAAAAAAAAAAAGGTATCTGAACTTTGTGAGGCCCATTAATACTCAACTATTTCCACTTGCTCAAAAGAATGGACTCTGAGTTCTAACTCCTGCCCTGGGTGGAGACCTGACATTCTAAGCCACTCTAAACCTCACATACTCTTGTCTCATCCTTTTTAGAATGAGTCCAGCTAAGCCTGTTAATAACCTGGCCAAGAGTCCACCAGAAAATAGGCTAAGGAGAGGGAGTCAGTAAGTAGTTACCCCTTAAGGAGATAATAAACATATAATCCCAGATGCTCAAAATCTGCTAAGGTTATGACTATCTTGACAGAAATGAAGATCTTTTTTTTTTGTCTTTTCGAGACAGGGTCTCCCTGTAGTCCCAGCTGTCCTGGAACTCACTCTGTAGACCAGGCTGGCCTTGAACTCACAAAGATCTGCCTGCCTCTGCCTCCCAAGTGCTAGGATTAAAGGCGTGCACCACCACACCCGGCAGAAATGAAGATCTTCTAAGGAGACCTGTGTTTTCCTCTCTTTGACTACCAGACTATTGAAACAACAAATCCCAAGAAACTGAAATTTCTCTAGGAATTTCATGGGGTTGGGGGTAGGGAGGGGTAAACTGAAAGGGAACTTGTTTCCTGGAAAAGAGATTTGCAACTTGTTAGGTCACCTTGCAGGAAAGACCGGATCTGATGGATATTGATGGTGGGTAGGACCGTCACCCAGACTGCTCATCTGTGCATAAAACTTACTGTCATCCCAGGACCCTGAATAGATGTGGGGCACATGCTCTGGGTCTCTCTGTCCTTCTCAGGATGAACCTATTGAGTTCATCTACCTTTTCTGCTTTTCACTATTAATTTGGCCCTTTAACTGGCTTGTTGAAAACTAGTGACACGGTCTGGCTTGTTAAGGCTGCCCGGGCACAGGCTCTGGCCCTGCCTCCAGTAAGGAGAATAGATGCGTTTTGAGTGCTAGGCACCTGCAGCAGGCTAGCCTGATGGAGAAGAATGCTTGAACAGTGCCACCCCACTTCAAGAATCACTTTATTTCAGGGCATTTTACCATCTCCCAGCTATGTAAGCTTTTGGACTCTTATTTGATGAAGCAGAGCAGTGAGAATTTGATTTTGTTTTGGATTCTTAAAAGTGTGACCCTGTAAGTTTCTCCCTGACTGGTGCACCTCAGGCTTTGCCTTCCTTTTAGTTGGAGATTATTGGTGACTACCATTTGTCTTTGGGGCTCTTTTCCTCCCTCCCCCCCCTCCACTGCCCACAGCTAGGGGCTGTTCCTTTAATTTTTAAAGTATTTATTATTTTTATTTTTTTTATGTCCATGATTGTCTTGCCTGCATGTATGTAAGTTCACCTGTATTGTGCATTTCTCATGGTGGTCAGCAGAGGGTGTGGGATTCCCCTGGAACTGGAATTAAGGATGGTTGTTAGCTTCCATGTGGGTACTGGGAATCAACCCAGGTCCTCTGCAAGAGCAGTGAGCCATCTCTCCAGCCCATGGTCTGTTACTTTAAAATGTTAATTCTGGGGCTAGTGAACAGCTCAGTGAGTAAAGGCACTTGCCAAGCACAAACCTGGTAGCCTGAGCTCCTTCCTTGGAACCCAAGTTGGAAGGAGAGAACCAACACCACAAAGCTGTCCTCTGACCTGCACATGTGTGTTAAAGCATGGGCATCCACATGTGCACCCATATGCACTGTAATAATAAAATAAGTTTATTTTAAATTTTGGATTTAAATTTAATTTGGGATTAAATTTCTTATTAAAATTTATTATTAAATTAAATAAAATTTATTATTAAAATTAAATTTATTTTAAATTTGGGATTTAAATATATTATTAAATTTAAATTTCATAATAAAATAAGTTTATTTTAAATTTGGGATTTAAATATTTTATTTTGGGCCTGTCAGTTACCTGATCAGGAGACTGACTGACAAGCCCCAAATAAAATATTTTTACTATTTTAAATATGTTAATTCTGGAAACTGAGGCTGAAGGAAAAATCTGGATTGAGAATTTGTAAGAGATATCTTATAAATTCTGTTTTTAGAGACAACATCCTAACTACTTTATTAGCGATATAAATTATTTAAAACAACATTCATTGGAGACATAGCAGTTTTGTTAAGTTACAAAGCTTTCTTAGTTTTTTTTTTTTTTAATTTTTTTTTTAATTTTATTTATTTCTGTATGTGTTCTCCTGGAATTGGAGTTTCAGACGGTTCTTGGCCGCCATGTGGGTGCTGGGGATCGAACCCGGGTCCTCTGTAAGAGCGGTTGGTGCTCTTAACCACTAGGCCATCTCTCCAGCCCCGGCTTTCTTAGTTTTTTATAATATCTATTTATTTTATATGTGTATGTGTGTGCCCGAGTGTATATATGTGTGCCGTGTGCACACAGGAACTCAGGGAGGAGAGAGCATCAGTCCTCTAGAACTGGAGTTACAGGCAGTTGTGAGCCACCATGTGGGTGCTGGGAACCAAACCCAGATCCTCTGCAAGAGCGGCAAGCCCTCTTGACAGCTGAGCCATCTCTTTAGCCCCTGGCTATTTAGATTTTATTTAATAAGGATTGTCTTACAAAACAGACTCTAGAAAGATGATAAATTTAATTCACTTTTAAAGTAGTTCAGGGTAGCAAAAATGCTCAAAAATTTTCTAAATTGCTTTTTGCTAGGCAAACTTAAAATATAACCTTAAAAAATAATTTTAGAATCTGACTGCATGTAAATACTTTTACATGATTTCTGAGCCTTGGTCCATTTGAAGCACTTATACTTTTTTGGTCAGTGCTGAGACAGGCTAACTTTGCTGTTGGGGTAATTGCTAGTAGGCAATACATTTTGTTGTAAATCATGCTATAGAATTAGAACTTTAAGTTTACTATTATTATTATTATTAGTAGTAGTAGTAGTATGTCTGTCTGTCTGTCTGTATGACTTGGGGGAAGCGGTCAGAGGACAACTTTGTGGAGTCAGTGTTCTCCTTTGGCCTTTCCATGGGTTCTAGGGGATCAAGCTCCAGTCACCAGGCTCGTGCAGCTAAGCACCTTTGCCAGCCAAGCCATCTTGCTGATCCCAAAGTAGGTATTTTAATAATTTGCGTGTGTGTATATTATAGAATTAACAACATAAAACCAGTATTGTTCACAAAATGTTAGATTTAAGGAGTCTCTCTGTTCCTTGGATCACTGAACTCCCTATTTATGCTTATAGCAGAAAACATTCTAGGGAGCTTCTCCTTTTACCCAAGGGAAACCTTGAGGGGAATCGGCCTGTTGGAGAATACCTTGGTCCATAGTGGGGTCACTGTGCTGACCAAAAACAGCCAAAGTGCGACTCGCATGTGAGGCCTGCAAATAATTGGCTTTGATGCAGAAAACCAAGCGTTTCTTATCTCGGAGTAAAAGAGAAATCTCTACTTGACATTCCTAAGCAATATGCAAGAGAAACAGAAATCAAGAGTGAAAATCCCATTCCTGGGTATATTCTGACCCCAAACCATATACAAAGAAAAGGGAGTGGGCCCTTACTTTGGCACTCCTGAGTATAAGAATTATAAATCACTCACACTCTTTTTTTTTTTNATTTATTTCTATATGTGTATGAATGTACTGTCTGCATGCAAGTTTGTGCACCCGTGTCGTGCAATGCCGCGGAGGTCAGAAGACGGTCTCGGATTCCCCTGGAACTGGAGTTCTCCTGGAATTGGAGTTTCAGACGGTTCTCGGCCGCCATGTGGGTGCTGGGGATCGAACCCGGGTCCTCTGTAAGAGCGGTCGGCGCTCTTAACCGCTAGGCCATCTCTCCAGCCCCGCAGATAGATATTTTTATTTTCACTAGGTACATAGCCTTTCAGCATCAACAGCCCATTTTGGAGCTTGTCTTTTCTGCTATTTTGTTTTGTTTTGTTTGTTTTGACAAGGTCTTCCTATACCTCAGCTGGCCTGAAACTCAATACATAGAACAGGATGGGCTCAGTCTCAGAGACTTGCTTACCTCTGCTTCCCAAGTGCTGGGATTAAAGGCATGTACCACCGTACCTGGTTTCTTTTCTGCTTTCTGAAAAAGAAATCCATTTCTTCCCTGTAGTACAAGAAGTTGGCACTCTCCTGTCTATCCTGTCCTGGACACGTCTTTCATTTTTCTTTTGCTGTTTCTTTGGTGTGGAGAATACCTCTGTTGGAAACCTTGGTCTGCTACTGGACTGGGCTGTTTTGGATGTTTGAACTGTGATATGCTGTATTCTATGTGTTTTTTTTTTCTTTTTTTCTTGTTTATTTTATGTGTATGGGTGTATTGCCTGCATGTATGTAACTGCACCCATGTCATACAATGCCCACATAGGTCAGAAGATGGCATTGGATACCTTGGAACTGGAGTTATAGGCCATTGCCAGTCTCCATATAAGTGCTCGGACTTGAACCCAGGTCCTTTGCAAGAACAGCCAGTGCTCTTAACTGCTGAGCCATGTCTCCAGCTCTCTCTATGTGCTTCTTTTTTGTTTGTTTGTTTGTTTTTTGTTTTTTCGAGACGGGGTCTTCCTGTAGCCCCAGCTGTCCTGGAACTCACTCTGTAGACCAGGCTGGCCTTGAACTCACAAAGATCTGCCTGCCTCTGCCTCCCAAGTGCTAGGATTAAAGGCATGCGCCACCACACCCGGCTCTATGTGCTTCTTAAGGTATTAGATGAGCTGTTTGGAAACTCTTACTAGAAGGAGTCTAACATTAAAAACAATTTTTTACATCATCTTTCTTTTTTTAATTGTTATTAAACTTTTTCCATACATCATACATCATTTCCCAATCCAATTTAGAGTCATTTCCCTTTCCATGCACCCCCACCCCACCTGAGTTCCTGCACTCTGACATACATGTCTTGCATCTTTTTCTGAGTCTTTCCAGAGTTGTTGTTTTTCCCTAAAGCAGAGGCTTATTGTTTTGGGGAGAGCTTCACTTTTTCAGACTTTTTTTTTTTTTCCAGTTCTTTTGTTGTTGAGATTCTCTCCAACTTGTATTGCATATATATATACATATACATAAATATATACATACATACATACATACACATATCACCTGAATTGGAGGATTTTCTTTTTGCTAAAAGATGTCATTCAAATTTTTATTTTGTTATCTTTAATTGTGTATATGGGTGTGAGTATGTGCACGTGTGTGCAGTGCTTATGGAAGCCAGAGACATCAGATCTCCTGGAACTGGAGTTACAGGTGACTGTGAGCTGCCTGACTTGGGTGCTCAAAACTAAATTTGTTGCAAGAACAGTTAAATGCTCTTAACTGCCGAGCCATTTCTCCAGCCTCTGCTGTTCTGCTCTTAATAACATTTTGAAACTGGCTAAAAAGACAAAATATCATGTTTTTTTTAAAGCTTTTTTTTAAGTTCTTGGTTATATTTTGGGATCTGTGTGTATGTCTCTGTGAGTTCATGTGCACAGGTTACATGAAGGCCAGAAGAGGGGGTTGGTCACTCTGCCTATTCCTGAAAAACATTTTTTTACATTTTATTCATTTATTTAGTCATTTACTGTGCGAGCGCATGTCACAGCAAGAGTGTGAAGGTCAGAAGACAACTTGCCGAGCTGATTCTCGCCCTCTCCCTTATGAAGCCCAGCAACAGTGGCTCTCAGTCTGAACCATTCACCAGTCCTGTCTATTCATTTTAAGGAAGGCTTTCTTCCCGAGCCTGGGACTCTTATTCTCTCAGCTAGTGTGATACCCAGCAAGCCCCAGAAATCCTCAATTATAGGCATTTATGGGGATGCCTGGCTTGTTAAGTAGATGCTAGAGTCCAAACTGTAGTTCTCATGATTGAGAAGCAAACACTTTGAACCACTGAGCAATCTCTCCAGGCCCAGGAAATTGCCTTAACAAAGTCAAATTTCACTCAAGTGCCTGTTTGCTTAAGTCCTTTGAATAAACGCTTTGTAAGCAACCTTTTTAAAGTGGTCTTAGTACAGTTAATGCCCTAGTCATCTGTGAGTAATACTATATATAACTCAAAGTTTACAAAGTTAAAGATAAGTAAATTTAATACAAAGTGACCAGTAAAGTATACAAGGCCCTCTCAGCAGCCAGATACTGGCAGCTGTAGCTTCAGTGGAGCCAGCCTAAGCAATGGGCCTAATGGCCCTGGGCCAAGTGGAACAGCTTGAGCCAACCCTACTGAGAGTGAAGAAAAGCAAGACAGCCCCGTGGCAGCATCAAAGGAAAAGGAAGAGATACTAGCAAGGGGGAACCCCCCCTCGCCAGCCCATCTACACAGCTGTGCCTGCCTTGGCTCTTTTGAGGAAATATACAAGCAATGGAATCTTGAAGTGCTGTGTTGGACCTTGCTAATGGTTTTTAGTTTTGCGATCCTCCTAGCTGCTGATTCCTGAGCACTTGTTTGAGATGGACAGCTGTGGGTCCTCGGAGACCCTGCCCATACTCTCCGTAAAAGAGTTTTATTATGGGTGTTTTGATGATAACTTCTGAGTGTCTCATAGATTTAGAAAACCACCTGAAAAAAATAAATAAAAACAGCCAGGCGTGGTGGCACACACCTTTAATCCTAGCACTTGGGAGGCAGAGGCAGGCCGGATCTTTGTGCATTCAAGGCCAGCCTGGTCTACAGAGTGAGTTCCAGGCCAGCTGGGGCTACAGGGAGACCCTGTTTCGATAAAAAGACAAAAGATAAAAATAAAAACAACAGAGTTTTTGTTTAGTTTTTAAGTTCTTTGCTTTATTTATTTTTATTTTATGTTTGTGAGTGTTGTGCCTGCATGTGTGTAAATGCGCCCATGTCGTATAATGCCAGCAGAGGATAGAAGAAGGTGTCAGATCCCCCAGAACTGTTGTTCAGACAGTTGTTGGTGGATGGTGGGATTCAAATTCTGGTTTTAAGTGTTAAGAACAGCAAGTGCTCTTAACCACTGAGCCATCTCTCCAGTCCCTTGTTTTGATTTTTAAAGATATGCTGTATGGATGAGAAAAGGTATACCAAAAGTCATAAAGTTGTTTAGTAAAAGTTCTTGCCATTTGAACGCTGTTTGAAATCTTGGTCTGTATCTATTTACCCTGACTTGGTATTTTTGTTATTGTATATATGTGATACACTTGTATATAAAAATAAATCTGATTGTAGTCACTAGCACTGCTCCCTAAACTTGTATGAGATCTAAATTCTTGATTTGGTGGGGAGGTTGTAGCGATGGCTCAGCAGTTAAGACAACATACTACCCTCGCAGAGACCCCGAGTTTGGTTCCCAGCACCCACATCAGATGACTCAAAACTGTCTATAATTTCATCTCTAGGGGATCCCATGCCTCTAACCTCCACAGACACATACCCACACATGTGCATACCCCCCAAAATATGTAATTGAAAATAATAAAAATAAATCTTTTAGCAGAACTGGGGAGGCAGAAGCAGTTCTGTGTTTGAGGCCAGCCTGATCTACATATCAAGTTCCATGACAGCTGGGGCTACAGGGAGATACTGCTTCAATAAAAACAAACAAACAAACACATAAATAAATCTTTAAAAAGTTTTGATTTTTTTGTCAATGCTATAGATTTATCCTACTGAGCCAAAGAGTCTAAATTCTGTTACAAAGGAAAAGGGGTCCATCCAGTTCTTCTATGTGGTGATGTTCATTGTTGTTGGCTTTTTATTTTTATTATTTTTTTTGCTTGATTTTTATCTTATGCATATGCATGTATTGCGTGCATGTATGCAAATGGACCCAAATGGTGCAATTCCTGAGAAGGACGGGAAAGGGCTTCAGATCCCCCTGAAACTGGAGTTACAGACAGCTGTTAGCTGCCATGTGGGTGCTAGGATTCGAATTTGCATCTTCTACGAGAACTGCCAGTGCTCTTAACTGCCGAGTAGTCTCTCCAGCCCCCATTGTTGGCTCTTTTATTACATTTATATAACCCTTCTAAGATGCAAAGATTAAGAGACCACTTTACCAAGCTGATATTCTCCAAACTAGAATTGTTAACAATGCTAACCTTTCCCGAATTTGTGTGTTCCTAATCATATCACGACTGTTCTCTTGAATAAAGAAGACTTAGACATGCCCCAACACTGAGCACTCCAAGCAATAATTAAAAAGTACTGGACATTGGTTGCCCAAGAAGTACATCTAGCCGGGCGTGGTGGCGCATGCCTTTAATCCTAGCACTTGGGAGGCAGAGGCAGGCGGATCTTTGTGAGTTCAAGACCAGCCTGGTCTACATAACGAGTTCCAGTACAGCTGAAGCTACAGGGAGACCCTGTCTTGAAAAGACCCCCCCAAAAAAGAAAAGAAAAGAAGTACATTTATAACAAATTCTTTTTTTTTTGGTCTTTTCGAGACAGGGTCTCCCTGTAGCCCCAGCTGTCCTGGAACTCACTCTGTAGACCAGGCTGGCCTTGAACTCACAAAGATCCGCCTGCCTCTGCCTCCCAAGTGCTAGGATTAAAGGCGTGCGCCACCACGCCCGGCAACAAATTCTTAAATTTAAAACTAACTTTCTTTAAATCTTTGCTCTTGATAACTGCATCTCTTGTAAAGCTTTGTAACTGTTGCCTATTGACATTCTTTTTTTTTTATTTTTTTTTATTTTTTTATGTGTATGAATGTACAGTCTGCATGTAGGTCTGTGCACCCATGTCGTGCAATGTCGCGGTGGTCAGAAGAGGACATCAGATTTCCCTGGAACTGGAGTTAAAGACGGTTCTTAGCCACCATGTGGGTGCTGGGAATCGAACCCGGGTCCTCTGCAAGAGCAGTTGGAGCTCTTAACTGCTGAGCCATCTCTCCAGCCCGCCTATTGACATTCTAAAGTACAGCCTCTAACATAGGAACCTAACAAAGGAATGGAAGCAACATTTTTTTTGTTTTGAGACAGGGTCTCCACCTGGCCTGGAACTTGCTATGTAGACCAGCCTGGCCTTGAACTGACAGAGATCCACTTGCCTCTGCCTCCAAGTGCTAAGTTTAAGGGCATGTACCACCATGCCTGGCATTCAAAGCAACATTAAAAAATTATTTATTTATTATTTATTTTATGTGTATGAGTGTTATGCCTGCATGTAAGTACACCCTTGTGGTGCAATGCCTGCGGAGGCCAGAAGAGGGTGTTGTATTCCACAGAACTGGAGTTAGTAATGGTTCTTAGCTGTCATGTGGGTGCTAGGTCCAAACTCAGGTTGGGTTTCTCTGCAAGAGCAGCCAATCCTCTTAACCATTAAGACATCTCTTTAGTTCACCCAAGCAACATTTTTGAGATATCACTTGTAGGACAGATAATGGACCCCAGATGTGACTGGCCAAAGAGCCACTCCTTCTACTTGAAAATTGGTAGGTGATTCATGAGAAAGAACACAGCTGATTTGACTAGGGGTTGACCCATCCACTGTTTCAGCTCCAGTCTCTCCTACAAGGTGGTCTGACAAGTCACAAGCCTATTTCCAGTAGATGAATTCCTCCTACAACCCCAGGTGGCCCCAGGTGTCAACCTTTTCTCCTCTTCAGCATGAGATGCCTGGGGAAATTCAATGTCCTGGGGTCCACTGTTTTGATAGTCCATAGCCAAAGGGAGGGGTACAAGCATCTCTTTAGCAGATCTTCATTTCTGTTAGGATGGTTACAATTCCCACTTTTACCACCTCGATCTTGAGATGTAATATGCTTGTGTCCAAAACAAATATCATAAATGTTAGATTTTTGGAGAGGGAAAGGGAAGGAGTTTTAAAGTTAAGAAATAAGAACCAGAGCCAGACCTGCGACAGGCAGAGAAGGTGTACTTTATCAGAATAAGCACACAGCAGCATGGGACAGATACTCCACTGTGTGGGTGAAAGGAGCTTCTCCAACCTAATGAATAGAGGTGGAAGATTTTATTCTCTGAGCCCAGCTGGAATGTGTCAGATGCCAAGGCCTGGTATCCTTGGATGATCTGGAAGCCTTCTTTTGATTTCTTGGGCTGAGCAGGGCAGTATCTCAAGGCCATGAGACAGGTGGCTCCATAAACAGACTGCTTCACTCCTGAGAGTGACCAGTTGATAAGGCTTCAGCAAGGCCAGACTGCTAATTTGGGGCCAGTTAGTCATTTCAAGGGGTATCTGACTCTATGGCCTCCTTAATGAAGCTGATGGCTCTTTGGCTGTTCACATATTCTATCAATAAATACAGTACTAGTAAGAACCAAAGTTTGAACCCATTTGTTAGTGTCACATTGATGTGCATAAAGACCATTTCTCCATAAACTTTTGGCTTTAGTTACTTTGGAAGGGATGCTATAAGCAACTCTAGTGTTGTTAGTTGAGGCAGGGTCATGCTATGAAGCCTAGACATCCTGCTTTAGTCTCCTAAATGCTGGGATCACAGGCAAGTACCACCATGCCCAGTGTGATTTCCTTTTGATTCTGCATTTTGTCTCTGAAGACACAGCTGATTAACCATCTGGTGGTTTGCTCTGATTGTCTCTTGTTAATGAGATGAAATCTGTCCCAGTTGGTTTGATTTGATTTTGTGTTGGGGGAGGGAGCATAAGAGATGATGACCAATTTTAAGCAACTCACTTTTAAAGAAACATTACTCCTTCCTTTTGGCTGTCAGATTGTTGAAACAATGGACCCTAACAAACTGGAATTTCCTCAGGAATTTCATGCTTGTAGAAGGAAAAAGCTGAGGCCTGGTGCCAGCCAGGGGAGTAACTTGTCTCCCAAAATAAGATTTCTCAAACTTCCATGTCATAGGAATAGAGGAAGGAGAAGAATCCCAAGAGAATGATATTGATCAGATCTTCAACAGAATAATAGATGAAAATTTCCCCAAACTAAAAAAAAAAGACAAACCCATACAAACACAAGAAGCACATAGAACACCAAACAGACAAGATCAGAAAATAAACTCCCCACGCCATATCATAGTTAAAATGCTAGACGCCCAAAACAAAGACAAAAATCTGAGAGCCACAGGAGACAAACAACAAGTTACATATTAAGGGAAACCCATCTAAATTACAACTAACTTCTCAGTACAAACTATGAAAGCAAGAAGAATGTGAACCAAAGCATTCCCAGTGTTAAAGGACTATAGATGCCAACCCAGGTTACTATACCCAGCAAAAATGTCGATTATAGTTGAAGGAGAGAGAAAAATCTTTCATGACATAAACAAGATGGTAGAATACATGTCCAGAAAACCAACCCTTCAGAAAATACTTGAAGCAATTCAAAGGACAGAAGAGAGGAGCAACTATCCCCAGGCACCTAGAAAGAGAAATTAATAAAAACATAACTGCAGAAGTCGAAAACGAGACTAAAAATGCAAATGGATAAAAAGGTGAAAGGAAGCAACATGCATCTTTCAAGTATAACCTTAAATATTAATGGACTAACTCCCCAATCAAAAGACATAGACTGGGAGATTAGATTAGGAAACAAAACCCATCTATATGCTGTCTACAAGAAACCCATCTCACTCTCAAGGATAAGGACCAACTTACGGTGAAGGGATGGAAAAAATATTCCAAGCAAATGGTACAAAAAAAGAAAGCAGATGTTGCTATTTTAATATCAGACAAAATAGACTTCAAAGTAAAAGAAATCAGAAGATACAAAGAGGGCCATTACATCTTTATCAAAGGAACAATTGACCATGAAGATTTCACAATCATGAATATATATGCACCAAACTCTGGTGCACTAAACTTTATAAAGACAATTCTCCAGGACCTCAGGCACAGATTAACCCCAGTACACTCATGGTAGGGGACTTCAATACCCCACTGAGTCCTTTGGACAGATCAACTAGACAAAGAATAAACAGAGAGACATTTGAACTGAATGATACACTACACCAAATGGACCTCACAAACATTTACCGAATATTCCATCCAAATACCAGAGAATACACTTTCTACTCAGCACCCCACGGAACATTCTCCAAAATAGACCACATACTGGGACACAGAAAAAAACCTCAACAAATACAAAAAGATTGAAATGATTTCATGCATTCTATCAGACCACAGTGCAATAAAGCTCAGTATCAACACCAGGATAAGCCCTACTGCCTACAAGAACACATGGAAACTAAACAACACTCTCCTGAATAATGAATGGGTCAAGGAAGAAATAAAGAAAGAAATAAAATCATTCCTGGAACTGAATGACAATGATAATACAACACAACAAAACCTATGGTAGGTTTTTAAAAGCAATCCTAAGAGGGAAGTTTATAGCCCTGAGTGCCTACATCATAAAAACAGAGCACAAGTGAATGATCTAACGCTGCAGCTAAAAGCACTTGAAAGACAACAACAAATGAACTCTAAACACAACCATCAGGAAGAAATAACAAAAATCAGAGCAGAAATCAGTGAAAGAGAAACAAAGAAAACAATACAAAAAAATCAATGAATCCAAAAAGATTTCTGATGGGCCTGACAGCTTGCTCAGCTGTTGGCTTCCTCTGTGTCATGAGGCTTCTGCCTTCCAGGTCATTGGTCTTGAAGCCCTAGGTATGGCAGTTGTACTTAGCCGAAGCTGGGAGGGCACAAGGAGGGAAGTGGGAGGGAGCAGAGCTGTGCCCCAGACAGAACAGATCTGAAGAAAGATCTGGGAGTTGTGTCTGTGAGCAAAACTCATTTATTGTAGGGGTTTTAAGCACTTATACAGTTTTGTTGGGCTCTTCGACCAGGAGGTGGGTGGGACAGATGAGAAGCCTATGTGTGTTCTGCAACAGCTAAGTTTTTATGGCAGAAAAACTGTAGTGCTCCCCCGTCCCCAAGCTTACAGCTTGCACCATTTGCCTCCAGAGGACAGGGTGGCCATCCCTCAGGAGGGATAAGGCTTGGGAATGCTACTCTTCCAGCTACACTCCCCTGGGGGGTTGGCTGCAGACACCTGATGTATGGCAAGTGGGTGCAGCTCCCGTCTCCTGCCGGCCTTCTAGGTTTTCAGAGAAGGAAACCAGCTCTCTTATACTCAGCCATAATGGATTCATCTGGCCCCACACTCAACTACTGTACAGGGGAGAATAGAGCCCTGACAGTGATGATATGACGTCAAGTCAAAGGCCACACCTTGAATGGGACTGTTTAGTCATACAACCCCTTGCCTTTGATTTAAACCTAAACCTCAAGCCAGGACCCTGAAGATGGATTTGAGGGATCACTGGACCTCTTTATTCCTTTTCCCAATGTGGCCACACTGAAAAAATATCTCCTTTTCTTTGTTTAATAGGCCTATGGGGCGGGGGCTGAGTCCTGCTTGTTAGACTTCTGGGGCCAGTGACCCTAACAGCTCCACTAACAAGGTGTGCACCCAGCCTCAGTCCCTTTGTTCCTGTACATGCAGTCAGATCCTGGACATCTTATTCTGAACATTCCCTGACAGTGACTTGGCTCATCCTCAGCACTTCTCTTTCATGTTGTGCTAGAGGTAGAAGTCAATGCAATAAGCCAAGAAAAAGAAAAACCATAAAGATAGGAAGAAAGATGAATGTGTGGGTACAGGGGCACTATTCTAGCTTGTTTCTCCATTGCTGCAACAAAACAGTTTGACCAAAACCAACTTGGGGAGGAAAGGATTTATTCGGCTTTCATCTCCCAGGGCACAGCTTATCACTGAGGGAGCCCAAGGTAGGAACTCAGGGCAGGAACCTGGAGCATAGGCCATGGAGAAATGCTTCTTACTGGCTTGCTCCTCTGGCCCAGGTCAGCCTACTTCTAATACAGTATAGAACCACCTTCCCAAGGGTGGCACCACCCACATTGGGCTGGGCCCTCCCACATCACTCAACAATCAAGAAAATACTCCACAGACATGGCCACAGGCCAGTCCAGTGGAGGCAATTCCCCAGTTGAGGCTCCCTCAGCCCAGGTGTGTCACATTCACACTAAAGCTACCCAACATGGGCACCCATAATCCTCACCCCACAAAGATTAAAAAAGAGAAAAAGCAAAACTGTCACTATTCATAGGTCACAACTGAGCACTGAAAAGTTACCAGAAGAATCTGCAGATGAGTGACTGGAATCAAGAAGTGAACTTAGGGCTGGTGAGATGGCTTAGTGGGTAAAGATCTGCTGCCAAACCTGGCGTCCTGAGTTCAGTCCCCAGGACCCACATGGTAGAAGCAGAGAACTGACTTCCACAAGTCGTCCTCTGACTTCCACACACAACTGTGGCAAGTGTGTGCCTCCCCCTCACAAATAAATGTAATATGGGAGATAAAAGAACATTAAGAAAAAGTAAATGTAGCTGGCCTTGAACTCTTGACTCACCTGCCCCCAGCACCTATCCAAGTGTTGGGATGGCAGGCATGCACCACCAAGCCCAGGATGACATTTAAATTTTATTCTATCATATTATTTGCATGTGTGTGTGTCTTTAGGCAGGTGCATGCATGTTCTCATACGCGTGGAAGCCAGAGGTCAACCTTGGGTGTTGTTCCCTGGGAGCTGTGTTGGTTTGAATGAGGAATGCACCCCATGGGCTTATATACTTGAACACCTGGTCCCCAGTTGGTGGAGGAAGTATAGCCACTTGGGCTTTGAGAATTTGTAGCCTGGATCCCACATCCACTTCCTTCTCTCTGCTTCCTGCATGTGCTTGAAGATATGAGCTCTGGGGTGTCTGCTCCAGCCTCTTGTCGCCAAGCTTCCCTGCTGTTATGGACTTACCCTCCGGAACCAATGTATGAGTATATGTATGAGTATATTACCTGCATGTATGTAAGTGCACCCATATAATGCAATGCCCAAGGAGATCGAAGGAAGACATCGGATCTCGTAGATCTGGAATTACAATGGTTGTTAGCTCCATGTGGGTGCTGGGAATCAAACCCAGGTCCTCTGCAAGAGTAACCATTGCTCTTATCTGCTGAGCCATCTCTCCAGCCCTTCCACCTTGCTGTTTGAGACAGGGGTTTCTCACTGGCCTGGCACTTGCTTAGTAGGCTAAGTTGGTTGGTCAGCCAACCTCAGGGATCTGCCTGTTTCTACCTTCCCAGGATTGGGATTACAAGCATGTGCTGCCATACCCACTTTTTATGTGGCTTTTGAGGATTAGAGTCAGTTGCCATCCTTGCACAGAAAGTACTTTAACAACAAAGCTTTCTCCCCAGCTCCTTGACATTGAAATTTTAAAATAAACCAAGGTTTTAAAATACAATACGAGGGGGCTGGAGAGATGGCCTAGCGGTTAAGAGCGCCAACCGCTCTTATAGAGGACCCGGGTTCGATCCCCAGCACCCACATGGCGGCTGAGAACCATCTGAAACTCCAATTCCAGGAGAACTCCAGTTCCAGGGGAATCCGACGCCCTCTTCTGACTTCCGCCGCATTGCACGACACGGGTGCACAGACTTGCATGCAGACAGTACATTCATATACATACAGAAATAAAATAAAATTAATAAAAAAATACAATACGATTATAGGGGCAGAATGGTCTGTACTTTTCCTCTGTTTTAAGGGTCACATCCAACATTTCCATAAAAGAAGGACAGGTTGCTAAGTGCAGGGCAGGAGCAAATTTAATCAGAGTCCTATGTGACATGGAAGCCTCCAGAACTACCTGGAGAGAACAGTCCATGTTTCTGCTTAGGCTTCATGAAGAATGGAAGGAGAGCCAGGCAGAGATTGATCAAGTAATAAACGACCCACTACGGGGATCACTCAGCAAGGCTGGTCTCTTAGGGCTCTTCTCAGCCTCACTGTGTGTTCCTTCCTGCCAGGCATGGATCAGGACCCTTCCAAAACAAGGATCTTCAAGGGGGAAACAAGACAGCAAATGATCTTTCCAGGTTTTGTCATCCCCTTTGGCAGTGAAAAATTTTGGCTTCTATAGTTTTCTTTGAGGAAGAGGATTCTGGCTTTTGAGATTCACTTTGGGGGAGACAGAGCAGAAAATTAGACACCTTCCTCTGAGACCTTCCAATTTCCTTTAGTTCAAAGTACTCAGTACTCTAAAGTGCCCAAGTTTAGGCTCTAAGTTTCAATAGTGTACATAATGAAAACACTAAAAATGAGTCTAGTGAATGAGCTCTCAACATGGGGGCTGGAGAGATGGCTCAGCAGCTAAGAGCACTGGTAGCTCTTGCAGATGGCCTAGGTTCAGTTCCCAGCACTCACATGGCAGCTAACAACCATCTGTAACTCTAGTTCTCGGGATTCAGTGCCCTCTTTTGGCCTCTGTGGGCACTGCATGCACAGGTGAACTCACATACATGCAGGAAAAATACTCATACACAAAATAAAAATATATAATTCTTTAAAACTACTTAATCAGGTGATGGAGAGATGGCTCAGCAGTTAAGAACACCGGCTGCTCTTGCAAAGGACTTGAGTTCAGTTCCAGCACCCACATGGCAGCTAACAACTCTAGTTCCAGGGGAATCCAATCCTCTCTTCTGACCTCTATGGGCATGGGATAACAAAGGTGCACTCACATACATGCAAGCAATACACTCATACACATAAAATAAAAATAATAAATAAATATTTGTAATAACTACTCAATCATTTGGGATAAAGGAAACAATTATATAAATCCAGGTATGCTGGCTCATATCTGAAATCCCACACTTCAGAAGCCGAGACAGGAAAGTGGCCTGGAGCTTGAGGCCATCCAGAGTGAGACATCCTTTTAAAAACAAAAATAAGGCTGAGCAGGGTAGCACACGCCTTTAATCCCAACACTTGGCAGGCCATGGTAGGTGGATCTCTGTGACTTTGAGGCCACCCTGGTCTTCTTAGTGAGTTCCAAGTCAGCCAGGGCTATACAGCAAGACCCTGTCTCAACAAATAACAAATAAATAAAACAAAATAGGTAAATAAAGGCAGGAACACACTATAGAGATGTGCAGCATTTACTGTGTGACGCCATGTTATGGAGATGGTTAAATAAGACAAGCCTGACTCTTAGCATGCCTTTTAGCCAAGAGCAGAGAGACTGTTAAGAACTTGTCCTTTTAGAATTCTCTAGAACTGTTCTAACAAGGGCTCACTCATTCTTTTATTGAAATGTGTATTCAGGATGAAATGGGAAAGTAAAAGTCAGATCCTGGTCATGGGATTATGTCCTTTCTGACCCCATCACACACAACCATAAACAGATGTTATTAATTTAATCCCATCTATTGTTTGCAACACAAATGGGATAATCTTCATATATTCATTGTCTCCAAGGAATATCCTAACTGTTGCACAGCTTTCTTGAGTATGCAAAATACCCACACTCACACTCATACATTGTTTTGGGGCAAGGTAGGGTCACGTAAACCTACATCTTTAGGTTACAAAAGGAGCTCTAGGGACTGGAGAGATGGTCTAGTGGTTAAGAGCGCCAACTGCTCTTACAGAGGACCCGGGTTTGATCCCTGGTACCCACATGGCAGCTGAGAACTGTCTTTAACTCCAGTTCCAGGGGAATCTGACACCCTCTTCTGACCTCCGAGGCATTGCACAACACAGGTGCACCAACCTACATGCAGACAATACATTCATACACATAGAAAAAAAAAAAGGAGCTCAAGGTATAGTAGGCTTGTTTATGTTATAAATAAAATTAACTTTTGGGTTGTAAGGTTAAGTGAATGCCCTTTGTCTAGAATTTGTTCATATTGGAAGACATAGTTTGATGAAGTCTCCTTATTTCATCAAATTTACCTTCAGATTTGATACAATTCCAGTCTAAATCCCAGGATAAATATTATTACGAGAATATTCTAAAATTTATCTAGAGAGGCAAGAGATCAAGAATGACTAAAGCTGGGGCTGGTGAGACGGCTCAGTGGTTAGGAGTACGCACAGATGTTGCCAGGACCCAGGTTCAGCATGCACAATGAGTGGCTCACAACCGCCTGTAACTCCAGCTTCAGAGACTCCCACGCCTATGGCCCTCTTGAGTACTCAAGTGCACACCCCCCCATGAATACAGACAGACCTGTAAGTTTAAAAACTCCACACTGAGAGAGAGAGAGAGAGAGAGAGAGAGAGAGAGAGAGAGAGAGAGAGAAATTAGACTTTCCTCACTGAAATTTGTGTTAATTCAAAGATATTTTCAGACCAGGCTTGGTGGCGCATGCCTTTAATGCGAGCACTTGGGAGGTAAAAGCAGGCAGATCAATGTGAGATGGAGGTCATCCTGGTCTACATAGCAAGTTCCAAGCCAGCTAGAGCTACAGGGAGACCACAAACAACAACAACAACAACAACAACAGCAAACCACTAAAAAGACACTGTCAGGGCTGGTGCGTAGCTCGGTGGTAGTCATGACTAGTATGTTCAGGCTCTGGTTTCAACTCTTGGCCCTACAAAAAGAAGTGGAAAAAAATTAAAAGTTTAGAAGTCAACTAAGAAGTGGAATAAAAATGTCCTATCTAGAGGCTGGAGGATGGCTCAGCAGTTAAGAGCACTGGCTACTCTTCCAGAGAACCTGAGTTTGATTCCCAGTACCAGCATGGCAGCTAACAACCGTCTATAACTCCAGTTACAGGGGAATTAGTCAGCCTCTTCTGATCATCTCGGGCACTGCTTGACAGGGGTGCACTTACACACATGTAGGCAATGCATTCATACATATAAAATAACAATATTTTTAAATGTCATTATCTAGCATATATGAAGAACTGTGGGGCAGTAGCCCTGGCAGGTGAGCAGGCTGAGGAGCAGCTTCCTCCAGGAACATCCCGGGGACCACGTCAGCGGTGCAAATCCATTTATTCTATGCAACAAGCAGCTTATATAGGTCTGGAACGGGCAGCCCCTACATCGCGTGACATCGCCTCCCAGTGGCCAATCTTAGACCACCACAAGCCATCCCAGCTCATGGGGCATAGCCAGAAAGGAACAGGCAGACAAACAAGTTGCCTCACGGTGCCAAGAGAGTGCTAGCATCATGCGGCAGGGTGTGCCCTGTACTGTAGCTTTGCTTAGTGTGCTAAGCAGATTGTGCCTGTACATGTGCCATGTACACCTGAATCCAGTACTGCTGTCCCACAAAGAGCTACTCCAAAATAAAAGATGACTAGGAACACAAAAAGACTAACCAGGAAAAAAGGTTTATGTATTGGAATCAGCATTAAAAAAAAAAAAAAANGGGGGCGTGGAGGTAATTAGGAGGAAAAATTTCTGTTCCAGGAGTCTGAAGGGTTGAGAAAAGTTGAAACCCAGCACTGAACCTAATTTCCTGGCCCCCCCTGAATCAAAAAAAAAAAAAAAAAAAAAAAAAAAAAAGGAGCTGGGCATGGTGGGTGGAAAATGCCTTTAAACCCAACACCAAGGTAGAGACAGACAGATCCCTGTAAGACCAAGGCCAGCCTGGTCTACATGGGGAGTTCCAGGGAAGCTGGTGCTACAGGGAAATGCTGTCTTTAAAAGAAGGGGGAGGGAGACTTTCCAAATAGCCAAAAAAAGAAAAATTGAAATAAAGCTTGAATCTTAAAACCATTAATGAAGTGCCACTCTACACCCTGAGAGACCAGCTGGAAAGAATGTGACAGACAGTGCAAGTGTCGTGAGACAGTGCAGCGTCAGAGAGACAGTGCAGTGTCAGAGAGACAGTGCAGTGTCAGAGAGACAGTGCAGTGTTAGTGAGACAGTGCAGTGTCAGTGAGACAGGACAGGTGTCAGTGAGATAGTGCAGTGTCAGTGAGACAGTGCAGTGTCAGTGAGACAGTGCAGTGTCAGTGAGACAGAGCAAGTGTCAGTGAGACAGTGCAGTGTCAGTGAGACAGTGCAGTGTCAGTGAGACAGAGCAAGTGTCAGTGAGACAGTGCAGTGTCAGTGAGACAGTGCAGCGTCAGTGAGACAGAGCAAGTGTCAGTGAGACAGTGCAGTGTCAGTGAGACAGTGCAACGTCAGTGAGAGTGTAGTGTCAGTGAGACAGTGCAGTGTCAGTAAGGAAGTAGAGTGACTCCTTCCAGCTATTCTTTTTTTTTTCTTTTCTCAGTAAATGTACAAAATGACGTGTTTCTTTTTTTTTTTAAAGCCAATGTTTTATTGAAGCTCTGTGCATTTAAAATGATGGGTTTCTTTAAGACATTTTCATATATGTACAATTGTGTGTATATACACACATTAAAATCTAGGTTCTGGCCGGGCATGGTGGCACACACCTTTAATCCTAGCACTTGGGAGGCAGAGGCAGGCGGATCTTTGTGAGTTCAAGGCCAACCTGGTCTACAAAGTGAGCTCCAGGACAGCTGAGGCTACATACAGGGAGACCCTGTCTCTAAAAGACAAAAAAAATATCTAGGTTCTGGGGCTGGAGAGATAGCTCAGTGGTTAGGAGGACTAGCTGTGAAGCACCCAAAGGCTGCTAACAACTGTCTATACCTTCAGTTACGAGGGAGCCGATGTCCTCTTCTGGCCTTCACAAGCATTGCATGACACGAGTACACCTGTACACATACAGGCAAAACACTCATAAGCATGCTATAAGAATAAAAAAAAATTTAAAAATAAATAATTAAATCTAGGCTCCATATCAACAAGAACATGCACATTTGGGGGAGGCTTGTGATAGGGTCTTACTATGTAGCCCTGTCTTGCTGAAATTCACTATGTCATCCAAGTTGGCCTCCAATTCACAGAGATCTATCTGCCTCTCCCTCTGCCTCCATCTTCTGAGTGTGGCATTGAAGGCATGTGGCACCTTGCCCAGACCAAGAATATGCAATATTTCTCTTTTTCCTTGCATTATTCCTACTTGTTTACCCCCTCCCTCTACCTAAGCCCTTTCCTCCCCAACACAGTGTTCTTTCTATGTCCTTATCTTACATATAGATACATGTATTTTATGATCTTTTATTTTAATTTTCAATTTGTGTTTTTTTGTTTTTTTTTTTGTTTTTTTTTTAAATTAGTTTTTATTGATGCTTTGTGCATTTCATACATTTTTCCAATTCAGTTCAGGCTTATTTCCCTTTCCCTCCCCCCCATCCCCACCCCATCCCAGATCATGCATTCTGCCATAACTGTCCTGCATCTTTCTCTCAGTTTTTTTTTTTCATTTTTAGCTATAAGTGATAATCCATGAGTACAAGCATCCTTCATGCAAAACCTATCTGCAGGCTGTTGTGCCCAAACACCTACAGCCCCACCATCCAGTGGGGGGTGACAGGTTGTTTGTTCAATCAAGTTGATCAAATGAGTGTCCAGACTACATTGCTGTAGTTTCACCATTCACCCCAATCGCAGCCCTTACATTCTACCACGCCCCCTCTTCCGCAAGTTGTTCCCTAGGCTTAGAAAAGGGGCAAGGTGGATGAGAGGTAAAACAGTCCACTCTCGAAATATGGTCTTACTATGTAGCAACCAATGGTTTGGAACTTAATATCTAGACCTTGCTAGTCTCCAACTCACAGAGACCCACTTGCCTATGCCTGGTTCTAAATAAATGCTATTATGTTTCTAAAACAGGATATCTGGGGGGGGGGAGAGAGAGAGAGAGAGAGAGAGAGAGAGAGAGAATTCATAAACTCCACTCATAAGATGGAAGATACCTGGCCCCCATATGTCTCTGTTTTAGAAAATTTCTAAACATATCTTTGCTCAACACTACCTAGAACATATAGCAGAATAGGGTATGTGAGCTTAGATGAGCTGGGTGTGTGGCTCACACCTGTATTCCCAGCTCTAGGAGAGTAAAGCAAGAGGAGCACTGTGAGTTTGAGGCCAGCCTGGGCTACAATGTGAATTCCAGGCTAGACTGTGCTACAGCCTGAGACTCATCTTGAAAAAACATAATTACCAAGTGTGCTGGCTCACACCTTAGCACTTAGAGGTAGGAAGATCAGAACTTTAAGGTCACCCTTGACTACACAGTGAGTTCAAAGCCAGCGGTGTCCTGGTTACTTTATAGTGCTGTGATAAAACATTGACCAAAGCCAGCTTGGGGAGGAGACGTTTTATTTTTATCTTACTCTTCCAGGAGACAGTCCATTCCTAAGGGAAGTCAGGACAGGAATTTAAGCAGAGCAGGAGCCTGGAAACTGTGACTAAGGCAGAGACGTGGAGGAATGCTGCTTACGGGCTCACTTCTGGCCTGTGCCCGGCCTGCTTTCTCATACAGTCCCGGACCACCTTCCAATCAAGAAAACACCCCACAGACATGGCCACAGGCCGATCTGTCAGAATCAATTCCACAACTGAGGTTCTTTGTTCCCACCTGCGTCAAGTTGACAAGCAAACTCTCTACCATACCTGGGCTACATGAGACCCTCTCACTTAAAAAACAAAACAAAACAAACAGAAAATGGGCCTGGAGAAATGGCTCAGTGGTTAAGAGCACTGACTGCTTTTGCAAAGGAACTGGGTTTGATTCCCAGCACCCACATGGCAGCTAACAACGGTCCATAACTCCAGATCCTGGGGATGCACTGCCTTCCTTTGACCTCCTTGGGCATTACATTACATAGGTGCACTCACGCACATCCAGGCAATACATTCATACACATTAAATAAATTATTTTTAAACCCAGAAAATAAAAATAAATAGTATGTGTTCATTCTGAGAGAAGTGTATATCCCATGGGAACTTCTGTCAAGGCTGGAATCAGCGGGGCAGCCCATGCAGCCAGTCCTCTCTCTTTTAGACAGGCTCTAACGAGTCTCTCACCACAGCCTTCATCTAGTGTGTGTGGGCAATAAGAAATTCGTGCTTCAAAGCAAAATCTTTCCTTCTTGGAGGAAAGATGAATCCCACACAAACTTTTATCGTGGGATGGAAGAAATGCCACCTTCTCAGCCAATCATATATCACACTTTATAAAGTTTTTATGGCATATTTATTTATGGTGCATGCATGCGTGTGTGTGTGTGTGTGTGTGTGTGTGTGTGTGTGTGTGTGTGTGACAGTTCATGTGTGGAAGTCACAGGACATCTTGCAGGAGTTGGTTCACTGACTGCTTCCGCCACGTGAGTCCTAGGAACTGAACTCGGGTCGTCAGGCTTGATGGCAGGTGCCTTTCTCCCCTGAGCGATCTTGCTGGCCCCGTCTCTCTCTTTTTTTATTCTTATTATATATTTGTTAGTCATCATGTGGGTGCTGAGAACCAAACCCAGGTCCTCTGCAAGAGCAGCCCTTGCTCTTAACTGCTGAGCCATCTCTCCAGTTCCCCTGTCTCTCTTTTAGAAAGTTTATCTCTTTTTGTCTCTGCCTCTGCCTTTCTCTCTGGGTCTCTCCACATGTTTCTGTCACTCTGTCTCTGACTGTGTGTGTGTGTGTGTGTGTGTGTAACTCAGGCTGGTCTTGAACTTATGATCCTCCTGCTTCTTCCTCTTGGCATCTGCCTACTGACCTGCTCCACCATGGCTAGCTTCAACAGGTTCTTCACATCCCCAGTGTCACATATGAGATTAAGAGGGATATGTGCTAATAAAACAGGATGTGTTTGTGGGGGATCAAAGACCCACCATACACAAAGTTGTCTCGAAGAGTGGAAGATCGTTGCACATTCTCATGCTTCTGTACTGCACCCTCAGAAAGGCTCTATCCAGCACAGCACTACATGCTGTCTACAGTGTACGAGAATCAGGGTGTGTCTGTGAAAACGGGATCTGTCCATTCTGAGGGAAGATTCGCCATACACAAACTTCTCTTAAGGGAAGGAACAAGGGTCTAGCAAAGCCATCTTCAATTTCTTGAGTGGTTTAAGTTTTCATTGTAGTGCTTTTTTTTTTAATCTCCTTGTTCAGGTTTATTCCTAGGTATTTTGTTTATTGATTTGGGCTATTGTACGTAGTATTTTTTTGTTTTTGCCTTCTTTCTCAGCAAGTTTGTGAGTATATTGAAAAGCTACTTATTTTTATGTCTTAACTCTCCTCTCTCTCTCTCTCTCTCTCTCTCTCTCTCTCTCTCTCTCTCTGTCCTTCTCTCCTTTTCTCTCTCTTAGGGTCTCAATATACAGCCCTGGGTGGCCTGGAACTCACTATATATAGACCAGGTTGGCCCTCCATTTCACAGAGATCCATCTGCTTGCCTCCGTCTTCCAAGTGCTGGGATTAAAGGTGTGCACCATCATGCCTGGATATGTCTTGATTTTCTATCTATCCTGTTACTTTGCTTAAAGTGTTTACCAGATATGAGTTTCCTTTTGATGTCTTCAGGCTCTTTTAAGCATGGGCTCTTATCTCTTGCAATTAGGGATGCACTGACTTCTTTTGCTATTTGTAACCTGCTATTATTTCTTTTTCTACCTGACTAATCCAACTAAGACTTCAAGCCCTATATTAAATAATAAAGACTAGAGTGGGCAGCCTGTCTTGCCCCTGACTTTTTAAAAATTAATTAATTAATTAATTTATTTATTTATTTATTTGTATGAATGTACTGTCTGCATGTAGGTTTGTGCACCCGTGTCGTGCATTGCCACAGAGGTCAGAAGAGGGCGTTGGGTTCCCCTGGAACTGGAGTTCTCCTGGAATTGGAGTTACAGATGGTTCTCAGCTGCCATGTGGGTGCTAGGGATTGAACCCGGGTCCTCTGCAAGAGCAGTCAGTGCTCTTAATCGCTAGGCCATCTCTCCAGCCCTGCCCCTGACTTTAGACAATGCTTTCACTTCATCCCCCTCAGTTTACAGCTGGCTCCAGGGTTGTTATATGCAGCCTTTATCATGCTGAGGTTGGTCTCAACTTCAAAGGCCTTTTCTGCACCTGCTGAGGTGATCATGTCACTCCGTTCCTGTCTTGTTTATGTGCTGATGCTGTCTGACTAGAACAGTGAGTGCTAGAAGAGGCTGTGGAAAGAACCCTAGGCCGGGGATGAACATTCAGGGCTTTCTTCTTTCTTCCCCTCACACTGAGATTCACCCTCTTTTTGCTTCCCTTTTCTGCTCCCCTTCCAGTAGGATGTCATCTCTTGTCCTAGTTTTAGACAGCACCTCTTGTCTGGGGACAGTGAGCTGGGGCTTCCCTTAGCCTTGCATGCTGTCTTTCCAGTCTGGGTCTTCCCAAGGGTCACTCGTGGGTTTCCAACGCCCCCCACCCGTGTTGAACACCCCATCCGTGTGGAACATAGAGCATGCAAGTCCTCCACATTCGAACAACCTGACAGGGACAAGAGTTACTAACCCATACCCACAGAGTCCCAAGAGCACAGGACACTGCGCTCTCACTGGAGCCCAGCTCTCACTGACAACTGATGGTAAAGACAAGACAGTGTGTATGTCTAGACCCGAGGTGTTAGCACACTGCCACACCCGATGGGCTCCAAAGCTCTTGTCTTTTTTTTTTTTTTTTTTTTTTTTTTTTTTAGCCTGGGTCTCCCTGTAGCCCCAGCTGGCCTGAAACTCACTCTGTAGACCAGGCTGGCCTTGAACTCACAGAGATCTGCCTGCCTCTGCCTCCCAAGTGCTAGGATTAAAGGCTGTGCCACCACGCCCAGTTTAAAGACGGTTCTTAGCTGCTATGTGGGTGTTGGGAATCGAATCCCAACTGCAAGAGCAGTCGGCGCTTTTAACCACTGACCCATCTCTCCAGCCCCCCCCCCCTTGTCATTTTTATGCTACACTGAAAACCCAAATTAGCAATCCTCATACTACGTCACACTGTGAAAGGGGCAGGTGGAATGTGGAGGGCAGCTGGCGATCCTAACAGCTGCCTCACAGGGGCAGTGAGGGACTTTGCACCGGGACTTGCTCTGGGGATCCCAGTTGGGGCAGGCTCCCCGCTCAGAACAATGAGCATGCGGCATCTTTCCCGGGCCCAATCACTACAGAGACTGTGTGATCCTCACCATACTGCTATCCTCTTCCGGGTCTTTTCCCAGCCTCGACCATGTCACCCAAAGTGATCAGAGCAGATGCTCTCAGCTTCCAAGCCCGGATGGACCAGAAGTTCTGTCTTCCCACCCTAGCTCAGCCTATGAACATGGAGAGCGGCTGCAGAGTCACCCGGTGGAGAAGCGCTGCCTTAGCTGGGGACAGCCAGCTGGCTCCTTGTGAGAAATCGGCCTCTGCACGCCTGGACTTTGTGTGCAGTGGAGTGTCTGCTGTGACACCACCCAGCGCAGCTTGCTCATCCAAATCCAAAAATACATTTTTCTTTTTGAAAATTTTATTTTAATTTCATGCGTATGAGTGTTTTGCCTGCATAAGTACAGCATGTTCATGCAGTGCCTGCAGAGGCCAAAAGAGGGCTTTTGAATCCCCTGGACTAGGGGTCGTTTAGCCACCACATGAGGTCTGGGAACCAAGTCTCTGTCCTCAGCCCGGAGCCATCTCTCCAACCCCAAATTTCTTCTTTTTAAAACCACAAAACATTTATTTCCTCATATGTTCAACAATTTCCATATCCCATATAAGCTGAAATCAACCCCTCTCCCCTCTCTCTCTTAGACTAGCCTTGAACATTTTTTGAGACAGGGTCTCATGTAGCCCTGGCTGAACTGGTACTATGTAAACCAGGCTGGCCTCAAACTCACAGAGCTCTGCCTGCCTCCACCTCCAGATTGCTGGCTTTAAAGGTATGCACCACAATACTGGGCCTGGCCTTGAACTCTTGATTTCCCTGCCTCACCCTTCCAAAAGTTGGAATTAGAGGCATGCTTCACCACAGCTGGCTCCCAAGTATGTATGTATGTATTTATTTATTTATTTACTTATTTACTTATTTGTCTTTTCAAGACAGAGTCTCCCTGTAGCCCCAGCTGTCCTGGAACTCACTCTGTAGACCAGGCTGGCCTTGAACTCACAAAGATCCGCCTGCCTCTGCCTCCCAAGTGTAGGATTAAAGGCGTGCACCACTATGCCCAGCCCAAGTATTTATTTATTTGTTTATTTTTAATTTTTTAATTTTATTTATTTATTTTCTATGTGTATGAATGTACTGTCTGCATGCAGGTTTGTGCACCCATGTCATGCAATGCCGAGGAGGTCAGAAGAGGGTGTCGGATTCCCCTGGAACTGGAGTTCTCCTGGAATTGGAGTTGCAGATGATGGTTCTTAGCCGCCATGTGGGTGCTGGGGATCAAACCCGGGTCCTCTGCAAGAGCAGTCGGCGCTCTTCACCATTAGGCTATCTCTCCAGCCCCAAGTATTTATTTTTTAGTTCACTTACTTTTATTTTATATTTACGAATGTTTTGCCTGCATGTATGTAAGTGTACCTGTGTCATGCAAAGCCCACTGAAGGCAGAAGAGGGTGTTGGACCCCGTGTAGTTAAGGACAGTTGTTAGCCGCCATGTGGATGCTGGGAATCAAACCCAGGTCCTCTAGAAGAGCAGCCAGTGCTCTTAACCCATGAGACATCTCTCCAACCTCCCTCCCCAAATATTTTCTTAGTTATCTGTCAATACCTCAGAAAAACAAAAGTGATGTTCTTGGGGGTTTACCCTCCTCTTCCTCTCTGACAGGGTCAATCCTCTTGGGAGACTGTTTTTGCAAGAAATTCCCAAGCAATATTTGGAATTGAGTTGGAGTGGAGACACTTGGGAGGACATCTGAGACAATAAATATAGGCCATTCTTTTGAGATTTACCATTAAGGTACTTTCTGGAAGGGGATGTGGGGGTTAAGGCTTTTTTATTTTTTTAATTTTATTTATTTCTGTATGTGTATGAATGTACTGTCTGCATGTAGGTTTGTGCACCCGTGTCGTGCAATGCCACGGAGGTCAGAAGAGGGTCTTGGATTCCCCTGGAACTGGAGTTCTCCTGGAATTGGAGTTACAGACGGTTCTCAGCTGCCATGTGGGTGCTGGGGATCTAACCCGGGTCCTCTGCAAGAGCAGTCGGTGCTCTTAACTGCTAGGCTATCTCTCCAGCCCTAAATTTTATTTATTTTTTATGTGTATGAGTGTACTGTCTGCATGTAGGTTGGTGCACCCGTGTCATGCAATGCCACAAAGGTCAGAAGAGGGTGTTGGACTTCCCTAGAACTGGAGTTAAAGACGGTTCTTAGTGGCGATGTGGGTGTTGAGAATTGAACCCGGGTCCTCTGCAAGAGCAGTTGGCGCTCTTGACCGCTGAGCCATCTCTCCAGCCCCAAGGCTTTGTTTTTAAGATAGAATAAATGAGTTTGTAGCATGAGGTGAGACAGTGAAGGAGGACTGACGACACAAGGAAGAAGCAGAAGCTTTGAGTTGATGTCCCTGACCACCATTGGGGTCTGAGGGTGGAAGTGGTGGGAATGGGTGTGGCCCTTCTAGAAACTTCTCTTTGCTTAGAGAAATAGGAATCAGGGTGCTCAGTTGCCCCCAGGGATGGGAGGGGAGGAGGTAAAAGAAGTTGCAGCTGCCAAGGAAAGTGGAGAGGAATGAGCTGGGGAATGTTGGGGATCTGGGCTGCACGAGGTGTAGGGAATACGGCGGCCTTGACTGTGCAGGCTCGACCAGAAGCTTTGCTCCAGGCCTGCTCATTTGCACTGGGACTCCGGTTTCTCCAGAACATTCTGGGACAGGAGTGGGAATATCTGGGGCATGTTGAGGGCATAGGCAGACACTGCTTGAAGCCAGCAACCCAAGGCAGATGAAGTAAGGACAGGGGACAGTAGATAAAGGAGGCAGGGACAAGGGGTGCTTCAGCATGGGTAGGGCTAGGAGGCTTGCAGTTGGATGTTCTGAGCAATGAGCTGGAGGGTGAGATGTGGGTGACTGGAGGGGGTTTTGAGGGTGAGATCATGGCAGCACACTTACCGGTTCTGACATAGTCAAGGCCATGACTTTGGGTGTAAGGGGCTGAGGAGGTGAGGCTTGAGTTTACTGGAATAGAGGAGGCTGTGGAACTGAGAGACTGATTACTAAGCATGCTGTGATAGAGTGACGATGAGCAGGCACCTGTCATTGCCACTGAGGGAGAGGGTAGGTGGGGCGCGTAGGTGGTCTCAATGAGGAAGGAATGGTGGAGGGCAAAGTGTTGGGGTACAGTGTGAGGAAGCTAGGGCTTGTGGGGGTGAGAGAGGACTGAAGGATCTAGGAAGAGAGCAAGGCGGGTGCTCCCTGCCCAGCACCACGTGTGACCGCTGTGTGGGGCGAGAGCCGGCTCTTGGAAGGCTGCAGGGAGCCAGGGCCTTTAGAGAGAGCCAAGTGTAAAGCAGAAGAATGAGAAGGTGGACACGGTGGGCCAGGCCTGTAACCCCTGCACTTAGGGAGGCTGAGGCAGGAGGCAGGTTCAAGTGTCCTGAATTACATTAAAAAATACAATGAAAGAGTGAGTGAAAAGATAGAGAGACCAAAAAGACACACAGGATGCCTCTGTCATAACCAAAGAGCTGTCAATTAGAAAACTCTGGAAAGAACCTAGATGTTCAATGCTGGGGGAATATGGGATCAACAAATGAGGCCAAGGTAGGATTTTCACACCATGATAAAGGAAGTGCTAGATCCCTGGGGATCACCACAGAAAGCAGGAGAAGAAACTTATAGATACTCACTTCAGAGAAACAAGTGACCTGTTTTAAAAGTTAGGGAACCAAACGACACACCAAGCAATGCTATATATTTTTTTGTCAAGGTACCAAAGTATAACCATATCCTTAGGGAGGATCCCCAGTGTCTTTGTAGTGCTGGCTTTGTGGTTACCCACAGAAGGAGAAGAAATGGGTGCACAGGATGGCGTTAGATCTACATAACTAGCAAAAGACCCACACAGAGATCAATGAACCAAAACATGGTAAAATGTCAGCCACTGCCTAACCTGAGCTATGAGTCCTAAGACTTGTTTAACTTTTCTCTAGGTTTGAAAGATTGATAATTTTTTATTATTATTTTTTATTTATTTCTTTTGTGTATGAATGTACTGTCTGCATGTAGGTTTGTGCATCTGTGTTGTGCAATGCCGCGGAGGTCAGAAGAGGGTGTCGGATTCCCCTGGAACTGGAGTCAAAGACGGTTCTTAGCCGCCATGTGGGTGCTGGGGATCGAAGCCGAGTCCTCTGCAAGAGCAGTTGGTGCTCTTAACCACTAGGCCATCTCTCCAGCCCCAAAAGATTGATAAATTTAAAAGATTCTTATGACCAGGGTGGTGGTGCACACTTGTAATCTCAGGACTTGGGAGGCTGAGGCAGGAGGATTGTAAATTCAGGACTAGCCTGGGCTACATTACAAGATCCTCTCTCCAAAACACAAAAGAAGAAGAAAGAAAAGAAATATATTGAAAAGGCGAGAGAAGCTGGGTGAGGGACTTACTATAAAATACAGTGATCAAGACAGTCTAGTACTGGCATAAGAATAGTTCAAGGCCAGCCTGGTCTACAGAGTGAGTTCCAGGACAGCTGGGACTACAGGGAGACCCTGTCTCAAAAACACCAAAAAAAAAAAAAAAAGAATAGACAGAATTGAGAATATAGAAATATAGTAATGGGTAACAGATTCTTGACAAGTGTGCCAAGACAATTCAATGGGGACAAAGAGTCTAGTAAGAAGTTCTGAGACACATGGCTGTGCAGACAGAAGCTCTTATTACACACAAAATTAACCCAGGTGGACAGAAGAGCTAAAACCACAGAAGTCCTAGAGGAAAACATGGCAAACACCATGAGCGTAGGAAGTGTTGCTTATAGGAAGCCTTCGTGGATCTGGATTGCCAATGGTTTGCTGTGCTATTTAAGCACAGGCAGGCAAGTAAATTGAAGATAACTTGGATGCTTCCTATCTCCAGAAAACAGTCTCCAAAGATGAAGAAACAGCACAAAGACCAGAAGGAGCCCAACATGCTGGCATGTACCTTTAATTCCATGCTTAGGAGGATCTCTGTGAGTTCGAAGCCAGCCTGGTCCACATAGCAAGTTCCATGCCATTCAGGGCTGCATAGTGAGACACCGTCTCAAAGATTAAAAAAAAAATTGACTAATAACTTGAGCAGACATCCTTTCCAAAGAAGTTGTCCAATAAAATACACGAGAAGATCCTCAGCACTGTGGTCAAAATCACAGGATACTTTCATACCCACTAGGATGGCTGTCATCAAAGGACAGAGTCAGGATGAGCAGTGACAGAAATTGGAACTAGCATGCATTGCTGGAGGGAATGGAAAAATGGCAGAATCTCCTTGGAAACAGAAAGTTCCTCATAAAGTTAAACATAGGTAGCATATAACTCAACACTCTTGATTCCTACACCTACAACCCCCCAAAATTAAAAACGTTGACATAAACACTTGTGCACATTATTCATTGTAGCTTTATTCACAACAGTCCCCAAATGGAAACAACTCAGATATCTTATTGGCTAATGAATGGCTAAAAGAAATATGGTGTGTCTATAAGATGGAATATTATTCAGCAATAAAAAAAGAATGAAGGTGGGGGCTGGAGAGATGGTTCAGTGGCTAAGAACACTGGCTGCTCTTGCAGAGGACCTGGGTTTGATTCCCAGTGGCTAATACAATTCCAGGGGAATCTGATGCCCTCTTCTGACCTCCCTGGGCATTGTATAACACAGGTGCACCTACCTATATCCAAGTAATACACTCATTCACATAAAATTTAAAAAAAAAGAATTCCTGGGGCTACAAGGAGACCTTGTCTCAAAACAAAACAAAACACAATAAAAAGAAGGAATGCTGACATATGCTTTAATATAGATGAGTTCTAAGAGCATTGGGTTAAAGGAAAAAAGGCAAACACAAGAGTCACATATCATGATGTCATTCAAAGGAAATGCCTACCAAAAGTAAAACCACAGAGGCAGAAAACAGATTGATCCTTGCCACGAGTTGGTCTCCCAAACCTAGAACCAAGTCTAGGCCTTTGGTAGATAGCTTCTGGCCCCTGCTGTGAGTCTTGGTTTCTCGGGGGGAGGGGTGAAGAGTGGGCAGGGGACAGGTACAGTCACATCGCTCTTGGGTGAGCTGTATTCCACAAATATGGCTGGTTACTGACTCTGCAGTTCTGATCCGACCACAGCAGTGAGCAGTTAGGGGTCAGTAGAGTGAACACTGGCTTGGGGCCTGCCATTCTCTGAGTCTCAGTGTTCTCATCTGAGAATTGGGATAATATGAGTCCCTTTAACCAGTATGGGAAAACAATGATAGAGCAGATATAAAGTACAGGACAGGGTGAGTCTGGCACCAGTAAGTACCCATCTCTGTGAGTCGGCATCCATTACTATAACTAATGCCGCCAGGCAATTAACTTATAAAGAGAAAATGTCCATTTTGGCTGGACATTTTGGAGGTTTCTACTCACGGTTGGCCTTGTTGCTTTGATCCTGTGGCAAGACAGCACATGAGGGTGGGAGTGTGAACTGAGCAACCTGCTTACCTCCCATCAGGCCTTACCTCTTTTTTTTTTTTTCTTTTTTTGTCTTTTCAAGACAGGGTCTCTCTGTAGCCCCAGCTGTCCTGGAACTCACTCTATAGACCAGGCTGGCCTTGAACTCACAAAGATCCGCCTGCCTCTGCCTCCCAAGTGCTAGGGTTAAAGGCGTGTGCCACCACACCTGGCTCAGGCCTTACCTCTTAAAGGTAAGATATTCCATAGATAAGTTCTTAGAAGTGCACACAGATACAGGACATTTGGAGAATATGCTACATCAAACCATAGCACAGCTGAATTATTATGATTGATTGTTATAGCAGGGGTGTCCGACAGTGGCCATTTAGCTTCAAAAGGCTTTCACTTTTTCCTTTCCAGCCTTCTGTCCACCCACATGGTGGACTAGGCTGAGCTTTAGCCCGTGTCTCCTCATGGGGCTCTTGCCCAACTCCTCTTGCTCATAAGACGGAGGCTTGCTGGACCCCTCTCCTGGCTCTTTCCAAGGTGATCTCTCCCTCCCTCCTAGCCCTTGGGTCAAGCTGGGGAGCCATTTTTTGCATAGCCAAGGAGAAGAGCAGTGTGGTGCCTGGGGAGATTTGGGCTCAAAAAGCAGGACCTTCGAAGCCCTCTCCTGGGGCACCCCCTGCTCTCCTGGAGCCTTTGCCTGGGGCACCCCCTGCTCTTCTGAAAGGAGGAAGCTCCTGGGCTCTTCGGCTCCGGGACTTTCTTTCTAAATCTCAGTCAAAGCAAAACCCCAGACACCCTATTTCTAGGAATCTAACCACCACATGTCTCCCCCTGGGAATTCGCTCAAGGAACCTTGGGCATTTTTAGGTAAAGACAAAGGACTAGAAAACCCCAGATGTCCGCCAGCAGGAAACTGACCATGTGCCTGTGTAGCCATAGAGCAGAGAGCCACAGAGCTGTGTATAGCCATGGAGCGGAGGAGAGCCACGGAGCTGTGTATAGCCATAGAGTGGAGAGCCACAGAGCTGTGTATAGCCATAGAGCAGAGAGCCACGGAGCTGTGTATAGCCATAGAGTGGAGAGCCACGGTGCTGTGTATAGCCATAGAGTGGAGGAGAGCCACGGAGCTGTGTATAGCCATGGAGCGGAGGAGAGCCATGAAGCTGTGTATAGCCATGGAGCAGAGGAGAGCCACGGAGCTGTGTATAGCCATAGAGCAGAGAGCCACGGAGCTGTGTGTAGCCATAGAGGGGAGAGCCAGGGAGCTGTGTGTAGCCATAGAGCAGAGAGTCACGGAGCTGTGTATAGCCATGGAGCAGAGAGCCACGGAGCTGTGTGCAGCCATAGAGCGGAGAGCCACGGAGCTGTGTATAGCCATGGAGCAGAGGAGAGCCACAGAGCTGTGTAGCCATAGAGCATAGAGCCACAGAGCTGTGTATAGCCATTGAGCAGAGAGCCACGGAGCTGTGTGTAGCCATAGAGCGGAGAGCCATGGAGCTGTGTGTAGCCATAGAGCAGAGAGCCACGGAGCTCTGTATAACCATGGAGCGGAGGAGAGCCACAGAGCTGGGTAGCCATAGAGCATAGAGCCACAGAGCTGTGTATAGCCATAGAGCAGAGAGCCACGGAGCTGTGTGTAGCCATAGAGCGGAGAGCCATGGAGCTGTGTGTAGCCATAGAGCATAGAGCCACAGAGCTGTGTATAGCCATAGAGCAGAGAGCCACAGAGCTGTGTGTAGCCATAGAGCAGAGAGCTACAGAGCTGTGTCTAGCCATAGAGCAGAGAGCCACAGAGATGCTAGCTAGCTGGGTCCAGGGCATATTGCCAAAATGCAGTTTAGGTAAACAAAGCAAGGTGGATGTTTGTGATATGCTGGCTCCCTCAGCCTCCTCTCCCCTCCTTCCCTGTCCCTCTCCCTTCTCTCTGCCACCCTCTCTGTGCCCTTCCTTCCTTCCTTCCTTCCTTCCTTCCTTCCTTCCTTCCTTCCTTCCATCCTTTCCTTCCTTCCCTCCATCCTTTCCTTCCTCCCTTCTTTTCCTTCCTTCCTTCCTTCTTTCCTTCCTTCCTTCCTTCCTTCCTTCCTCCTTCCTTCTTTCCTTCCTTCCTTCCTCCTTCCTTCCTTCCTTCCTTCCTTCTTCCCCTTAGGTCTCCTTTCCTCTCTTCCTTGCTTCTTTCCCTCCTTTCTTGCTTCCTCTTTCCTTCCCTCCTCTCCTTCACCTTATCCCTCCTTCTCTCCCCTCCTTTCTTCTTCTTTTGGGGTGTGTGTGTGTGTGTGTGTGTGTATGTGTGTATGTGTGTGTGTGTGTGTACATGTGCTGTGGAGCCCAGAGGTCAGTGTTGGGTAACTTCCTCAATCACTCTGTATTTGTTTTTAGTACTTAATTTTTTTTAATTATATATATGCGTACATACAAATATATTCATACATGGATATATGGGGGTGTGTGCATGTGCGTGCAGGGCCTGAAGAAGCCAGAAGAGGTGTAGGTCCATGGAAACTGGAATTATAAGCAGTTGTGGGCCACCTGAAGTAGGTGCTGGAAACCAAACTCAGGTCTTCTGAGCCACCTCTCTAGTCCCTTCCTCCTTGTTTTTTGAGACGAAGTCCCTCACTGAACCTGGACTTCCCTGATTCTACTAGACTGAACTGGCTGGCCAGCAAGTCCCAGACGGGATGTCCCCACCTCCCCAGCCACTGTGGCTGGCTTTTTGCATGTGTCCTGGGGATCTGATCCTGAGTCCTTATGTTTGTGCAGTAAGTACTTCACTGACTGTCATCTCCTGATTCCTCTTTCCTCCCCTTCCCCTTCCCTCCCCTTCACTTCCCTTCCCCCTTCTCTTTTTTTTTTTTTTAATTTTTTTCTGTATGAATGTACTGTCTGCATGTAGGTTGGTGCACCTGTGTTGTGCAATGCTGCAGAGGTCAGAAGAGGGTGTCGGATTCCCCTGGAACTGGAGTTAAAGACAGTTCTTAGTCGCCATGTGGGTGCTGGGAATCGAACCCAGGACCTCTGCAAGAGCAGTCGGTACTCTTAACCGCTGAGCCATCTCTCCAGCCCTGTCCCTTCCCCCTTTTCAAGAACAGATATCACTGTTGCCAGGCTAGTCTCAAACTACGGGGCTCAAGTGATCTCCCTACCCCAGCCTCCTAAGTATTTGGGATGACAGGTGCATGCCCCTAGGCCAAATTGTGTTTTTTTTTTAATTTTATTTATTTCCGTATGTGTATGAATGTATTGTCTGCATGCAAGTCTGTGCACCTGTGACGTGCAATGCCGCAGAGGTCAGAAGAGGGTGTCGGACTCCCCTGGAACTGGAGTTCTCCTGGAATTGGAGTTTCAGACGGCTCTCAGCCGCCATGTGGGTGCTGGGGATCGAACCCAGGTCCTCTGCAAGAGCGGTCGGCACTCTTAACCGCTAGGCCATCTCTCCAGCCCCCAAACTGTGTTTTTATAATAGACAAAAATTAATTTAGAGCTGGGCATGATGACACATGTCTGTAATCCCAACACTGGAAGCAGAGGCAGGAGGATGGATGTAGGTTTGAGGCCAGTCTGGTCTATCTGACAAGTTCTAGACCAGATAGGCCTACATGATGAGTCTCTTTCTTCAAAACACAGACAGACAAAAACATTAATTATACAAAAGAAAGGGAAGGCTGGGACCACATGATTCTATGTAGGGGATCTGGTACCCTGCAGGGAACACAGGGGGCAGAGTGACCACCAGGAGGAGGAAGCAGCAGCCGTGCAGCATTAGAGCACCCAGCCACTACATCCTGGGGCTTCCCCACATGTAGCCCCAAGGAGAACTCCCCTTCTTTGAACTCATTCCAAGCTCTGTGCCCTGTCTAGGCACTAAGATGATCCTTGAACTCAGTGTCTGCCCTCCTCCAGTCAAGATGGCCAAGGGGTGGGGGCAAGGTATGCCCAGGGCAGGGGAATGAGGACTGCACTTAGCTCAGAGGCTGGGGCCTGCCAAGTCCCTGGGGTGCCAGGTGCTGTCCAGGGGTGCATCCCCAGGCCCACTCAGGGAGGGCTCTAGGACCCGAGGGGCCCTGTGAGAAAGCCCCAGGGATGTTTGCTTCTTAGATGATCTAAGGACAGCCCTTTGCTCAGAGATGATTTCCACATTGCAAAAATATTTCTTGGGCAGTGAGATGGCCGAGCCGGTAAAGGTGTTTGGTGCCACACCTGAGACTGATTCCCAGAACCCGTGTGGTGGAAGGAGAGGACTGACTCCCACCAGTTGTGCTCTGACTATGTGCACGCATGCTTGTCCCACCCTTCCAATAAGTACATAAATGTGAATTAAGAAAAATATATTCCTTGCTAAAGCAGGAGGATCACTTGAACTCAGAAGTTTGAGATCAGCCTGGATAATGTGCTAGACTCTATCTCAAAAACAATTTTTGTGTGCCATGGTGATATACACCTGTAGTCCCAGCACTTGAGAGGCAGTGGCAGGAGGGTTGCTGCATGTTAGAGGCGAACCTGGCAAGGCCCTGGCTCAAAACAAAAATGACAGCTGGCCATGGTGGTGCATGCCTTTAATCCCAGCACTCAGGGTCAAAGGCTGATGGATCTCTGTGATACCGAGGTCAGCCTGGTCTACATAGCAAGGTTCTCCTTTTCTCTCTAGGACACACATGCACCTTCACACATGCCTATCACACACAGATACATAAGTGTATCATGGATCTATGTCTATACATGCACATACACAGTAACTTATGTATAGATGTATTCATTCGACACCACAGCCAAAGTATACACATACACATATCTACCACACAAGTAATTTCCTCAAAACTCTGAAATCATGATCTTCACTTGGAATATCTCAGTGTGTATCTCCTAAGCATGAGACCACATCTGTGTGTAGCTTTTTTTTTTTTTTTTTTTTTTTATTTTGGGTATTTTTGAGACAGGGTCTCCCTTTAGGCCCAGCTGGCCTGGAGCTCGCTATGTAGACCAGGCTGGCCTTGAATTCACAGAGATCTGCCTGCCTCTGCCTCCCAGAGTGCTGGGATTAAAGACAGTTCTTAGTTGCCATGTGGGTGCTGGGAATCGAATCCCAGTCCTCTGCAAGAGCAGTCGGTGCTCTTAATTGCTGAGCCATCTCTCCGGCTCCCATGTGTGTATCTTCTAAGCATGAAATTACACCCTCCTCAGACCCTCAAAGTCTTTAATGCTCTAAAAAAAATCCATACAGCCACAATACTATCTAATAGCCAGTCTATGTTCAAATTTCTCCAGTTGTCTTGAGGTCTTTTATTCTGTTTTGTTTCGTTTTGTTTGTTTGTTGAGGCAGAGTCTCACTCTAGTTCATGCTGACTTAGAAGTCATTCTGTAGCCCAGGCTGGCCCAGAACTCATGGTAATCCTTTTATCTCAGCCTCCCAAAGGTCAGGATTTCTGGCACAAGCCACCACCCTGCCTGGCCTGGAATTCATTATGTAAACGAGCATGGCCTGGAATTCACAATAATTTGCCTGCCTCTGCCTCCTCAGTGCTGGGACTAAAGGTACGAGTGCCACACCTGGTAAAATCTAGGGCTCAACCAAGGGCTACATATTACATTTGACTTTTGTTTCTTTAAAAAAAAATTTTTTTTGTGGTTTTTAATTTTATTTACTTTTTTATGTGTATGAATGTACTGTCTGTATGCAGGTTTGTGCACCCGTGTCATGCAATGCTGCAGAGGTCAGAAGAAGGTGTCGGATTCTCCTGGAACTGGAGTCAAAGATGGTTCTTAGCCACCATGTGGGTGCTGGGGATCGAACCCGGGTCCTCTGCAAGAGCAGTCGGCGCTCTTAACCACTAGGCCATCTCTCCAGCCCCTGTCTTTTCTTTTTTTTAATTAATTAATTAATTAATTTTTTTTATCAAATCTAGATCCATGCCCCCCCTCATCTCCCCACCCCACCAGAGCTCATGCATTCTGCCAAACATGCTTTTCATCTCTTTCTCAGTCTTTCTCAATATTCTCCATGGGGAAGTTGACTGCTTTGAGCAGAAGTTTACTGTTTTAGTCAGTTCTTTGATGCAGTCCTTTCTGTTGTTGTTGTTGTTTCCAATATGCATCACTCCCAACTGCTTTGGACCAAAGCTCAAGGGGCCATGCACAAGAAATACTTACAACTAGGTAATTGGCACTAGCATCCACAGATGAGGGATACCATTCATCGTTTGTTTTTCTGGGACTGTATTACTTCACTCAGCATGATGTCCTCTAGCTCCAGCCATTTTCCTGCAAAGCTCATGATGTCGTCTTTCTTTACTGCTGCATAGAACTCCATTGTGTAGATGTACCACATTTTCTCTATCCACTCGTCAGTTGAGGGGCATTTAGGTTGGTTCCAGCTCCTTGCTATTGTGAAGAGAGCTGCAATAAACATGGCCGTGCATGTATCTCTGTGGTGGCGTAAGTCTTGAGGGTACATGCCCAGGAGTGGTATGGCTGGGTCGGGTGGCAAGTTCATTCCAAGTCTTCCAAGGGTTCTCCACACTGCTTTCCATAGTGGCTGTACGAGTTTACATTCCCACCAGCAGTGGATGAGTGTTCCCCTTTCCCCACAACCTCTCCAGCACTTGGTATCATTTGTTTTCTTGATCCTAGCCAGTCTTATTGGAGTAAGATGATATCTTAAAGTGGTTTTGATTTGCATTTCCTTAATGATTAGTGATGTTGAACACTTCTTAAGGTGTTTCTTAGCCATCTCTAATTCCTCACTTGTGAAGTCTCTGTTCAGCTCTTTGTTCCACCTATTGAGTGGGTCATTTGTTTTCTTTCTTTGTTTTTTGAGTAGTTTATATATTCTGGAAATCAATGCTTTGTTTCTGAGGTGAAGGTTTCCTTCCACTCTGTGGGATTTCTCTTCACTTCCTTGATTGTTTCTTGACTTTTGTTTCTTAAGCTTGTTTTGCTCTTGTTGTTTCCACTTATTTTTATGTATTTGCATATGTGAGTATGGGCACATGCATGTCATTGCATATATGTGGAGATCAGAGGACAGTCTTGGGGGTGGATACACACGTTCCACCTTGCTTGAGATCGTTGTTTGCCACCGTGGACACTAGGTGAGCTGCTCCTGTCTCTACCATCTCATGGTAGAGACACTAGGATTGCAGGCATGTTACCATGTCTGACTTTTTTTTAAATTAATTTTATGTGTATGACTGTATTGCCTGTATGTATGTAAGTTCACCCGTGTGGTGCAAAGCCCACAGGGGTCAGAAGAGGGCATTGGATCCCTCTGGAACTGGAATTAGGGATCTGTGTTAGCCACCATGTAGGTGCTGGGAACTGAACCTGGCTCCTCTCCAAGGGCAATCAGTGCTCTTAACCACTGAGGGATCTCACTAGTCCCCATGTCTGATTTTTAAAATGTGGGTTCTGCAGACCCGAACTCTGGTCTTCACATCAGGCAGCATGTACTTTACCCAGTGAGCCATCTCCCTAGCCCCAGGGTTTATTGTTGTTGTAGTTTTGTCTTATTTTTATATAGGTTCTTATTCTGTAACTCAGAAGCAAAAGGAAACTGATTAACTTATTCACACCTGCAAGCTCTTTTCCCTACATAAGGTAACATATCCTCGGACTTTGGGTTAGGAGAGAAGCATTGTTACTAGGCCATTTTCTTTTTTTAGGGTTTTTTTTTTTCTATTTTTTGAGATAGGGGCTTCCTGTAGCCCCAGCTGGCCTGCAACGCTATATGTAGACCAGGTTGGCCTTGAACTCACAGAGATCTGCCTCCCTCTCCCTTCCAAGTGCTAGAATTAAAGGCGTGCACAACCATGCCTTGCTAGGAGGCCATTTTCTACTGCATGCTGAATTACCATTTGTGGACTGAGTGAATGCACAGGTGCATGAGTCACTCGTGGATGGAATCCTGAGTCCCAAGTTCCAGGTCTGGCTCAACACTGTAGCTTTGGGGATGTCCCCTCTTGCTGGGAGCCTCAGTTTCCTCCTTCATTTATATAATGTTCTAAGCTCCAAATGATACCCAGCTCAACTGATCCCCTGATCCTCAGAGGGCTTTGGGAACATGGGGGTGGGGTGGGACAAAGGAGAGGTCCCTCTGCCTGAGTAGAGCTTACTCCTGGTGGCTCCTCCCAGGGCTGCCTGCCAGGTCACTTGTAGAGTATGAAGTCCTGAGTAGGTGGGCTTGCAGAAGAGGTGACATTTCAAAAACAGTTCTTGACGTATAAGAAGGAGCTTCTGCGGTAGACAAGTAGAAAGTGGAATTACAGCCAAGCTCAGGCCACAGATCTCTTTGAGGAAGTGTGGTGTGTTCCCTTTAGGGAGAGACCGCAGGGACATGTTTGGAAAGGAGTCCCTGAAGGCCCCAGTTAAGAGTCTGGACTCTTCCCTTAGGTAAATAGGGAGCCATGGCAGGCTTTTAAAGTAGGACAGAGAGAGAGAGAGAGAGAGAGAGAGAGAGAGAGAGAGAGAGAGAGAGGCATTTGCAGCTGTGAGTCTTTATCTCTTACTCTGGCTATGGTGTGGGGAGGGGATTGAGGGGCTAGCGTCCAAGCCTGGGATGGAGGGAGCCTGACTGGGGATAAGGAGGATTTATCCAAGGGAAGTACAATTGGTGGAATGTGGCAATGGTGGAGGGGGGACGAGTGGGTGAGGAACATTGGAAAACATGAGTTTTGAGGTGTGTGTAGAGGCTCTGTGTGAGATGGTGGGCAGCTGCCTATGACCTGGGTGAGGCTAGATCTTCTGAGAAGCCCCAGAGGAGGCAGGCAAGAGGGCCAAGATCCTTGAAAAGAGACTCCGAGGCCCACCTCCAGGCAAGAGTTGACCCATGTCTTCGGTGCCTGTGCCAGTAGCCACTGAGACGGACACTGTGGCTGCACCCTACCTCCTGTCTCCCTAAGACTCCTGGAGACATGGCTGAGGCCATAGGCAAACACCCCTGCGGAGCACGGCTGTGGGGACTTTACAAGTCTCTGGAGACCCCCAGTGTGGAAGGGTGGCAGTCCCCTCTGAGTGGTTCCCAGCCCGTGGATCCTCCCACTGGGGGAAGCGGGGACTTCTTCTTTCAAGACATGAATGTCAGGCTTGCCAGTGACTAAGACATGTCTGGTCTGGTGGGTGGAAGGAGTGCTTAAGTACTAGGTCTTCCTGTCCTCTGCCATCAGACACCTGGCAGACAGATAGAGGATGGCCAGCCTGCAGGCCGCACTCCTCGTGGCTCTCCTTCTTTCTGTGGCACTTCAGGCAACTGATGCAGGTGAGGCTGGGGAGCAGGAGGGTGGGCAACAGAGAGTTCCTCTTCTGGAATGAGCCCTGGAGTGAGTTTGCCATTGGCGCTTGTGGCTGTGGGCCAGCTCTGGTACTTCTCTGGGCTTGCTTGGCACCCTTCTGTGTCTCTTTGCACACATCTATAAAATGGGCAGTCTAGAAGGCTTGGATTTTAGTACCTGTCTCAGTAGGGTTGGAGTTTGTGTGGGAAAGGCCTAGGGATCCCCTGACCCAGAAACCTCAGACACAGGGAAGGTGAATGCAGAGCCCATGAGGGGTCAGACCTGAGTTGGGGGAGTCAGAGCCGGGTCAAGGTGACCTCTCGGAAAGCTAGTCCTGCCTGTCAGCACCCCAGGCTTGCTCTGGAGCCTGTGGCCAGCATGAAGCCCTGACTCCTCTTTCCCAGCACACTCTTCACTCTCCTGCTCTGGGCTGGCCAGGTAGGTCAGGATCACTACAGAGTCAAGGCAGCCTTGACCAGTCATTGCCCACAGATTCTGGCTTCCAGAGGGCCTCTCTGGAGTAAAGCCTCAGAGATGGCAAATGTCTAGGTCAAGGTGGCCTGGTCACTCAGGGCAGATCAAGGTTTGGAACCTGGGTCTGTGTGACTGTTGCCTGTCTGAGCCTTGACTCTGGCTCTGGCCACAGTCTTGCTCTGTGACCTTAGGTATTTGCCTTCCCCTCTCTGGGCTGCAGCCTCTCCAGGGCACTGAGAAGGAACAAACATCTCAAATGCTGTGTCACATGCCTGGGGTTACTGGGTCTGGAGCAGGGCAAGGCAGCTGATAGGCTACTGGGAACTAATGCTGCTATCCAAAGACTCAGCCAGACTCACTCCGGCTCCAAGGTGCAGGACACTTTTAGAGACCTTTGATCCTAGTCATTTAGAACCCACCTCCTGGAGCTGACTGTCCCTGAGTATAGATTCTGGGGGCTGGGGCTGAGGCTGGCCCTCTGTGGGAGAGAATGTCGTTACAGGTCTGCCTGTGATTGGGGCTGGGGCTGAGGCTGGCCCTCTGTGGGAGAGAATGTCGTTGCAGGTCTGCCTGTGATTGGGGCTGGGGCTGAGGCTGGCCCTCTGTGGGAGAGAATGTCGTTACAGGTCTGCCTGTGATTGGGGCTGGGGCTGAGGCTGGCCCTCTGTCGGAGAGAATGTCGTTACAGGTCTGCCTGTGATTGGGGCTGGGGCTGAGGCTGGCCGTCTGTGCTGCAGCTCATGTCTTCCTGGCGTCCCTCCGTCAGGTCCCTATGGTGCCAACCTGGAGGACAGCATCTGTTGCCAGGACTACATCCGTCGCCCCCTGCCACCCCGTGTGGTGAAGGATTTCTATCTGACCTCAGACTCCTGCCGAAAGCCAGGCGTCATGTGAGTACAGAGCTGGGACCACGGGGCTGCAGAGGGTGGGCCTAATGGGTGTGACGCGGGGCCAGAAGATGCAGTCAGCTCTAAATGCCAGCCAGGAGGCTTAGCCGGATGGAGCGGCTTAGCCAGACTTGAGTGTACTGAGTCCCAAAATGATGGGATCATTCAACAAACATTGTTGGGTGATCCTGTCACCTGCCTGCATCTGTGATGAGGATGGCAGCTGAATGGTGGGTGCCACCCCAGCATGGCATGGCCATGTGGGCAGTGCATAGCCACAGGCTGTTGGTAAATGGTGGAGGTGTAGGAGTACAGGCGACATGCCTATAGCCACCCCCTATAGAGGCATCCTCCCCTGGAGGTCTTGAAAGCCACTTTTTTCAAAGGCATAATATTAATATTAAGAGCTCATAGCTACTGATAGCTGTCCACATGCCCAGGATGTTTTGAGAACTCAATCTCCACAGCAATGCTACATGGAGGTAGAGGGTTGAGGCCGGCTTCTGGCACAACTGTATAGCACCTACTATGTGCTATATCACTTAATAGCATTTTTGCTTCTGTGAGCAAGTCAGTATGTATCAATTCATGATAGTGCCATCAAAATCTTGTGCAGTTAGGCAGGACTATAATTCTCATTTTTCAGATATAGAAAGCAGGGCTTAGAAAAGCTAAGCGGCTTGATAACCTATTGGCAAATCTAGGCTTCCAACCCAGATCAGCTAGCTCCAAAGTCTATGCTTTCAGCCCCTAGCTAATACTCTTTTCCCCAAGGCAAAACCTGTATCATTGTGAGCCTCTTGGGATTCTAGTCCATGGCCTAGCCTAGCTTTTGAGGCTGGGACTGAGGAGCTGAGAGTCTAAAAGACCTTGCTACTCATCTCCTCTTCTTCCCCTTGATACAGTTGGCATATAGCAAGTGGCACATAAATTTTGAACCATTCTATATCGCATGTACAGCCACATACATCAGGTGACTCATAAATGCTAAACCCTGCATACAGTAGGAGCTTATTAATGCTAAGCTCTAGGGACACGTGGCCTCCTTGCTGCCTACTAATACTGCCACTTGCTCCGTGGTATCTCTTCCAGCTTGATAACCACCAAGAATCGGGAGATCTGTGCCAACCCCAGGGTGCCCTGGGTAAAGAGACTGGTCCAGAATCTGAGCCAGTGAGGAGGGCCTGACGACAAAGGCCGGGTTCTCTGGGCAGGCTCCACAAGCCCTAGCCCCCCTGCCATTCCAGCTGCCCCACCAGCAGGAGGCTGACCCACAGCGCTGCATCTACTTACCTCCATCTCCTGGGCTGGGACTGGTCAGGCCACAGTCCTTCCTGTGTCCCTTCCAGCCCCTCCTACCCATGTCCCCAAGCTTGGCCGTGGGAAGTGCAAATCCCAGCCAGCACTTCTTTTCTCCCTTCTGCTCCAGATAAGGTCAGAGGCCCTGACCTGGCACCCTGGCCCTGCAGATGTGGGCACCTCCCTGTGTCTCCAGCGTTGCCCCCCTCCTTTCCCTTTCTGCATGTTGGAAAGCTCCCCACGGTCCAGCTGCTACCTGGTTCTGCTTCCTGGGAGGTTGCTGACATCCAGAGTGTTCATCCACTCACCTGCCCACAGCCAGCCCCACCCATCCTCCCACGCTTTGCTCAGCCCCAGTGGGCACCCCCACACTGAGCCCCACTCTTCAGACTTCCCTGGCCCCTGCGTGCTCTCAGCAGACCTAACCATGGCTCTGATTAGAACTCTCAGGGTTTGGGCTGGTCCTCCAGCTCTGTGTGTCAGACCAAGTTCGCCACCAGACCTGCTGCTCTCTCTTGGTCTCCAGTGTAAAGCAGGGAGCACAGGCCTGATTTGGAATCAAGAGAGCCCAGACTCCATCCCAAAAGCCATGTCTCCCTGCCTACAGAGACAGGGAGGTTCCCCGTCACACAGAAACTCACGGTCAACAGCAAGAGTTAGTTGGGCCAATTGCAAAATCTAAAATTTATCCACAATCAACTTCCATCCCCACTTCAGCCATGCGTTGGGTCTTTTAGCTTTTTCTTCCCTCAGTTGTCCCTTCAGTGATCCTTCAGGATCTACCACTTAGGCCTGACCTGTTTAGATTCTGCCCCATTCCATTTCCCTTACCTCCTTCCCCAAATAGCTGATTTATTTCACTAAATTTATGCTATGGTGTCACTGATTGCCGTGGTTCGGTATTATAAGCTATAGTTATATTTATAGAGGAAAAGAGGACAAATACTTAGGAAATCAAATGGATGAACTTTAGGAACTGAGGGTAATCACACAAGGTGATACTTCCCAGGTCTCAGAATGCAGCCGGCTGAGGCAGCGTAACCTGGATGGGTGGAGCAGTCACATGAAAGAACTTGGCTGGAGATTATTCGTGGGTGGATGGGGTCAGGCCTGGACCTGGAATTCATCTGTTTAGGATTAGGGTTTAGGGTTATGGATAGGTTTAGGGTTTAAAGATAGCTTTAGGGTAAGGGTTAAGTTTTAGGTTTAGGGTGTTATAGAGGCTTTTTCCTTCAAAGAGAAAAATGAGTCTGTGATACACAAAACTTATTCCTACACTTAGGTTATGGTTAGGTTTAGGGTTAAGGCTTATGATTAGAGTTAAAGTCTAGGGTTAAGTAGAGTCTTTTTCTTTAGAAGAGGAAATGAGTCTGTGACACATACAACATATGTCCCCTGGAGACAACAGTGACCCTGGGAGAGGAAATAAACCTGCTTGCTCCTTCCAGAGGGGGCTTGACCCAGCTTAGCAATGTGGTTACAACTGTGTGACCATGAGGAGACTGTTTCACTTCTCTGAGCCTGACAGAAGATAGAATTTCAGAGAACTTGGTCCATACCATAGGGAATGACACTGCCCGACACAGCAGCATCCAGGGCTCACATCCCTCCAGAGTCCAGGATCATCTGCCCACCATGGGTACTGTTAGTACAACACTGCCCACTCTCCATGCACAGACCCCTAGATGCCCTAAAATCTGCCTCCCTGCCTGCCCTGCCTTTGCCCCTCTGACCTCTGGGAAAATAAATCCTCTACAACAGTGTCTTCTTGGCTTTTATGGTTCCTGGGAGACAGGACAGGGGTCACCACAGCCATGCCTCTTACAGGAGAAGGTTTGCCAATGAAATATAAGGTGATTTGTACAAGGTCACCCCATAAGTGGACACAAGGCCTGGGAGGCACCTATACAGAGAGCAACAGAGATGCCAGGCATTGGTCCCCAAGCTCCCACCTGCCAGGAACAGCTGTTGATAAGATTCTTATGTCCAGAGCTGGACACAGAATGTTCATTGGATGGAAGTGTTTTCTTCTCACATAAGAGGGTCCTGGGCCACCTCCCAGATGGTCATCCAGGAAACCAGGCCCTTCCTTCTCCTGGCTCTAGGGTCTAAAACCCTCCACGGAAGAGGGAAAGAGAATGGAGGCTTAAGGGATGGTGGGAAATGGTGTGTATTCTGCCACCTACAATTAGCAGGACCCAATCACATGGCCACTCTTACTGCAAGGGATCCTGGGAAACAGCCAAATTGTGTGTGGAAGAGGATATGAGCTATGAGCACCTGGCCTGGGAGCACCTGGCTCCCTGAGGCTGGGCTCCCCTGGGTCCTCAATTATCCACAGACCTAGCCCCTTTCCCAGGGTCCCACACAAACCTCACACTGACAAGACAACAAAAAAGGACCTTCCGTGCTTCCATTTCTCCATAGTTTCCTGTGGCAGTGTTATGTGAGGACATTACAGTAAGGCCTGAATGACAGCCTGACTGACCATCCATTTTAGCCAAGAGGGGACCCAAACTGCTATGAGAACCTGTCCTGTGCTCCCAAACAAAGGCTCCCCTTTACTTTTATTGAAACAGTATACCCAGCATGAAACGGGGAAGTAAAAGCAGACCCTTATCATACGATTTTGTCTCTTCTGACCCCTATTGACCTAGGACAGCACAACCACAAACAGATGCTATCCATTTAATTTCTGTTGTTTGCAATTCCAATTACACACACACACACACACACACACACACACACACACACTCTCTCTCTCTCTCTTTCTCTCTCTCTCTCACACTGTTCTGGGTCAAGGACAAGGAAGTGTGATGAAGGATTAAAGCTACATGTTTTATAAAGTTTACAAGAGGAGTTCAAGACTCGGTGGGCTTGTCTACATTATAAACAAGCTAAAATAAGATTAACTTTTTTTGGTTGCAAAGTTAAGTCACAGTAATCGATCCCAGAGCACTTCGAAACAGTTAAAATCATTCCTGCAGTTTTCTGACCATGGGCCCTGATTCCCTTTACTTCTGCTTCTTTGGACTTTTTAGGCAAAACCCTAGAGCACTTCCCAGGAAGAAGCATCTGGAAGGGCACACATCAAAGATTCAGATGGATATAAGGTTTCGTGAAGGTGTAGCAAGGTGCTCTGCTCCTCTAAGCCTCAGGTTTCCCCTCTCTGAGTAAGGAGAAAAAAGCCCGTATCAGTGCATGTGGATGTGAGAATCCAAGGAGACCAGGGAGCCCAGGCAAGCCATTAACAAGGTACATAAAGCACCAACGGCCACAGGGATGAGGCAGCTCCACATCAGTGCCCACTGTAGCCTCAGAGTTCTTTTTTCTTTTAAGATTTATTTTCATTTTGCCTCTCTCTCTCTCTCTCTTTCTCTCTTTCTCTCTCTCTCTCTGTGTTGCATGTATGGATGTGCATGGCATGTGTTCTATGGTGCCCATGGAGGCCAGAAGAAGGGCATTAGATCCTGTGGAATTGGAGTTACAAATGGTTGTGAACTGCTATGTGGGTTCCGGAAATTGAACCCAGATCCTCTGTAAAAGCAGCAAGTGCTCTTAACTACTGAGCCATCTCTCCAGCTCAGCCTGAAAAGTTCTTTTCAGAACCGCCCTACCACCACACACACAAAGAAAATCAGATTCTTGGCTTTGACACAGGAAAGAATTTCAGGATAAGCCAGTATAAAGCAAAGTTGGAATTTATTTATTTTTTATTATTATTTTTTATGTATATGAGTATACTGTCTGCATGTAGGTTGGTGCACCTGTGTCATGAAATGCCGTAGAGGTCAGAAGAGGGTATCAGATTCCCCTGGAACTGGAGTTAAAGATGGTTCTTAGCTGCCACGTGTGTGCTGGGAATTGAACCCAGGTCCTCTGCAGGCACTCTTAACCTCTGACCCATCTCTCCAGCCTCCAAAGTTGGAATTTATTAAAAGACATTTTTAATTTAAAAACAGAGTTGGACTGGAGAGATGGCTTATCAGCTAAGACCATCTACTGCTCTTCCAGAGGACCTGAGTTCAGTTCCTAGCATCCACGTAAGGTGGTTTACAACCACTTGTAAATTCAACTCCAGGGGATCTGACACCCCTGGCCTCCATGGGTACCAGTACACACAGACACAGACACACACAGACACACACAGACACACAGACACACACAGACACACACACACAGGCACACGCACACACACACACACACGCGCACACACACACACACACACACACACACACACGATTAAAAATAAAATAAATCCTGGGACTGGAGAGATGGCTCAGCAGTTAGGAGCACTGGCTGCTCTTGCAGAGGACCCATGTTTGGTTCCCAGCACCTCCGTGGAAGCTCACAACAGTCTGAAATTCTAATTCCAGGAGATCTCATACCCTCTTCTGTCCTCCATGGGCATTGCATGATACACGTACACATACATACATGCAGATAAAACACCATACACATAAAACATTTTTTGTAAAATTTTTTATTTTTTGTAAAATGTTTTAAACTTTATGGAAGTGTTTATTTTTAAATTATAGTTTCAAGAAAACAAGATATTCAAATATGACAAATTACTACTCGGGAATGAAAATGCCCCCCACCGGTCTGCTAAATTGGCACCAAAAACACAAAGAAACCAGGCTAAATAGAATGATCTCGCAATTAACAACTTCTTAACAGGATGAAACACACATCAAAAAGCTACATCACCCCATCTTTTGGCGATGAATTACATAAAATCAGCACTAGGCTATTCCGGAAGGGCTCAAGGTCACATTCAGAATTAAACAAAAAACTTCCAAATTACATAGCAAAATGGGAACTGATATTAGCTACTCGGTTTTGTCAAGTCTACACAGAAATCATTTAGATAATGACTATCCCAACAGGGTTTAGTTTCAAAACTAACTCGAGCAGTTCATCAGGAAATGCCTGCAGAAGCCGGTTTCCTGTCTGTGCTCTGCTCGATGGCTCTGTGCCGATGTTCCTGAGCAGAGAAGCAAGAAATGGAGCCTCAAGCAAGCCTGAGCTCCCCAGGCCTAAGACATGTGCTTTGGCTGCTTAAGGCCACACATTTCCTTACAGAGTTTTAACAACTATTTCCAGAGGAAAAGGAACTGTATCTTAGCTAATGGGTTGGCCTACAAAGGCCAAGCAGCAACCTAAGGGTCTTGGGTTAATGATCAGAACAAAATCCCTCCTATTTCCTACTGAAACATTTCATCCTATCTTGTGGATGCTTTGCCCATAATTTTCTTTCTTTTTTTTTTTTTTATTTATTTCTGTATGTGTATCAATGTACAGTCTGCATGCGGGTTTGTGCACCGGTGTCGTGCAATGCCGCGGAGGTCAGAAGAGGGTCTCGGATTCCCCTGGAACTGGAGCTCTCCTGGAATTGGAGTTTCAGACGGTTCTAGGCCGCCATGTGGGTGCTGGGGATCGAACCCGGGTCCTCTGTAAGAGCGGTCGGCGCTCTTAACCGCTAGGCCATCTCTCCAGCCCTGCCCATAATTTTCTATAGTCAACTTGTTTAAGCCAGTTAGGAACAAATGTACCCTTGTTCAGTCTACTTCATTGATGAGTTACATTTCATCATGACTTTATCATACAACTTTTAACAGAAACTCATAAGTTGCATTGATTATTCCCCAAGATATGAGACCGATGGTAATTCAGATGGGCCCCTCTGAAAAGATTGATCAGTTTCCTGTCCTGTTCTAGGCAGATTGTTTTGAAAACCATGGCAAAAGACTGAAATTCCCCACCAATCTGAGACTGTAAATGAGTAAAAAAAAAAAAAAAGACTGTAAAAGACTGTAAATTACAACATTAACTAGAAAAAAAAAAATCCCAGCCCGGCGCCTAAAACCCCTCCACAGATGAAGTCATTGACCAAGTGCGCACCGTGCGTCGTTGCCATGGCGGATGCTCCTTAATGGGCCCTCAAAGCCCCCCCCCCCAAAAAAAAGACGTTGCTGGACCCGTTTCAGAAAAGAATAGGCATCAAGCCTCGGTAATACTCTCCAACCCCGTGGCATTTCAGTGCCCGGGAAAGCCTAGTAGGTGTTTGTGAAGTTGTGATGCTTGTGGTCCTGAAGCAGCGTCTGCACCCTTTCGAAGGGAGTGAATATGGCTTCGGTCGTCCCCGCGTGCTTCCTGAGTAGGTGAAACAAATCCTTCTGCAAGACCGAACCTGAGGGCCAGTGTGGTCATTTTCTGCATCGGTGCGGGGGAGGATTCCAAGATACAAGCTTCGAAATCCATCCCTCCTCAACTGCAAGACTGCATCGCGGGTTTTGAGCCCCTAGAGCTGCTGCCAAAAGAGAATCTTCTGAATAGGGAACGTGCTGGGGACAGCAGCCATGGAAGTAATACTTTCCTTTCCCAACGCTGGTGATGCAAGGGGACAGGTCTTGGTTCGGAGATATGAGGATCAGGGGCCTCTTTTCATGAGCTTCTGAATTCATCATGTTGCTTAGGATCTTTCTTCAGGACAGACTTTCTTAACCTGTGACATCGACTGGGCCTGGCGTGGAGGGTGACAGCTTTTTAGTAACTTTCCCAATTTTCCCCATTGCTAGCTTTGTTAGGTTCTCTCTTCTCAAGTCAGTTTGATAACTGGGTTTCCCACTGAGTCATCTTCCCAGCTCTCAAGTAAAAATTTGAACAATATATAATGTAGTACCAAACCTACTATGCATGCAAACCTCAGCACCGAGGTCCCAGCCGCCTACGGGACAGCAGGAGACCCGAGACCACGCCAGCTGTAGTGCAGACCACTGTAAATTTTTATTGAATTTTTGTGTAGTTCATACAGAACATTTTTTGGTCTTTTTGAGACAAGGTCTCCTTGTAGCCCCATCTAGCCTGTAACTCACTATGTAGAGCAGGCTGGTCTTGAACTCAGAGGTCCACCTGCCTCTGCCTCTCCAGTGTTGGGCCTGGCTCATACAGAACATCTTAATAATATTTTTTTTGGTCTTTTCAAGACAGGGTCTCCCTGTAGCCCCATCTAGTTTATAACTCACTATGTAGACCAGGCTGGCCTTGAATTCACAGAGATCCTCTGCTTCCCAAGTGCTAGGATTAAAGGTGTATACCACCATGCCCGGCTTAATATAATCCTTATACCCCCTTTTCCATTGGTACCCTCCCATAACCACCCCACTGGAATTCATGCATTCTATCATTTTTGTTAAGTCCCATGGAGCCAAGTTATTATCACCAGACATCCCCTAGCACAAGTTCATTCACTGAGGTCTAGTCAGCCTATCTAGAGTCCCTCCCTTTATGAAGATCAGCTCTAATTAGAGATGGCTGAGAAACATCTTAAAAATTGTTCAATGTCCCTAATAATTAAGGAAATGCAAATTAAAACCACTTTAAGATATCATCTCACTCCAATAAGACTGGCTAGGCTCAAAAAAACAAATGATACCAAATGCTGGAGAAGTTATGGGGAAAGAGGAACACTCATCCACTGCTGGTGGGAATGTAAACTCATCCAGCCACTATGGAAAGCAGTGTGGAGAAACCTTAAAAGACTCAAAATGAGCCTACCATCTGACCCAGTCATACCACTCCTGGGTACATACCCACAAGACTCATCCTACAATAAACTAAAAATAACAATAAACTTAAAAATAAAGACAGCTGCAATAAACATGCACAGTCATGTTTATTGCAGCTCTCTTCACAATAGCGAAGAGCTGGAACCAACCCAAGTTCCCCTCAACTGATGAGTGGATAGAGAAAATGTGGTACATCTACACAATGGAGTTCTATGCAGTGGTAAAGAAAGATGACATCATGAACTTTGCAGGTAAATGGATGGAACTAGAAGATAATTATGTTAAGTGAAGTATCACAGTCCCAGAAAAAAATGATAAATGGTATCTCTCATCTGTGGATGCTAGCACCAAGTACCTAGTTGTAAGGCAAACTGGGCAACGTTAATGTTATATTCCTTGTGATCTGAAAACAACTGTGCTCTTATATTGTGAATCCCTTAACAGGTTCTAGAATTAAACTACCATTTATTTTCAGATAGGCAAATTTGGTATATGGGTGGAGGGTATGTATGCACAAAATCAACGCCGGGCATGGTGGCGCACGCCTTTAATCCTAGCACTTGGGAGGTAGAGGCAGGCGGATTCTTTGTGAGTTCAAGGCCAGCCTGGTCTACAAAGTGAGTTCCAGGACAGCTGGTGCTACAGGGAGACCCTGTCTCGAAAAGACCAAAAAAAAAAAAAAGAGGGAAAAAAAACTAGTTTGTCATGACATTGTGTCTAACCACAATATTTATTTTATGGGAGTGCTTCTTAGTGTTTCTTATACAAGGCTGCTTGAGCTGTTGTCCAAGTCTTTTCTTAAATAGTATACAGTAGTTAAAAGTATCGGGCTGGATCACCAACTGGACTATGGGAACCTTGGGTTGTTCAAAATTTGGACAAAGATACTTGCAAAATGCACCAATTACCTAATTGTACAGCAAACTGAGTAACAACAATGTTGTATGAAAACAACTGTGTTATTACATTGTAGAATCCCTTAACAAAAACAAATAAAAGAGATAAAAAAAAAAAGTATCAGGCTGGAGAGATGGCTCAGTGGTTAAGAACCCCAACTGCTCTTGCAGGGAACCCAGGTTTGATTCCCAGCACCCACATGGCAGCTAAGAACTGTCTTTAAGCTAAGTGTATTGGCGCACACCTTTAGTCCTAGCACTCAGGAGGCAGAGCCAGGCAGATCTCTGTGAGTTCAAGGCAGCCTGGTCTACAGAGTGAGTTCCAGGCCAGCTGGGGCTATAGGGAGACCTTGTCTCAAAAAAAAAGTATCAGGCTGATGTAACTTAGCCTTTCTGGATGCTTAACGACCATACTTAATGCCCATACCAATTTGGCCAAGGGTCCTAAGGGATAACTTTGTTCATTGCCCTCAGAGGTCAACTACCAGGAAGCCTGTTCTAGCAAGATCTGACTTTGTCCTAGAGTGGATAGAACTGGTAAATGAAAAGCTAAAAGGAGCCAGGGGCTCCCCCCCCCAAAAAAAAACAACAACCTGAGGACCAGATCCTCAACTGACCTTGAGAAAACAAAAACCCTGGTTAATCTGGGCTTACTGTGGCCTTAAACATCCAAAAGGAAAGTATAGCCTAAAAAAAAAGTATTAGGCTGGTGTAACTTATCCTTTCTGGATGCTTAACGACCATACTTAATGCCCATACTAATTTGGCTGAGTATAACCAGAAAAAAATAATTAGTAAGGCCTGAGAAATTGTACTTCAGGTATAAAACTTGAGATCTTAGTAAAAAGACAAAAAGTAAAAATAAAATAAAATAAAAGAGCACAATTGTTTTGCTTGTCTTAATGGCAAGTGCAGCTACCCTGTGGCTGCCACTGCTTTTGCCATCCTTCAAAGACATGAGAAGACACAGCTTTTCAACCTTCCAATATGGACTGAAGACTCATATCTCTCCAAGAATCCTCCAAACCTTCAGTGCCCGATGGGGACTGCTGAGACATCCAGCTTGTGAACTGAGTTACTACTGGGGTTTCAGTCTCTTCAGAGTATAGACTTCCATTGTTGGACTACCCAGGCTATATCATGGAGACCAGTACAGGAAGATCAAGACAGGATGCAGTGCTTACTGGACCTCATTTGGTGACCATCGGAAGGGAAAACCCCAGTGTGGAGCACAAGGGCAGGACTGATGGGTGTTTGGGCTTGCCAAGGAGGAGCCTTCAAACATGACATCTTTCAGCCTAATTAAAAAAGAAATCAATACTTACTTGGCAGGGGAGATACCATGATCATGAAGGTGGTTTTCCCAGGGCGAGGCTTATCCATTGCACTCCGGATGTGCTGACTCCTGCAATTTCCCCAAATGTGGGAAACTCGACTGCATAATTTGTGGTAGTGGGAGACTGCGTTCGCGCTCTCCCCTTTAAAAAAAATAAAAAAAATAAAAAAGAAATCATAAGCTGAAGATTTGGAGTGATGCAAATTGGAAGAAACAACAACAAAAAGACTGGGTCAAAGGACTGACTGAAATGGTGAACTTCGGCTCAAAACAGTAAACTTCTGCATCAAAAATTTTAAAAGAGACTGAGAAAAAGATGAAAAACATGTTTGGCAGGATGCATGAGCTCTTGTAGGGTCAGGGGAAGGAGAAATGGGTCTAGATTTGATTAGAAAATTTGTATGAAATGCACAAAGGTTCAATAAAAATTGGCTTTGAAAAAAAAATCAGCTCTTCCTCACCTAGTGGTAATCAGCTACCAATATTTCTTCAGCTAAGATTGGGACCTGTTGCCCATTCCCACAGTTCTGTGCAGGGTTTTTGTCTGCTGGGATTTGCATGGTCTTGTGTATGCTGACGCCATTACTGTAGGCTCATATGAGCAAGGCCCCAGGAGCGTGTGGGACTCTATTTCCATATGGTCCTGCACTTCCTCCCTGGCTCTTACAATCTTTCTGCCCCCTCTTCCACAATGGTCCCTGAGCCCTGGGTGGGTGGGGTTTAATAGAGAAGTTCTGTCCAAGGACCCACACTCTGCAGACTCTTATTCTCTACACTTTAACCACTTGTGTCCTTTTGTGCTGATGGACTTCAACGAGAGAGTTTCATTGATGATGGTTGAGAGGTGAATTAGTGTTCTCTCTACCCCTTGTTCCACTAAGCCTTAGGTGTAGAGGTTTCATTGTAGATGTGTCACTTAGGCTTGGGCATTTCATAGATAATTTCTGTGTATGACCAATTGTAGAACTCTGTAATAATCTCTGTTGCAAAAGAAGCTTCTTTGATGAGTGGTGACTGGGACACTTGTCTGTAAATATAAAGATCCTTATTTTGCAGATAGTAAGAAATTACATTTGTCTAGGAATGTGACAGACTTGGGATTTTTCTCTAAGATCTGTGACCTCTCTAGCCCTGTGTATTTGGCTATGTTTACAGTCCCATACATGAGTTTCCTCCCACTGAGTGGGCTTTAAGTCCAATTAGTAGGTATTGATTACCCCCAAGATAAAAGTGCCATTAATGCCCCCAATATAGTTTGCTGAGCCAGTCTTTGATGTGGTTATTAGGACTTAACGCTGGGGTTGGACCACAGATTGATGTTCTCCCTTACCAACTTGCATCGAGCTCTCTAAATCATTGAGAGCTAGCCTTCAGGGGAGGCGGCTTCCAGGTCAGTCCCAGCTCCTCTGCTCCAAATCCTGTGTCCGAAGTAGGTCTTATCTTCAGCAATAGGGTCTTACCTTCAAATTATAGGAGGTGATCAGGGGCTGTGGTAATTTTGGGGTCCCTTGGATTACCCAAACCAACAACACAAAGAGAGGTTTCTCCTGTCTGGTACTGATTCTTGTTATGAAGCCTTCAGCTATACACATAGGCTCATGTAGAGATACTATATGTGTAGTTTTTTCAGTAGGTTTTTGGACTAATAGAATTCTCTCTGTTTTTGTTTTTTGTTGTTTTTTTGTCTTTTCGAGACAGGGTCTCCCTGTCACCCCAGCTGTCCTGGAACTCGCTCTGTAGACCAGGCTGGCCTTGAACTCACAAAGATCAGCCTGCCTCTGCCTCCCGAGTGCTAGGATTAAAGGCATGTGCCACTACGCCCGGCAGCTTTTTTTTTTTTAATACTAGCTAGGGATTATTTATTTCTCACCTCTCTCTCTCCCCCATCTAACTCTCCCTCCACATGCAGGCAAGAATGTGGGGGAATTAGAACCCCCGAGCAAAGGTGGTGTGAATATAAAATGTTGTGGCTGCCATTGAAAACACCTGACAATTCTTCAAGAAGCTAAATAAATAATATCACCACATAGCCCAATGATTCCACTTGTGAGTCATATCCATAAACCATTGAAAGCAGGGTGTCAAACAGATACAGTACATCCATGTTCACTGTAGCATTCTTTGGAATAGCGGAAAGGTAGAAATAACCTGTGCTCATCAACAAGGGATTAGATACGCAAATTCGCATAGCTTCCACAGTGGCTAATCTTGGTTGTCAGTGTGAGAGGATCTGGAATTAACTAAAATGTGAGGGATTTTCTTTTTGAATATTTCATTTATTTTTTATTTTATGTGTATGAGTGTACTGTCTGCATGTAAGTAAGCACACCAGTGTCGTGCAATGCCTGTGGATGTCAGAAGAGGGCATTAGCTCCACTGGAAATGGAGTTATCAATGGTTGTTAGCTGCCATGTGGGCGCTGGGAACTGAAACCAAGTTCTACCACTCCTGGGTATACACCCACAAGACTCATCCTACATTAGAGATACATGCAGAACCATGTTCATTGCAGTTCTCTTCACAATAACAAAGAGCTGGAACCAACCCAAGTGCCCCTCAACCAATGAGTGGATAAAGAAAATGTGGTACATCTACACAATGGAGTTCTATGCAGCGGTAAAAAAAAGATGACATCATGGACTTTGCTGGTAAATGGATGGAACTAGAAGATATTATGTTAAGTGAAGTAACACAGTCCCAGAAAAACAAAGAATGGTATCCATCATTCGTGAATGCTAGCACCAAGTACCTAGTTGTAAGGCAAACTGAACAATGTTAATGTTATATTTCTCTTTATCTGAAAGCAACTGTGCTCTTATAATGTGAATCCCTTAACCAGCTCTAGAATTGACCTATCACTTATTTTCAGACATTGTAATTTTAGTATATGGGTGGAGGGGATATATACATATTTTAGATTAATATAAAATTAAAAGGGAAAAATGTGAATCCCAAAATATGATTTGGAAATAACATATAGTTTATTTTCAGATGACATAATGGTGGTATATGTGTGACATATATATATATATATATATATATATGCATATGTTGAAGCAATACAAATTGGGGGGAACAACAACAAAAGAAATGGGCCAAAAACCAATTGAAACAGTAAAGTTCTCCAAAAAACAATAATCCTCTGCTTTGAAAAACTTTAAAAAGACTCAGGAAAAGATACAAGACATGTATGGCAGAATGCATGAACTCAGGTGGGGTGAGGGACCTGGAAAGGGAAATGAGTCTAAATTGGAATGAGAAACAATGTATGAAATGCACAAAAGACTGGACACTGGCTGAAGTCCCATTAGTGGATCTCCAAGACCTCCCTGCACAGGAAGACTGGTGACTCACATTTGCAGGACATTTCAAGAGATGCCCCCCATGCATAGTCCCCTAAGACTTAGTTGACCTCTGAGGGCAAGGAACAAAATTATCCCTTAAGACCCTCAGCCAAATTGGTATGGGCATTATGTATGGCTTTTAAGCATCCAGAAAGGCTAAGTTACACCAGCCTGATACTTTTAATTACTTTATAATATTTTAGAAAATGCTTGGACAAAAGCTCAAGTAGCCTTGGATAAGAAATACTAAGAAGCACTCCCATAAAACAAAGACTATAGTTAGACATAATGTCATGACAAACTAGTTTTTTCCACATTCATTTGATCTTATATTATTCTAAAATACACATACATATCCTTCATCCATATACCAAAACTTTTTAACTCTGAAAATAAATGGTAGCTTAGTTCTAGAACCTGTTAAGGGATTCACAATATAAGAGCACAGTTGTTTTCAGATCACATTAAAGAGTTTGCCTTTCCAACAGTTTTCATTCAGTGTGTACATTTCTTCACAAGTTTTTTTTTTTTCTGGACTGTGTTACTTCACTTAACATTATATCTTCTAGTTCCATCCATTTACCTGCAAAGTTCATGATGACATCTTTCTTTACTGCTGCATAGAACTCCATTGTGTAGATGTACCACATTTTCTCTATCCACTTTTCAGTTGAGGGGCACTTGGGTTGGTTCCAGCTCTTCGCTATTGTGAAGGAGATCCACTAATGAGACTTCAGCCAGTGTCCAGTCTATAAAGAGGAAAGTCTGCTCTGCTCATGCTTCAAAAAGGGAAGCCCGGTCTAGCAAGACCTGACTTTGTCCTTGAGTGGATGGAACTGGTTATTGAAAAGCCAAAAGGGGGGCTGGAGAGATGGCCTAGCGGTTAAGAGTGCCGACCGCTCTTACAGAGGACCCGGGTTCCATCCCCAGCACCCACATGGTGGCCAGAAACCGCTTGAAACTCCAGTTCCACAGGAGAACTCCAGTTCCAGGGGAATCTGACACCCTCTCTCTGACCTCCGCCGGACATTTGCACGACAGGGTGCACGACTTGCATGCAGACAGTACATTGATACACATCACAGAAATAAAAAAAAAAAATATATATATATATATATATAAAGAAAAGCCAAAAGGATCCAGGGGCTCCACTCCCCCCCAAAAAAAAACCCTGAGTGACCCTTGAGGACCAGATCCTCAACTGACCTTGAGAAAACAAAAACCTTGGTTAATCTGGGCTATGTGGCCTTAAACATCCAAAAGGGAGGTATAATCAGAAATAAATAGTAAGTCTTGAGAAATTGAACTTCAGGTATAAAACTTGAGATCTTAGTAAAAAGATTTTTTTTTAAAGCACAGTTGTTTTGCTTGTCTTACTGGCAAGTGCAGCTACCCTGTGGCTGACACTGTTTTTGCCATCCTTCAAAGATGTGGGAAATCACAGCTTTTCAACCTTCCAATATGGACGAAGACTCATGTCTCTCCAAGAATCCTCCAAACCTTCAGTGCCAGATGGGGACTGCTGAGACATCCAACTTATGGAGTGAGCTACTACTGGGGTTTCAGCCTCTTCAGAGTATAGACTGCCATTGTTGGACTACCCAGGCTGTATCATGGAGACCAGTACTGGAAGATCAAGACAGGACATAGTGCTTACTGGACCTTATTTGGTGACCATGGGAAGGAAAAACCCCAGTGTGGAACACAAGGGCAGAACTGATGGTGGTTTGGACTTGCCAAGGAGGAGCCTAATAATCTTTCAGCCTAATAAAGAAAAAAAAAATCATAAGCTGAAGATGCTAAAACCTATGATATATGTGGCATGCATATGTGCATATTTTGGAAGGATGCATATTGGAAGGAATAATAACAACAACAACATAAAAGACCGTGTCAAAGAACTGACTGAAATGGTGAACTTCTGCTCAAAACAGTAAACTTCTGTATTGAGAATCTCGAGAGAGATTGAGAAAAAGATGAAAAACATGTTTGGAATGAGGTCTGGTGGGATGGGGGTGTGGGGAGGGGGCACGGGTCTAGATTGGTTTGTAATGTAATTTTGTATGAAATGCACAGAGCTTCAATAAATTATTGGCTTTAAAAAAAGCAATGCACAAAACAAGAATATTTTGCTGTGTGGACAGGACACAGCTATTGCATGAATTGCAGCTTTGGTTAAGTGCACAAGGTCTGCAGAAGATCGGGCCCATCGAGATTTCATCATGGAAGGCGGAGGGGCTTGGGAGGCCCCAGCCCTGCCTGAAGGATTATTGACATGGTGTCTGGTGGGCAGTGTTACTCTTTTCAGTGGAATACCCACTTACAGGTTGCCTCTGATCCGGTCAACGTTAACCATCCACTCATGATCATGCTGGTCACCCTGATGAGACTCAGAGTCACACACAAACATGAACTGTCTGGAAGAACAATTCAGCAGGGGAAACAGGGGTGATGAGAGAAGGTAACGGGTAAAATGACCAAAATTCATTATAAATCTGGACGAAACTTTCGAAGAATAAAAAAGGATTTTAAACAAGATTCAGAGACAAAAGGTAAATGGTGGCCACAAGGGCAGTGGACGTGAGAGCAGGAGTCGTCGTTGGATGTTTCAGAGAGAGAAAATGAAGATGGCTGGTGTGAGGGTGACACCATAGGAATGCACTCAGTGTCTCCTAAAGAACCAGTTGGGGTCGGGGAGGGGCACACACAAGAGTGAACCTGTGTCAGGGCCACCTGTCTCGCATCTCTCAGATTAAAGATGCTACTTCTGAGTTTAGCATGCTTGCAGTCAGGCATGGATTGGGGATACTACCAATAAACAAAAGTCCGAAAAGCTCTCTGTGGTCTTTTGGGCAAGAAAATGATTTTTTTTTTCAAATTACAGGGTTTGGATGGGCACGTAGTAGCCTAAAATATGCTTTCTATTTTTTGTACAAGACAGGGTCTTGTTATATAGTTGAGGGCGGCCTTGAACTGAACTCCCCATCGTCTATCTCTACGTCCTAAGTGCTAGGATTATAGGTATGCCTATAATCATTCCCAGCCTCCTGTTTAAGGTAGTTAGGATTCTGCCTGACATTAATTACTCTGTCCTGAGTTTTTCTATGAGGTGAGACTCTTGATCCTGTATACTTGTGTTCACAAAAGCCTGGAACTAGAAAACCATGATGTTCACATCTCTTGAAGCCTGTTACAAAACTTTGGGTTGGCATTCAGGGTGGGTTTCTGTTCTTTGCAGATTTCCATGTTAGTGAAAGATTTAGGGTAGATACTACATACACTTGCTGAAGAAAAAAACATTACAAGTTTAACTGTGCCAGGGTGTGATGGAGCATACCTTCAAGCCCAGAACTCCGGAGGCAGAGGCAGGTGGATCTCTGTGAGTTTAAGGCCAGCCTGGTCTGCACAGTGAATTCCAGGACAGCTGGGGCTAAATGGAGACCCTGTCTCAAAAAGACCAAGAAAGAGAGAGAGAGAGAGAGAGAGAGAGAGAGAGAGAGAGAGAGAGAGATTAACTGTATGGGGGGGTGGCCCTGGATGTGGGACTCTACTGGTAGAGGGTTTCCTTAACATGCTAGAGACCCTGCTCCATGTCTTTCACATTAAAGAAAACAGGGCCTGGTGGTACATGCCTGCAATTCCAGCATTCAGGAGACAGAAGCAGGGGGCTCAGGAATTCAAAGCCAGCCTGAGATACATGAGAACCTGCCAAAAAAAAACCAAAGCAGCAAAACTCTATGAAACACTGTATAATGACATGGAATAAAATGCACATTTTAGGGCTTGAGAGATGCCTTAGCAGTTAGAAGCACTGGCTGCTCTTGCAGAGGATCCAGATTCAGTTCCCAGCACCCACCTGGCAGCTCACAATCATGCAGTTCCAGGAGATCTGAGGTTCTCTTCTGACCTCTGTGGGCACAGCACAACCCGGGTGCACTTACATACATACATACACACATACATACATACATACATACATACATACATACATACACAAAAAATAAAAATAATAAATACAATATTTTAAAATGCACATTTATCTTCTCAAATAGATAAGTAAATGAGATGAAAATAAGCATCAGAGGAAGAGGTCAGGCACAAACAGTCTCCACAGAAGCAGTACCAAACATCCTTCCTGATTGAATAGACAAGACGGGGGGAGGGGGCATAGCTTTGCCCTTGTGGTGGCTAGACATTGAAATGGGAGGAGTTAGGGAGAATCTGGAAAGGTTGTGACCCCCAGAAGGTCTTTGTTCTAGTTTCCTTTCCATTGCTGAGACAAAACACTCTGACCAAAACCAACTTGAGGAGGAAAAGGTTTATTTGTCTCACATCTCCTGGGTCACAGTTCATCACTTAGGGAGCCCAAGGTAGGAACTCAGGGCAGGAATCTGGAGGCAGGAGCTGAAGCACAGGCCATGGAGGAATGCTGCTTACTGGCTTGCTCCCCTGGTCCATGCCCAGCCTTCTTTCTTATACTGTAAGTAACAACATACCCAGGGGCGGCACCACCCATAATGGACTGTGCCCTCTCACGTTACTCAACAATCAAGACAATTGATGTGGTCACAGGCCAGTCCAATGGAGCCAATTCCCCAACTGAGGCTCCCTCAACCCAGGTGTGTCAAGTTGACACTAAGCCATCCAGCACAGTTCCCCCAGGGGATCCCCTCCTTCCTGCTACCGTTCCCCAGGTTACCCATTTTAAAACAATTTCTTCAGTCACCCTCAGCTAAGAGTTGTCTCCCAAATCCTTTGCCTTTTGTCACCACTCAACTCTGCTCCAACTACAGCCTCCCAGGTGCCCCAATCTCCAAGCCACCGGCAGGAACCTTCCCTCTACTTGTCACGAAGGGAGCCTATATCTTCATCTTGATTAGGTTCTTCCCTTGACTAGAAGGTTGGTTAGTTAGAACACTGTCTGTAAGTAAGTCTGGCAAGGTGTACTTGGAAAGCGCAGGCAGAAGGATCTCAAGCTCAAGGCCAGCCTACATTATATAGTGAATTCTAGACCAGCCTGGGCTACACAAGGTGAAACAGACTAACAAATGAACAAACAGACCTATCACAGGACCAGTTGTTCCCCCAAATTTTGTGAGTCACAAGGAAATAACACGTCTACAACCAAAGAGTCGGTTCGTTCACCTACCGATCCATCAATTCTATCAAACAGAAAAGTGAGTTTCCTACCCACGTGAGCCTCACTTTATTAGTCAGACCAAGGTCTTGCCAAGAATGTGTAGCCTGGGTCTAATCCAGCTTTCTGGTCAAAGTTCTGTTTTACAGGAAGCACATAAGATAGGGAGCAAATTAGATGACTCATAAGGAAATAACCAGATAAATAGCACAGGAACACCATGTAAGACTATTGCATTGACTCTGAAAGGTCAATGTCGTAAAAAAATGCAGGTGGTCTACAAAGCCGAAAAGAAAATAACTATAATCAGGCAGAAACCTACATAGTAGCCTGATTCCAGACATAAAGGCAAGAACTGCCAGTTCACAGTGACACAAGTCTATAAATCCAGCACTGGGGAAGCTGAGGCAGAAGGATGAATTCAGGACCAAGTTGGGCCACACAGCGAGACTGTGTGGCAGAAAGAAAGGGGGTACTGTAAGGAAAGGAAAAAGAAAAGAAAGGAAAAAAGGGGTGCTAGAGAGATAGCTCAGCAGTTGACAGTGTCTGAAGCTCTTGCAGAGCATCGGAGTTCTTACACACACTTGTGACTCCCATTCCAGGGTCTCTGCAGGCACCTTCACAGATGTGGCGAGCACACACACACACACACACACACACACACACACACACACAGAGACACGTAAATTTTGTGTGTGTGTGCTGTGCCCACAGAGGTCAGAAGAGGGCTTCAGATCCCCTAGAACTGGATGGTTGTGAGCTGCCAGGTGGGTGCTAGGAACTGAACCTGGATCCTCTGCAAGAGCAGCCAGTGCTTCTAACTGCTGAGCCATCTCCCAAACCCTAAAATGTGCATTTTACTCCATGTCATTATACAGTGTTTACATAGAGTTTTGCTGCTTTTGGGGGGGGGCAGGTTCTCATGTATCTCAGGCTGGCTTTGAATTCCTGAGCTTCCTGCTTCTGCCTCCTGAATGCTGGAATTACAGGCATGTACCACCAGGCCCTGTTTTCTTTAATGTGAAAGACATGGAGCAGGGTCTCTAGCATGTTAAGGAACCCTCTACCAGTGGAGTCCCACCTCCAGGGCCACCCCCCCCCATACATACACATCCTCCAAACAGCCCTTCTCTCTCTCTCTCTCTCTCTCTCTCTCTTTCTCTCTCTCTCCCCTACTCTTTTCTCTTCTCTTTTCCTCTCTGTTTTCTCTTCTGCTTTTGCATGGTACAACACTAAAAACCCTGGCTATATGTTTCTTGGTTTTGTTTGAGTCAGGGTCTCATATTGTAGTCCAGACTGACTCAGAATTCACTGCATAGCCCAGGCTAGACTTGAGCCTCAGCCATTCCTCCTCCGTCAGCCTCTTTAGTACTGGAATTACAGGAGTGAGCCTACCTGGACCTCCATTTTTATCACTCACCTCTCTCTGGGCAGAAGACTCCTCAGCTGTTAAGCAAGGCTTCCCAGCTTCTTAACTGCTCAAGCTAAGTGGGGTATGTTCTGTCCACCCCAGTGGACTTTGGTCCCTGTCAAGTGAGACCCCCCCACTCTATAAGCATCCAGCCTCCCAACTGCCACTCTGGGTACCAACTCTGCTTCACCCAGTGGCAGGAGAAAGCAGGAGGTCCTCTGACAGCCTGGGACACTTTTTCCAGACAAACTGGTTTTTCACTCTGGCTGGTGCCCAGAGAGTAGCGCAGTTCACTTCTGCCGGCAAGGCTCGGGGACAGTTTTAGACTCCCAGTATTGTCTCTCCTGGTCTTCAAGAAAGGAAAGCAGCTCTGTGTGGCACCCAAGGCCTGCTGCTTGGTCCTGTCTGGTCTCAGCTGGGAAGCTTCTGGAAGATCAGAGGTGGAAGTTAGACTAGCTACACTCTCTCCTTGTACAGAAACAGAGCTTTCCTGAAGGGAGGCAGGACTTTTCCAGGGGTCTCTGCAGCAAGCTCCCCATAGTTCCAGGATACATGTGTGGCTCTGCTGTTCCCTGAGACTTGAGTGGGCACAGAGCAGCCAAGGAGTCCTGGGCACTGGAGACCCGGGTTCCTGCAATGTCCAGGGATGTCCCTGACTCTGCTGTCCTCACCTCTACAGCGGTGGTAAATTGATACACTACAGCCAAGCTTCATATCGCCTAGAATGGTTCTAGGTTGATACACTACAGCCAAGCTCCATATCGCCTAGAATGGTTCTAGGTTGATACACTACAGCCAAGCTCCATATCGCCTAGAATGGTTCCGTTCCCATCTCTGGGCCTCAGTTTCCCCATAGGAAACAGGACTAGATCATTCTTTAAGCAAACAGGCTCCATGCTGGGCTCAGCAGATGCACTGGCAAACAAGGGACCTGGGAGGATTCAGGGGCTGAAGGCTGGGGTGGGGGTGGAGGTTTCCTCACCACTCTGAATGAGAGACGTACCTTACCTATCCCCAGACCCAGAAAGAGCTTTGCAGACCAGGGCCGGTGGGTCCCTGCCCTCTGCACGCTTCCACAGGCTCCTGGGGGAAGGTGGCCGGTTGGCCTCCCAGGTTCCCGCTGCGCCCCTCCCGGAGCTGATCCAAGCGCTGGAGTGCAGCGACTGGCTGGTTCCTTGGCAACCTCAGAGGAATCCACTGGCAACCACTGGCTCTTCCTCTCTCCTCCCTCCGCTGGGGGCGGAGGCTGCGAGCCCATTATAAAGAGCCACGGAGCCAGGCTGCTGAGGGACAGCTCGGAGCTGCAACGCGACCCAGCCTCCCGCCTTCCCCTGCCGGAGGGACCCGGTGCCCCCAGCCATGGCTCCCTCACCACTCGCGTGGCTGCTGCGCCTGGCCACAATCTGCCATCTGTGCGCCCTGCTGGCTGGTGAGTGGGGCCAGACCCTGTCTGAGGAAACAGAGGGGACGAGGTGTGTGTTGGGATGCAGGCTGCCCCTTCCTGGGGAAATCTGCCCCAGTGACTGTCCCTGCCACTCTCAGTGAGCCCTGTGGCTCCCGTGTGACAGCTCGGAGGATCTGTGCGGGGCACAAGACATGTGGGAAAGAGGGTGAGGGCTGGGGGAAGCTTGGGCTCCTAGCTGGCAGGTGGTGGGCTGGGTCTTCCATCTGGGTTGACTCTAACCTGTAAGCCCTGGCTCAGGCCCAGGGGACAGTCAGGACTTTCTTCTGCCCCATGTCCAGGCACTCAGGAGGAGTGAAGGTCAAGGGCACTGCAGCTCATGGATGGGGCTAGTTGCTGCTGTACTGGCTGCAGCTTGTGCCTCCGCCTGTGTCTCCTGCATCTCCTCCAAGCCCAGCTAGGGAATGCTTAATCTCCACTGACTTGCCTTCTCCAGCAGGACAAAGTGTAGCTATTCCTAGGGGCATGGGTAAAATGTAGACCCAGACAGGCTTAGGGACCTGCCTGAGGATGCTCCGCCAGCAGGAATGGCAGGACAGGGACTGGACGCAGGAAAGGCCCACAGCCCCACTCTGCACCCCACCCCCCACCAACTAGAACTAGCCCCCCCAGGCCACCTGACAGGTTGATGCTCAGAGGTAGGCACACAGTAAAACTGGGAGAATGAGAACCAACCCCCTCATATCTCCATGGAACCTAATCACCAGTGCGGCAGGGAGCTGCAGGGTGCGTGGGTGGGAGTCGGGGAGGTGGAAGAAAATTGATGCTGGTTTTCTGCTATCAGCTCTGGTCCTGAGGCCTGGGGTGTTTGGGGATAGTGAGCACCGGGAGGTAAAGTCAGATGCGGGATGCTTTGTGCCATCATCATCTTGCTTTGTGTCCATGGGTTTCGTCTTGCCTTCTCTGGCCCCAGCCGCTGTCCCATTCGGTGATGAGCTACTGCCTCATTAATGAGAATGTTCCAGTTCCTAGGGAGGCTTGGTTTTCTTGGGGGTGTGAGGGAGTATCACTTTTACCAAGCTGGTGGAGGCCTGGAGGAGTCTTAGGACAGGCTGGAAAGGGGACCTTGGATCATCTGTTGGCTTGAGGTCTGAGGACCCTGATTCATGGTCACTGGCTTTGCAAGGAGATGCTGGACTCCCTGCCAACCCTCCTAAGCCTCGGTTTCCCCTTCTCTTGAATGAGACATTCAAACTAGGCCAGACCGGGAGCTCGGCTGCAGCAGGGGCTCTGTCTTCAGGGCTACTGCGGGCTGGTGTGTGGTTGCAGGGTAGCTGCGTCAGTCCCCAAATGTGGGTTTGCAGGGCTTTGTCAGGTGGTGGCTCGACACTTTATGTAACAATCCTGCAGATGCAAGTTAGAGCAGGGACCATTTCTCCCCAGCACTGACGCATTCCCTCCCACTCAAGTCTCAGCAAGAAAGAGAAAGAAAGAAAGAAAAAAAATCTGTTTTCAGCTGCTACAGCCTCCCCCTGCCCCATTGGCAGTGGGGGTGGAAGGTGGGCAGGGCGGACAGTTTCAGCGTCAGATCCAGGCCCTGTGGACTGTAAATAAAAGCTGCTCCACTTCTCCGTTGCTTAAGGTTTATATGTCATAAGCGCTTCTGATAGATCCTGTCTATTCATTTGACAAAGACGTACAGGACACCTGCTGTAAGACAAGCACACTTCTAGGTGCTGGGGCCACAGTAGTGAATAAAGGGGTTGCAGAGTCCAGCTCTTATGGTGCAGAGATTCAACTGCAGAGGACAAACAGGACACAAAGTAAATAAGTAAGCCATTTGATCTGTTAGAAGGGAAGAGGCATTGCACAGGGGAAAGAGGGAGGGGAGGGGGGGTGTTAACTTGGGTTGTTTACTTAGTGTTTGTTTTGTTTTTGAGACAAGGTCTTACCATGTAGCCCAGGCTGGATTTAAACTCATGAACATCCTAGCTCAGCCTCCTGGGAGAGAGCTGGGATAGAAAATGTGCTCAGCCATGCCTGGGATGTTCACAGTAGCTCTAAGAGGCAGTCACCATTTGCTGCTTTAAGGGAGGATAGGGAAGGGCCAGGATCTCTCCAGGGCTGTGGTTCTTCCAGCCTCGCAGGAAATTTGTCAGTTTCTGAAGACATTTTTGGTTATTACAAAGGCCTAAATATTTTTGGTTCAGGGATGCTCCTGGGACCTGGTAGGTGGAGCCTGAGGATGCAGCTTCACACTTCACAGTGCACGGCATTGACCAATTGCAAACAGTGTCACCACTGAGAAAAGCTGCCTAAGAGCAGAATGCTTCAACCATTAAAAGACGTCTAGTTTCTCTCTAGCTACTCCATGGAACAGGTACTATCATGTCCATTTTAAAGGCAAGGAAACTGAGGTGTTGAGAGTCTAAGCAATTCAGTCAGGTCCCAGCTGAGCAAAAGCTCAAGCTCTATGGCGCACCCAGGACCCAGTGTGCCTCAGCTGTCGTTGAGAGCCAGTCTAAAGCACACCCCTCCAGGAAGCCTCCCCTCCTCACTCACACTTGAAAGTTGTATCTCGTTCATGTAAATCTCAGTATGTTTGTGTATGTTCTAGAACATGGTGTTCTACCAAGATCTATGTAGCCTAGAGCACTGCAATGTCTAGGGGCTGAGTGGAAAGCCACTAAATAGACTGTGTGGCTCTGGCAAGTGGCTTAACCTCTCTGATCTTTAGCTTCTGTATCTGTAAACGAGGAAGTTGTAGGGGATTAGGGATTAATAAGAGCACAAGTGTATGTGCTGCTCTGATACATAGTATGTGCTCAGCAAAGAAGATTTCTTCCTTGTTATTGGTGTTTTACTTGCCTGTAGAGCTGGGACCCTCCTGAAGGTATTCATAGGCCTTGTTTACCTCGTATGCCCTACAGAGGGAGGAGGCAGCTCGTGTTGGTTATCTGAATAAACAGTGATCTGATAACATTTATTGGGACCGAAGTACTCCCTACAAACAACACCAGCACCTGAGGGAGGAAGAGCTCTTGGGGTTAAAGACAAGAAGACGAAGAAGATGCAAGTCTATGTATGTTTGGGGAAGTAATCAAGACAGTGCTAGTGGAGTTAGAGAATGGATGGATGGATGAAGGATAGTGACAGGTGGTGGGTGAGATTTTGAAGGGGTAACAGATGGACAGGTGGTAGGTGGAGTGGGTAAATGGATGGATAGGGATGAGTAGGAAATAAATAGGAGATAGCTAAGTGGGAGGGTGTGAGTAGGAGGGTAGGAAAGTGGGAGATCCATGGTGAGTAGATGGGGGGGGTGATGGATGTGTGGGCAAGCAAGTGTGTAGGTGGAGGCATGCAGAGATGGATGGATGGACAGATGGGTGGTGGATGGACGGATGGTGGATGGATGGATGGATGATGGATGGACAGATGGATGGATGATGGATGGATGGATGATGGATGGATGGATGATGGATGGACAGATGGTGGATGGATAGATGGATGGATGATGGATGGATGAATGGATGATGGATGGATGCATGGATGGATGGTGGATGCATGGATGAGTGGATGGATGGATGGATGGTGGATGGATGGATGGATGGTGGATGGATGGGTGGTGGATGGATGGGTGGTGGATGGATGGGTGGTGGATGAGTGGATGGATGGATGAATGGATGCATGGATGAATGGATGGCGGATGGATGGATGATGGATGATGGATGGATGGATGGATGATGGATGGATGATGGATGGATGGATGAATGGATGCATGGATGGATAGATGGATGGATGGATGGATCAGAGGGTTAGTGGGTGGGTGGATAGATAGACCAGTAGATGGATGGGTAGATAGGGGGGTGGGTGAGTGGATGTGTCTAAAAGAGACATAAGTAGGTTGAAACATCATTTCATATTATGAATATTTACTGATTACCCATGTTGTACTCAGCGCTGAGACACTGATGCAGACACAATGCTGTCTCCACTTCCCTGACTCCTTCGGTGGACAGTAGATAACTGACTGCACAGAGGCATTACACTCTGTCCAGAAAAGAGAACTTCAGTCTGGAAAAGGGAAAGCCCCCCCCCCCCCGTTAGTGACACAGACATCCTGGCAGACCTAAGTGCTGAGCCCAGTTGAGAACTTTGAGGCCCGTTGCAGCGGGTGGCTTTGCGACTCTGTACAGCTCTGCAGGTGGCAGTGGTCCAGCCTTCTTTTCCTCCTCGTACCTCGGTTCATCTTGAGGCTTCTCCAGGAAGACATCTGCCATATCCATGCAGGGGTGGCCACCAGGCTACTATTACTAGGGTCTGGAGTGGGGGACTTCAGCTGAGTTATTCTGAGGTCCCACCGGGGATGGAGGAAGGTGACAAGTCTGTACTGTAACTTTATTTTTTCATGTGGGGGGTGTATGTGTGAGAATATGTATTTGCATGCATGCGTGCACGTGTGTGTGTGTGTGTGTGTGTGTGTGTGTGTGTGTGTGTGTATGGTGCCAGGGGCTCACTGATGAGTCTAGCCTGACTGGCTATTGAGCCCCAAAGATCCACTTGTCTCTGCTACTCCAATGCTGGGAGTTACAAGCATAGGCTACCATGCCTGACTTTTTATGTGGGTTCTGGGGGTTGAACTCAGGTCCTTACGCTTGTGTGGCAAGCACTTTACTTACTGAACCATCTACCCAGTCCTGCCCTGTGACTTTCATATCTTGGCTGCTGGGAGATAGAGGAAAGCCCCATGACTCTGAGTTCAGGAGCTACTAATGCTGGCCACTGGGGACCCAATTCAGACCTGAACCCTAAGCTTCCTTCCCACAAGGTGGAGAGGCCCATGGGCCTGGGGGGTGAGGGATGGACAGAGGTCTATGGCTAGGACCTCTGGGTGTGAGCTCACATTTGATAGTTGTTATTTTTTGGGGGAGGGTCTGGACAACTAGTCTCATGTATATCAAGAAAATACTCTACCCCTGAGCTCCACCTCCAGCCTCCTAAGTCCAGTCTTGGAAAGATTAAGCGTGTTTGCTGGTCCATATGTGTGAATCTGTGCACATGCAGTGTGTTCTGGCAGGAACCAGGGAGCAGCAGGCTTCTGGGCCCTAGTGGCTGAGTCAGATCACCTTGAGCTTGGTCGTGCCACACTATTACCTGGGGAGTCCTGGATTCTAGATGTTGGATGAAACCTTGACCAAAGCCTGGAACTTGAGTTCCTCCTCGTTTTTTACACCTATTTTCCAGGCATGTACACTGAGCAGGCAGCACCACATCCTGCTGGAGATTATGGCGGAGGAGAGACGGAAAGGGAATGCAAAGATCGTTAAATGTTTATGTCAAATATCTGGATTCAGCCAGCCACAGAAACCTCTGCCCTCGAGTTTCTGACCTAGCTCTCTGCACACTCTATTAATTCCCCTATCCCTCCCCTCTGCCTTTGTGCAGCCTCCTGTTCTAGGGTTCGCCTCTTTCCTTATCTCAAACTCATTTTGGAGAATACAGGGGCATCTGTTCGGCAACCCCTTCTTCCAAGGCAGCTAGATTTCCTATTTCATACCATGATTTACCTCTTCCATGTGCCTAGTCACATGTGTGAGGAGGGTGGGGTACACATATGGGGGTATGGCTGAATAGGTGACTTACTGGGTTAAAGGCAGGGATGGGGGTAAAGACCATAGACCAGGAAGATGGGAGTGGGCCTGGTGATTAGAGGCAGATCTGCGTCACTCTGAGTGCTCACCCCTGCTACCACTCCATTTCAAAGATTAAACACTTACTACGGGCCAGGCAAAGCGAGCTTTATAAAGAAGAGTTCATTTTTTTATCTGTCTAAAACAGCACTGGAAACAGAGACTATGCTATCCTGCGTGCTGTCAGGGGCTGAGTTAGGGATGTGGGACTTGGGCTCTGGCTTGGAAGGAGTTGCTTCGAAAGATGAAATGGGGGTGGGACACAAGATACCGAGGGACAGCCCAGCTGACCAGGGACTTCTGTGTGTTCAGGACAGCACCACGGCGTGAAAAAATGCAAAATCGACTGCCAAAAGATGACCTCGCAGATTCCAGTGCGTCTGCTCATCCACTATGAGCCGAACCAGGCGTCCTGCGGCAAGCCAGCCATCGTGTAGGTATTGTACTCTCAGCCAGCCATCGTGTAGGTACTGCACTCTCAGCCAGCCATCGTGTAGGTACCGTACTCTCATTCAGCCATCATGTAGGTACTGCACTCTCAGCCAGCCATCGTGTAGGTACTGTACTCTCATCCAGCCATCGTGTAGGTACTGTACTCTCAGCCAGCCATCGTGTAGGTACTGTACTCTCAGCCAGCCATCGTGTAGGTACTGCACTCTCAGCCAGCCATCGTGTAGGTACTGTACTCTCAGCCAGCCATCGTGTAGGTACTGTACTCTCAGCCAGCCATCGTGTAGGTACTGTACTCTCAGCCAGCCATCGTGTAGGTACTGTACTCTCAGCCAGCCATCGTGTAGGTACTGTACTCTCAGCCAGCCATCGTGTAGGTACTGTACTCTCAGCCAGCCATCGTGTAGGTACTGTACTCTCAGCCAGCCATCGTGTAGGTACTGTACTCTCAGCCAGCCATCGTGTAGGTACTGTACTCTCAGCCAGCCATCGTGTAGGTACTGTACTCTCAGCCAGCCATCGTGTAGGTACTGTACTCTCAGCCAGCCATCGTGTAGGTACTGTACTCTCAGCCAGCCATCGTGTAGGTACTGTACTCTCAGCCAGCCATCGTGTAGGTACTGTACTCTCAGCCAGCCATCGTGTAGGTACTGTACTCTCAGCCAGCCATCGTGTAGGTACTGTACTCTCAGCCAGCCATCGTGTAGGTACTGTACTCTCAGCCAGCCATCGTGTAGGTACTGTACTCTCAGCCAGCCATCGTGTAGGTACTGTACTCTCAGCCAGCCATCGTGTAGGTACTGTACTCTCAGCCAGCCATCGTGTAGGTACTGTACTCTCAGCCAGCCATCGTGTAGGTACTGTACTCTCAGCCAGCCATCGTGTAGGTACTGTACTCTCAGCCAGCCATCGTGTAGGTACTGTACTCTCAGCCAGCCATCGTGTAGGTACTGTACTCTCAGCCAGCCATCGTGTAGGTACTGCACTCTCAGCCAGCCATCATGTAGGTACTGCACTCTCAGCCAGCCATCGTGTAGGTACTGCACTCTCAGCCAGGCATCGTGTAGGTACTGTACTCTCAGCCAGCCATCGTGTAGGTACTATAATCTCAGCCAGCCATTGTATAGGTATTGTACGCTCAACCTCTTCTGCCCATCTCACCCAGGCTCCCTATTAGAGGCCTGGGCAAGTGCTCGATTGTTCCTGGCACACAAGCCATCTCTCAGACCTTAATTAAGATCATTGTCACATGGCAGAGGTGGGAATGGCTTCCAGGATGCCCCAGTGTGGTCCAGGACAATGCTTCTTCACAGGCCAAAGTGCTATTTGCACAGCCCTTAGGGGCCCACTATATTCCAAGGGGAGGCTGAGTGTGATGGGCTCTCAGAGTAGATTCTATCAGTCTGGCCAAGGACCCTGGTCACCACAAACCCTCTACACCTCTGTTTCCCTATCTAGAAGATGGGTAGCTGGAGGGTGAAAGGAGATGGTGAAATTAACATGGTTGGCTGAGCACCTAAAAGACATGAGGGGGGTGATTGTCACCAAGTGCCAGCTGAGGAGACAGGACCCTCAGAGCTTCCCATGTGGGAAATGGCCAGTGTCCTTGACAGTGAAGGCCCTGCTGTCAGAAGTCCAGCCTTTCCTCTCCTCTGCGTGGTTCCTATAGGGCAAGAAGTTTGGAACATGCTCCTGCCTGCCCTCTGTTTCCCCCATCAGAGATCCCATCTTCCAGTCTTCTAGGAGAAGTGGGAAGTGGAAGAGGGAAACCCTGGCATCTTGAGGAGTGCTGGAGAGTCACCCTGGCTTCCCAGCTTCTTTACCTGTCGGCCTTGTCACTCTACCTCTAAAATGGGGGTGAGCCTGGCGGCCACAGTGCAGACCAAATATGGCCTGCCAAGGCTACGGCAGGAAGGGCAATGTGGCGCTGTAGGTGTGAAGCCACTCCACACAGCTGCAAGGGAAGCTCTAGATTTAAATACCACTCAGGATCCCAATGGGGACCATATATCTGGCTGCAGCTTCCCAGAAGCCCATTCACCTCAGGATACAATCAAGAGGAGAAGGGTTGGGGTCCAGAGGGCAGCCATGACTGTGAAGCAGGGTTTTTGTGATGGCTAGTCTTTCCAGAGCAATGGGGACTCACCATGTCACATATTTGGGACCAGAAAAGACCCATGACATCCCCTCCCTGCCAGGAGTTCAGTACCCATAGCCCCTTGCCTGGACTAGCTCATTATCTCTAGCTCTTACAGCTCCTACCCTGACCCAGTCACATTCTCTAGGTAACTGTTGTTTTCCTAACAATAACAGAAGTAGGGTCCCCATTTGCCTGGGACTTGACTGGTTTTGAAAGGGAAGTCCCTCATGCTGAGAATGTCCAGTACTCCAGTTCTTCTGGGGTGACGAGGTCCCCTCCAGACCACAAGCATTCATGTTTCCGTGTCTCAGTAAAGGCCAGGAGGCATGGGGGGTGGAATAGCCCAAAGCCTTGTGCTAGTGTCCAAAGAAGGTGTTTCCAGCCAGATCGGCTTGTCTGCAAGGGCATCTGGATGACACCTCACACCATGGAGCCTGGGTTTCTAGGATTTGATCGTCAATGGGTCCCTGTCTTCCTTGTAGCTTGGAGACGAGACAGCACAAGTACTTTTGTGCTGACCCAAAGGAGAAATGGGTGCAAGAAGCCATGGAGCATCTGGACCGCCAGGCCACTGCCATGACTCAAAATGGAGGCAAGTTTGAGAGGCAAGTTGGTCAGGGAACATCCAGGACAACTCCAGCTACCAAGGGACTGTCCCTGCCTGTGCCGAGAGAGCCTGAAGCCACCGTGGAAGGTCTTGCTTTGGAACTGACTGCTTCTTCCCAGGAGGCCCGGAGGCCCATGGAGACTTCCCCAAAGTTGCCAGAGGCAGTGACTGGATTCATGGGGACTGGGTCTTCCCCAACGTCCAAGGCTCAAGATGCAGGGCCTGCAGCTGGGCCTCAGGGCACTGGGATTTTCAAAGCAGCTGCAGTCTCCACCACCATTTGGCAGAGTTCTGCTGTCTACCAATCTGGGTCTGGCCTCTGGGCTGAGGAGAAGGCCACTGAGCTCCCCTCCACGACAGCCCCTTCTACCCAGGCACCTACCACTTTACTCTCAACCCCAGAAGAGAACGTTGGGTCTGAAGGTCAGCCCCAATGGGTTCAGGGACAGAGCCCCAGTACAGAGAACTTTCTAGGGCCTGAGAAGATAAATGGAACTCATATTGATGCTTTCCAGAACTGGGGGCCTGGCAGCTCGGCCCATCCTTCAGTGGCCCCAGTCTTCTCTGAAGGGACCCACAGCCCGGAGCTGGTAACCTCAGGCAGCTGGGCTCCCAAAGTGGAGGAACCAATCCACGCTACTGCAGATCCTCAAAAGCTGAGCGTCCTTATCACTCCTGTCCCCGACTCCCAGGCGGCCACCCGGAGGCAGGCAGTGGGGCTGCTGGCCTTCCTTGGTCTTCTCTTCTGTCTGGGGGTCGCCATGTTTGCCTACCAGAGTCTTCAGGGCTGCCCTCGCAAGATGGCAGGGGAAATGGTGGAAGGTCTCCGCTACGTCCCCCGCAGCTGTGGCAGTAATTCATATGTCTTGGTGCCAGTGTGAAGTATCTGCCTGCCTGTACCCATGGTTTGATTCAGAGAGTTGTCTGAGGACCCCCATCCTTATACCCATCTTCACTCAGTGGCCTAGCCTGAGCTGGAGTGTCGGTAGTGGGGAAGCTGGGTCCTCCAGGGGTCACATGCTCCAAGCCCCAAGGTGTGGCCCAGGAGGTCACCCTTGACTATAGTCCATCTATCAGAGACAGAGTGGGTAGCCTCTCGACTCACCTAGATCTGAAACTCCTCTGCTGCTGGCTGGTTAGAGGTTCCCTTGGCACCATCCCAGCCCCAGTGAACAATTATTTATTGAATGCCCAGCCTCCTATGAGCACCGTGGTCCTTCCGTCTCACACATAAGCAGCAGGCCAGGCCCATCTGCCCATCCCTTGGACTTCCTCCTGTCTCCTTGTCCTGCTGCGGTAGCCACTCCCTCCTCTGGCCAGCTGCGGTGCTATCTCTTCCTGTCCCCTGTACAGAGCACTCCTACCCCTGCCTCCACCATGTCATGTCTTTTCTTGCATGAGGTTAGTGCCATTTTTCCTGGAGCGACTCTGGGAAGGGACAGGAGCTTGCGTGAGATTTCAATGCATTCCTCCTCAGACTTTGTTGTGCGGTGAAGGCACGCTGCATCTGAAAGGCAGGGTCTGGTTGCAGCTCCACCACCTGCTCAAGACACCCCATCTAAGAAAGAAAAGTAAGGTGACGCAGAGGTGGCAATAACTCATGGCCCTAACGTCACCATTTGCTCTCAAGACCCTTGTCCCCAACCTGGGATGTAGCCCCTAGCCCTTATCAGCACTGACAGTCACTGCCATTCCATTGGACTGACACCTTCGTACCCTGTGAGGCAGAAGGCTGGCAAAGGATTGACTTGAGAGAACAGGTCCTGTTCTGTGGGCCCCCAACTAGGGGTCAGGCTGGGGACCTGCAGGAGCAAAGGCCAACTTAGAAGATCCCTCCATATCCTCACTAGGTAACCTCTCCTCCATCCACCAAGGTGATTGCCTCAGGTCTGCCCTTCCAGAGGGGTAAGCGACAGAAGGAGGAGGGTGGGTGAGAAGCCCCTGGAGCCAGGATAAAATCCTAGAACAGCCCCACACAGGTGACGCTTGAGGGACTTGCACAGGTACACACAGGGCCCAGTTCCTCCCTGCACTCTTCGATTCTCTTACAGCAGTATTCACTGTATTCCAAGGTCCCACCTTTGCCCTACTTTAGGCAGGGCCAGAAATCCCACATTATCCTCAGAAGCCCTGTTTGCATTTCTGGAAGGGACTCTGCCCTGGGCTCAAAGTCTCAGTTCCCTTTCTGAAGGCTGAAATCTCCAGCTTGCCTGGCAGGGAGTGGCTGGGTGGCATCCCAGCTGGAGCCTCGTTTGCCCCTCAGGGCTCTTGGTTGGCATTCTCCTGGCCCTGCTCTGATTAGCCCTAGCCCTCCATCTGCGGAGTCTATCATGGCCACCCAGGGCCCAGTGACTCCCTGGCAGGTGGATGCTCAGAGGAAGAACAGGCGCCCCTGGCCCTGAGTGAGGGAGCCAGGCCACTCTCCCTCCTGGGCAGCTCCGTGGGAGGCTCAGGCCTGGCCCCAGGGTGTTCACTGAGGCTCAGGAGAGCAGCGGCCTAGATGCACTTTTCCTGGATCCTCCATTGGGGAACCTTCAGGGGTTGGGGTACTCCCACCATGCCCAGTGTGGGGAACCCTGCTGGGGCAGGTGGTGCCCTTTCTGGACTTTGCTGGTTTCCCCCAGCAGGACACAGACCAGGACAGTCTGGGGAGGACTTTGGAAGGAGTTGGTTGAGCCTTTGGCTTTTTCAGATGTCATTACCAATGTCTGTACCATTTTGTATTTTACTAATAAAATTTTAAAGTCTTGTGAATCAAATAGGGGTGCTTTCTCTGGGAGCAGGTCTTGGAGGAATGAACAAAGGAGAGGACAAGCCCTGGGACCCTGTCTCCAGCTCACTTGCATCAAAGGGAGGGATTTTTACAGAGGGCTCTGCAGGTGGGAGTGTGGAGGGCTGGGATCCAGCCAACCTCAGTCCTGCCGTTCTGTGATGTTCAGCCAGTACCTTCCCCTCTCCTGACCTCTACAAATGTGGGTGAGTCTAGTGTCCTAGTGTGGCCAGACTCAGGGTCCCACTCGACGCTTCAGTGAACCCTACCTAGCGGACTCGGGGTCCCACTCAGTGCTCCAGCAAACCCCACCTAGCAGACTCGGGGTCCCACTCGGTGCTCCAGCAAACCCCACCTAGATGGTCTTGCTCACTCCTCTGGTCCACATATTCCTCTTCGTGTCTCTACTTGTTAATTGTGCAGATAAAGATCAGAGGGCCTAGCTCTTTTGAAGGGAACTGAGAGCTCATAAATATGACCTAAGTGTGAGCCTCTCTGTGACCCTTAAGCCCTCCATATACCGAGATGGCATCATAAGAGCCGTATTGTAAAGCTGGTTGGGAGCACCACAAGGGTGCATGGCCAAGCCTAGCCTATCGCTAGACAGTATCTCATGAATTTTAAGATACACATTTTTCTCACTGTGACACATTTGGAGTTAGGATTTACTTCACCATCACTGCTTTACCATAGTTTAAATAGCAGGGTCCTTCCTTCCTTTTCTTTTTTCTTTTTGTAGTAGGAACCCAGGTCCTGGAGCATGCTAGGCACGTATTATACCAATGATCTGCATCCTTCAGCCCTCTTTTTGTTTTGAGACACTGTCTCTCTAAGTTCCTCAGACTGGCCTTGAACTCACTCTGTAGCCCAAGCAGGTCTTAAACTTATAAGCCTCCTGCCTCAGCCTCCCAAAGCTGGGATTACATATTCTGATATTATTAAATAGCAGAACTCTATCAATAACATCAAAAACTCCATCTTTACATTGAACTTTTCTTTTTGGTCTTTTTGAGACAGGGTCTCCTTGTAGCCCCAGCTTGTCCTGGAACTTGCTCTGTAGACCAGGCTGGCCTTGAACTCACAAAGATCTGCCTGCCTCTGCCTCCTGAGTGCCAGGATTAAAGGCCACGCCCGGCTACATTGTATTTTTCAAAATTAGAGGCAGCATTTACAAATCAGGAAGTTGCTCATTTTTCTGTGTCTTCCCAAGTAACTTAAAAAGATCTGGCTCCACAGGCCTTTGCTTTCCCAGGTGATGCGGGCAGTATTGGCGGGCGGAGAGCCAGTGTGGCAGCTGCCCCTTACACTGCTGCCAGCTGGGGCAGGCCGTATCTTCTTACAATCTGCACACGCAGTGCTCGGGGCTCACTGGGCTCCGTCAGTCGCCATTTGTTGTCACCATTCTTTTGGTTTTCTTACGGCAAGGATACTTTTCTTGGTACCTATGTTTCCATCAAAAACAGTCCAAGGAAATGTAGACCAGGACGGCTGGTGATACCTTTTCCCTGACTCCTGGGGCTCTTTTACCCTGTCCTCTGCCCACTGCCCTCCCCTGCAGAGGGCTAGGTTTGTAGTTCCTGCACTTGCTGCTCCTGTGCAAGCTGCAGCCAGCTCTCCCTTTATGATGGGATCTCTGTCTGCTCTCCTCAGACCCAAAGTCCTACTGACCTGATGCCCACCTCCAAGAAGGAGCTGCTACAGCTAGTCCCAGGCCCTCCTCACCCTGAAGAAAATAGTCGCAAGAGCTTTTGCTACCTGTCGCGGTGTGGGAAGAGAACGGCAATCCTAAACAGGTTCAGGAAGAGGAACTGGATGGGGGACCTGGATCCTCACTCAGTACTTACTCCCCTGGGACCTTGCCCTTCTACGCCCTTTCATTTTCTCTTTCAGTTAAAGGTCTAGACTTAGCTGAAGCATTCCATCACCAATGCTGAGTCTGAACGGGATTTTACTCTGATATCCAACGCTATCATGCTGACAACAACCTCTGTTTCTTCACCGTTTCCACATGCCAGGCAGTATGCCAAATTTCCAGCAGTGAGCCTCATCTTAACCTTTGGGGAAAGTCAGACTCAGCAAGGATATGTGAGGTGGGCTGGGGGTGCTGCTGGGGGTGGCCCTGGGTGCTAGCCCCAGTACTGGTTAGGGAGACAGGTGATGAGGATAGGTGACTTGCTCCAAGCCACTGAGGCAACAGAGCTGACAGTGACCAAAGCTTTTCTCCAGAGCTCAAATTGTAGGCAATGTATCCATTAGGGTTTTTGGTTTTTTGTCTCTCTCTCTCCCTCTCTCTCTCTCCCTCTCCCTCTCTCCCTCTCTCTCTCTCCCTCCCTCTCTCTCTCTC
>VZQC01012066.1:100765-228092 GCA_009823505.1 Rhizomys pruinosus | reverse complement strand
CGCACGCCTTTAATCCTAGCACCTAGCACTTGGGAGGCAGAGGCACGCGGATCTCTGTGAGTTCGAGGCCAGCCTGGTCTACAGAGTGAGTTCCAGGACAGCCAGAGTTACAGGGACACCCTGTCTCAAAAAAAAAAAAGCAGAAAAGGAAAGAGGAGAATAATATGTAGCTGGGTGCGGTGACACACGCCTTTAATCCCACCACTTGGGAGGCAAAGGCAAGCATATCTCTGTGAGTTCAAGGCCAGCCTGGTCAACATAGTGAGTTCCAGGCCAGCTGGGGCTACAGGGAGATCCTGTCTCAAAAAAGACCTAAAAAAAAAAAATCTATGATTTGCATCCTATTTCCCTAAGCTAATACTTGCTGTTCTAAGTTGATAAAACTTTTCTTTTCTCTGTTGTTTTTGAATTTGGTAAGGTCAAAATTCATGAATCACAACTAATTCAAACCAGACTTAGCAAGCCACATTGACAGAAAGGGAAGTTTGTGAGTTTTCAAGTCCCTGGAGACTGAGATGGTCATCTCAAGTGATCCTAGCTTACTGCCTCCCAGGCACATGACTGAGTGTTCTTGCCGACCCCCTGGGGTGGCAAATGAGCTGGGGAGCAGCATGTGGATCTTCAGTTGGTAGTGACTGAGAGGAGACTGACTCATCAGCACCCTCAGGACAGACGGCCCAGCATCTATCTAAAGCCCTCTAGGAAGTGCCTGGGAATCAGAGCAAAAAGAGGCATGGGGCTTCCAGATGTGGAAAGAGCTTGGCTAATCAAGGTCAACACATAGGGTGTAGACAGATAAACCTTTGTGGTTTTAAGCTGGAGGGTTGGAGATTACTTATTATTCTGCACAATCTAGCCTGTCTGGATGGCTCTGACACTGACAAGAAAAAAACAAGCTAGGCTTGGATGAAGTTGGCTGGGTATGATGCTATTCAAAGGCTTGAACATTTTTTTTTTTTTTGACAGGTCTCATGCCTAGTGTACCAGGCTGGCCTTGAACTCCTGCTCTTTCTGCCTCCCAGTTCCAAGTGTCAGGATTACTGGCATGCACCACTATACCCAGATGAACACTGCCTCTAATGGACAAAAATATGCTGCCCACCTGCCAAGCTTCTGTCCTTTCACCCACCCTTATCACAGAGGGAATGGGCATCAATTTGGATCCACGGCTGCCCGCGGCCCTCCCCTGCAACTGTTGTTGGCAGGTTTTATAGTTTCTTTGAATGTGTTGGGGCTCAGAGACCTGAATGAGGGGCTGGAGAGATGGCTCAGCAGTTAAAAGCACTGGCTGCTCTTGAGAGGACCCAGGCTCAGTTCTCAGCACCCACATGATGGCTATCAACTGTCAATAACTCCAGTTCCAGGGAATCTAACGCCATCTTCTGACCTCCATGGGCATTGCATGACATGAGTGCACTTACGCACATGCAGGCAATACGTTCATACACATAAAATAAAAATAATAAAATATTTTTAAAAGACTTGAATGAGCTCCAGAAGACAGGAGAGTCAATGGAGAAGTATATTGGCTCCATCAGCAGGAGCTCTGCCAGGTGCCCTGGGTCAATCCACTTTTAAAGAATTCTATAATCCTAGCACTTTGGAGGCAGAGGCAGGCAGATCTCTGTGAGTTCAAGGCCAGCCTGGTCTACAGAGCGAGTTCCAGGCCAGCTGGGGCTACAGGGAGACCCTGTCTCAAAAAGACAAAAAAAAAAAAACAACAAAAAACCCCACCAGAATTCGATAAGCCCAGAAGTGGGAACCAGATCTCCTGGACCAGAGGCAGGAGCCAAGGGGAGGTGAGGGAGATTGTTCCAGGGACTGAAAGGAGCGCTTTCTTTGTCCCTGCCCTACAAGAATTCCTACTGGTTAGCTGAGCCTCAGCCTTATTCATTTACTGCCGTTTCTGTATCCTTTATCCTCTCATTACCCCTTTGGCATACATTTCTTTTTTATATTTTTTTATTTATTTAAGGGATTCACAATACAAGAGCACAGTTGTTTTTAGATCACGTTAACATTGCTCAGTTTGCCATACAATTAGGTAATTGTCACTAGCATCCACAGATGAGGGATATTGTAGGAAGCTTTCTTTTTATGCTGGACAGGGACCACGTGGCCCTGCTAAGGGGGATGGGGACACAAGTGCCCGCTTTGCGGACACTGTGGGGAGCTGACCCCTCAGTGCAGAGGCCAGCTGGCTAGTTCCCGTAGCCCAGCCTGGATGATACTTTCAACCCAGGCCCTTAGCCTGGACCCACGAGACACATGTTCCACTCTTGGCCATGGTTTCTCACCTGCCCAGAGCCTGGACAGGAATTTCAGGCTGATGGCTGATCACCTCCCTTCAGCCAATACCCACTCACAATACCAGCTACCCAGATTGGTGATCTGCAAAGGAATCTCTTTCCAACCCACTGGCCACCCAAACAAAATGCAGGCCTACCTTAGCCTGTATGAGCACAATAATTAATAAAAAAATAACAGCTTGGAATTCCATGATGATGTTACTATGAAATTCAAATTTATCCCTTGCTACAGCCTGCTTTTATAAAATAAATGATGTCAGTTCCCAGAGCCAATCATAAATCCCCCAATTCCACGCCACTGCACACCTTGCCCCACCCAGCATCACACACCTAGGCCATGCTGCTTGCTCCTCCTTGGGGCAGGGCCAGACCCTCAGCCATACGGTGAGACGTGCTAGTTGGAAAGCCAGCCTACAATTCAAGCTGGATTTCCTACAGGATACCATTCATCTTCTGTTTTTCTGGGACTGTGTTACTTCACTTAACATGATATCTTCTAGTTCCATCCATTTACCTGCAAAGTTCATGATGTCATCTTTCTTTACTGCTGCATAGAACTTCATTGTGTAGATGTACCACATTTTCTCTATCCACTCATCANACCCCAGATACATGTGTGTGAAAGGGTCGAATATTGTCTTCCCCTTTCGACATTTCCTCTGAGACACAACTGAAAGACTACAATGTTTCATCTTTGGTGCCCTTCTTGCAATTGTAGTTTACCGGTTTATATGAGGCCATCGTGGGAGTGGCCGTACCAGGAAGTCTTGGCCTTGAGTGCTGTGGGGTTGTCTTCCAAAATCTACCTCTCATCATAACATTATATCCTTAGTTCCTGCGCTTCTAGGATTCGTTCTTTTTTGTCAAGAATCTCCCACTTTTTTTATTTTATATTTGAAATTTAGAGGAAGAGCGACACTATCTCGGTCAATACTAAACCAAGTCGGATGTGGCTCCAAGAATCCTGAGCCAGAAACCATGCTCTCCGTTTCCTCCTTTCTGTGATCTCTCTCTTGCGGGACATCCGTGCCACGTATTACACTGGAACTACAGTTATTCTGGGCATCTCAATGCATGGTTGACTATACCTCATGTAACAACCACTCCCGTGACTTGTTGCCCAGCTTGGTGGCCTTTCTCGATCTGCCTAACACTGGAGTGGCCGAAAAAAGGGGCCATCAGATCCTGCTCTGGCCGATCGCGAGCATCTTGATACCAAGTCACATGCCTAGGCTATCACACTCGCCGTCCGTGATAACGCGCTCACCTATGAAACTGTCCTTCAGCCTAGAATGTTCTCTTTCCAGAAATCTGCACAACCTCCTCCTTCAGATCCTTGCTCAAAAGTCACTGTTTGTGAGGCACCCGTTTCAGGTTGCACCCTGACCCACCCTTGGTTCCTGCGCTCCCTCTTCTCATCTATTGACTCTACTGCAGCCTTCCTCTTAGGTCTACTGCTTGTCACCCGTCTCCCAGCTGTACCCCCCTTCCATTCCCGGATCTAGGGATAGGCCTAAGGGGTGGTTCTTCTTTTGTTAAATTTTTATTCGGCTGCCACATGTAGTGATCTTACGGGTAACTAGGTCCAACCCCGCCAGGACATACATTCCAGGTGTGTACCTGTCCCTTTGGACAAGAATGAATGAGATGGAATAGAAGTGTACATAACTGAGTGGGGAGAGGTGGAATTGTCAGTCAATTGAAGGTCTTGGTTTGCTGAAGTGTGAACGGTATGGAAGGCAGGTGAGTGTGTCAATCGGCCCTTTACATGGTGCCCTACCATTTGGCATTCGCAAGACTCATATTAGCATTCTTGAATTCGCAAACGTGTCTTCCTGTCTCTGATGTCTGGGTCTGGAGACACCAAGCTCCCATCTGACCCACAGGTTGATTTCTATTGCTCATTATTACTAAGGGCCAACTCTTTCCAAAGAGCACTTATTCCAGCTTCCAAGTTATTTGAGAAGCAAGTCTGGTTCTCCAATGGCCCTGGGATTCTTCAAGGCTCATTCCATGGGGTGTAATGACAGTAGCCACTGAGAAGTCAGAAGTCTTCGTCCTTAGGCGACGCCTGCTTGGTGGCCCCAGGTCTTCCTCTCCTGTCAGGTCAGATCAGAATAGATCAGAACAGAATCAGAAAACAGATCAGCTAACAGATCAGATCAAGATCAGCAGCTCTTAAGAACAGGATCAGCTAAGTCAGCATTATCAGAATCGCAAAGCACCTTGTATAACAGAGAACGGTAATGGAGAGGCTCTATGTGGTGGCGAGCGAGGCGATTGAGAGTCGCGAGCACCACGCCGGGTACGCCGTCCAGCAGGAGAAATAGCTTATGGAGAATCTAAGTCCGACTGTTCACCTAATTCGGCCCAGTGCCGATTTAGGTGAGGCATATACGTGATAGGTCTGCCTGCTTGAGGTCCCTTTTAAAAATGGGATGATCGTTTCCAGGAAAACGACGTTGGGTTTGCGAGAAGAAGGGAAGATGGCAAGGTGCATCCTTCGTTGGGACGAGTTAAGACCGGGCCGGTCTACAATAGTGAGTTCCAGGCCAGCTAATGTGCCTGCAGCAGATGACAGCAATCAGCCAAGAAAGCCATCAAGGAAAAGGGTCAAAGCCCACCCGCGTCTCTCAAAAACCACGACCTCAAATAGATAAAATTGCAGACAATGCCCGCCCAATTTTCACGTTCCCACGGCTAAGTCCAGATCGAAACAGTGTTAAAATGTAGGAGGGCAAAACCCACGAGTGGAGCGTGTTGTGCTTAAAACTCTGAGACTAGACCTCAGAAGCTCCTACAGGGTAACCGGCCTATGCAGGCTAAAGACAGGAAAGCGCTAGCAGAGTCCCCCTCCCAAAGGAGAAACTCTGCCACTTCTGAGAGATTGGATAAAGACCCAAGTGTCCAAGCAAGGCCTCTGGCCAAGCCAAGGCTGCAGAAAGAGCTTCAATAGTGGTGGCCCAGCAGCTAACCTCCATCACTAAGAGCGTCCTTACTGCAGGGGGCCCACGCTATTCGGTAGTGGACTCTCCAAATTAGGAGCCATTGCGTATTGACATTCTAGTTGCCAAGAACGCACTTAGAAGATACCAGAAACCGTCACTTCTCCAGGCCTCATCGTATCATAGTCATTAAATGAACCACTGAGTCACCTCAACAGGCTTATATCCTCTTCTGAAAATGTCCACATCAGAAGAACAATTCTAGAAACGAAACCATTGCATTTTCTTTCTTCGCACAGATGAACTGTCATGATTTCTACGGCAACTCCTGAACGTCTCTGTTTAAACGAGAGACAAGAAATATTATCCTAGCTCCTTTCCAGCAGAGTTCCTAAGGAGATGGCGAAACATATGTCCAAACGGCCACTCAACCTCTGGTTCTATCTCTTGTTTCCCCACAATCCTCATCTTACAGTCGACCATCTTGACAGAAGCCAAGTGCATCCAAGGATGGACCCTCCTTCCCTCATTTCCTCTTCAACGCTGATTCCCAAGCTTCCCTCCCTCAGATCAGAGAAAGGCTGCGAACACTCGTGGCTCAAGATCCTCTTCCACTGCCTTTGCCTGTCCTTCCTCCTTAGGGGGCTCGTTTCTCAAAGCCGCTGCTCGCCAAGCCTCAAGGGGCCTGCCACTTCCTACGAAGGGGAGTCACAGGCCTGACACACTCCCAGTCTAATTTTCTACGCTCTGCCTCGAGGGCATCGAGCGCAGAAGACGGACTATAAGCTCAGACGGCTAACAGGACCTTGGGACACTCTGGGGGGTGCGTTCAAGACAAGTTTTAGGAGTATGACGAACTTATTAATTGTAAGCTAGTAACACATTGGGACGCCTGCAGACACAATCTAAACCTAAACTCTTGTGCGTTAGGGTTCAGAACCTGTCTTCTCCCCCTCCCATAGAAAGGCAAATAATATGTATCAAATGCCCAAGGACCTAAAAGGATATTGTTGGACGACTAGAGTAATCTGAAGTGACAGAGCTGTTGCCGTGCTGTTCACTAGGCATGTGTGGAGAGCCCGGGTTCAAACCAAGCAGTACAAGGAAAGGAATGCTACTCAAAGGATTAAGGGCAAGGGATTGGAATCATACAATAATAGCATGATAGTAGTGTGACGAGAGGAGCAGAGGCTACTTATACGCTATAACTATCAACCAATGTATGAGTATCCGATTAATTTAGTCCTTGCCATCAAAATTCTACAGTCTTAAATGTATACTCCAAAGTCCACAGGAAGTGCTGTCTCCAATCCTGACCATTATAACCAGACATGCCCTCACGCCTAAGCTACTAGGCTCGAAATCCTCACCCTCGCCAGCAATCTCCTCGTCCTCGTCTCCCGAAAGTCGAGTGTTCACAGGAGGGAGCGGCCGTTCTCAATCGCAATGGTACAACTTGTTTTAGCCACGGGCTTAATACTCTACTCTTGAGGAGGCCCTGTAGCGACGCTGCACCACACGCTGGGGCCATTCGGTTCATAGAGTCCACTGGGGACTATCCGTCCGTCCCGGATCTCGCATTTTTATCAGTGTGCGTGAGATTGGATCTCCGGCTGCGAGATAAGATCATCGACGTTCCTTGGGGATTCACTGTGGGCAACAAAGGCCATGCCGAGCCTGAAAACTTTACCTTCATCCACGGGATATTCGCAATATGATAGCCACAGGTGTTTTGAGAGACACCGCATGTTGATTCTCCTACGAAGCTTGTTGCTTTCCATATGTTAAGCTAAGCTATGTTCTGTTTGTTTATGTGTCTTTTTATATTTATTTTATTGTTGTTTTCTTTTTTTTTTTTTTTTTTTGGTATTTTTTAGCACCAGCTGTCCTGGAACCACTCTGTAGAACCAGGCCTGGCCTTGAAACTCAACAAAGAACTGCCCTGCGCCCTCTGCCTCCCAAAGTGCTTAGGATTAAAGGCGTGGCCACCGCCAGGGAAGAGACACTGGGTCCCGGACAGAGCAAGCTCTTTCGGCTAGAGAACCGTACAATTGGAACCACATACTTGAAACCTGGAGTTTAAGACTCGACCATTGGAATGTCTGAGCTAACCCTCAGCACACTGAATCACATGACGAACTATTGATCCTATTGCTAAATATACTAATAGAAAAAGCCTAAGTACTGCGCCTTGTATGGTCTGTATATTATGAGGGTGTTTGCTTGGCACCTTGCCCCAACTTTGGAAATCCCTGTACCGAAGCGGGGACTGTCCCACGAGCGTTAACATATGTACCCAATTGAACGGACTAGTACTAAAGCCATTACAATACCAGATTACAATGGAACATTGGCCACAGGATTTCTTCACAAAGTTCTTTTCTGTGAAATGGCGTGTGATATGTAGAAACCCTACTGGCACCTCCAGCCATAACACTACCAGATATCTGCCGGGTTATCAATTACTCACTATAAAAATGAACCTGTAACATAATCACAATTATAGCATTGGCAGGTACATCTATTTGCCGCGATCTCTAGTGGAGTATACAGATGTCGATGGCTTCTATCGCAGGGGCTGCGACTGGACAGGGGTTAGCATAAGGAAAGAAGATCTATTATCTCTCACCACATTTAACTTACGGCCGGACAGCACAGAGCAGGTACATACAGAAGATATATGAGTTGTTTCGAGCTCATGGAGAGCGTTGATCATTGATGAATCGTATATTTAGGTAAGGTAAATCAGCTTCACAAGAGTCGGGGGGGTTGCGAGTTGAGGGTGCCTGGTGGTCATTAGTCCTACTGGCACACTCCACCACTGAACTACATGCTGAGCTTCTGGATTTTTGTTGTTGTCTGATCATTGGCGGTGTATTAGTTCCTGTTGTTATGTTGTGGCCTCTTTAAGTTTTTGGTGTATCTGAGTATTGTTGAAAGACACCTGATGGGTTGTCTCCTGATAGCACCGTCAATGAGTGTCACGCGGTAGAATCGATTTGTGTATGATAGGTGAATTTCGCGCAAGACTGGCCCATATCCCAACTTCACACGATACGAAAGCATGATGATCCCCCATAACTCCCAGACTGCGAGCACTTCTAGTATACTTCCAAATGGGACAGAATTGGCCAAAAAGTCACCAATGGCCTGTCCACCGCGTGCCACTGAACTATGGGAGAGGTCCAGTATGTCCTCCATGTATGATTATTCGCTATACGAATAGGTCTTTGCTTGTAGTCAGTGCGGCCGTCGAATTCCACATGACAGATCCTAATTCTGCTCAGCTTCAATGAGAGAATTGCCAAGTAGTGGAATTTAGAATCGGGTAGAGTCTACGACAATACCTTACGCGCAATAGATCTGAGTAACATCATTTGTTATGCGGCTATGCTCATGGGTATTAAGCTCATTATGTATGAGGTGCGCCAGGCCAGAATATCAGAAAATATAGACCCTGATGCTTTGGTCGATGCCACTCTGCGGTCTGGTGAGGATACTTGGCTCCCTTCCCTAGAGCCATATGGAGGGACTTCGCTATGGGGCTATATGTATTAGACCAACGATCAGTGGAAATACACTCCTTTTACAGGTTTACATTAACGAGCCAGAAGTGCGCAGAGTTGGTAGTGGCGTCGTATTGCACTCAACACCTCTGGCCTCTAATCCCGGTAGTCAATTGGAGGTGCAAGAGCAGGCGATTCCCTTTTGATAAAGTATTTCCCAAGACTCGTGTAGCCTGTGTCTAATGGGTGCAGAGCTGACATCACATGGTTGACTACTTCTGCCGCAGCACTACAGGGAAGTATTCGATACCCGCGCTCATTTACAGATAAAAAGACTCTATACGCAAATAAAAATAGCACCAAATTAAAAAAAAAAAGCAAATAATAGAGCACGTCATCTCTAAAGGTTATATATGAGGGGCACACTGCGCACATTGACTGTTGGTTTGTTCAAAGCAACTTAACTGCAGGTATTTGTGTCTTTGGAGTTATTGTCCATCCTTAAACTTCTCTGTGCTTCTTCGCTCCAACCCTGGAAATTGTTACGATTATCGAAAGGCTCACAGGCCGCGGATGGGATAATACGTTTTCCAAACTAAGATGACAAATGAAAGCTTCGACAGAGTGGATACCACGCAATAGCATGAGGTCCTGGGTTCCATTCTGAGCACAGCAAAAACACACACACACACAACCAGACCACACACACCCAGATCCACCACACATCTCACCACTCCACCCAAACCAAAATGGAAGTAATGCTCTGTCCAAACCAAGCCTTTTCCGCCTTGTGCATAGGAGGGTCAATCGAAAGCATACCTTGAATACTAAACATAGTCTCTTTGACTCCAGTAGTCTGGACCAGTGGAGATGAGGAAATTTCCACAATCCCAGCTAAGTTTGCATGATCAACGAAGCCAACATCCCGACGAACAAGAGGCACTGCCACTGAGGGCTTCATCCGTGACACGGTCCCAGTACTAATGGGACCAACGCTGAGATGGTCTATACCCCAGTCCGCTCGGGAAGTGTAAGGGCACCCAATGGGGGAGGCCACATCAGGAGGTAGACAAGCAACAAGAGGCAGGCGAGAGCACCTCTCTGAGTTGTTCTTCCTGTATGAAGGGGGAAACCCGTAGGAGACCCAGGCAGATCATTGGCAGAGGCAACAGCAATCCCGGCAAGGCGTCCAACATATTCAGGAAACATCGTTTTGAATATACTCTTACATGCAATTAGGCTCCTGCCTGATGACCCAGTAAGGCTATCTCACCAAGGTAAGCGACGCCGATCTCCCCCCCAGGTGCAATGAGAGACAAGACGACGCGGGGCAGTATTTGGACTTCTTAATCTACTAATTCCTACTGTTAGCTCCATTCTTTTTGTGCCTGTGACTGTACCGGTACACTCACCTATAGGCTTGTCCTGGTCCCTGTTTCTGGGAGGATATTCCAGATCCCACAAAATAGGCACTAGGCATAGGTGGCTGGTGTTGGTCTTGTATTCCGGTTTTATCTCAGAAAAAAGAGGGCAGACAGGGTCTGGGGCTATTGCCGTTCAGTGTACAGAATGCACCTATCAGTACTCAAAGCCATGGCGTCTCATGTTCTGTGAAGTGCCTCCCCACAGAGACATAGATACTAGAGTTAACGGGATTGGAAGACACTCTGAGACACCAGGCCGGTAATGGCCAAAGGACACAGTGGCTCGCAGCCCTGCCCTTGTCACTCCCGTTTCCAGAATCACCCATCATGTGGGCGGGCTTAAGGCTATCCGATAGTGGTAGAATGAGGGACAGGCTCGTGTTGTTCATCTGCTCTCTGCCTCGTCTCTTCGTCCTGTGTTTCATGTGTTAGGGTCTCCAGCATGGGTTTCCTTGTTGATTTGGTGTTAGCATTATCCTGTTCCTACTTTCTCTCTTCGTCAGATGCTTACAGGAGCACAGTGAACATATAAAAATAAGCAAGTGGATTAAAGCGATTTGGGCATGGTGAGATGTGGGAAGCTGGATGAATCTACATCACCAGCGGCAGGGTCAGAGGAAGGAGAGGCCAAAGAAGTCGATGCCTCCGGCTGAATAGAGATAATCAACTAGACACAGTGGGGCTCGAAAAAGTCAGGTATGCAATGGGGAAGCGGGTTTTCCCAGAGACACGACAGGGGTGCAGCGAGGGTGGGGTAAGGGAAGAAGTGCAGTCGTGCAAAAAGTTGGCATTAACTTGTCTGGATGTATAGGACCGGATCTCCTGGAGATGCATTCAGGGTATGGAGGGGTGTCAGCGGGTAAGATGCATGACCAACTGCTCGTTGCAAGAGGACCCAGGTGTCCGCCACATTGTCTCAACTCAGGTGCGCCACTACACGCATGGCGGCTGAAGAACCGTGTAGAGTCTTTGCTCTCAGTTCACAGGGGGAATCGCCTTAGGCCTCCTTTGGGGCCTGACCGAGCTCAACCGTGGCATTGGCGACAACACGGGTCTGCACCAATCTACATGCAGCACAGTACACTCATACACATAAATAAACCATTAACTAAATAGACAAAAAAATGAATATGGTGATTGCTCCCTACCGAAGACTTGAGCCCAATAAAATTACATGCCACGATCATTAGTCTTGGAACAAGGGGGCCCAAGAAGTACAGCTCACCTGGAAGGAAAAACAGCAATTTTCAGGTCAAATAGGTGGTGTTATCTGGGCAAATGGAATCCTCCATGAGAAACTTTAGCAGAAAGAAATAGCCCAAGGCCGTGGTGGCGCACAGAGCCAAACAGCCATTTAATTTCCTAGCGAATGGGAGGACACATGGACAATAGGCAGATCTCGCTTGTGGAGTTTGCCATCCCAGCGAACCACGTGGTCTAACAGAGCATGGGGTTTCCCAGACACAGCTGGGGAGTGGACATTGTCGAGTGCAGGTGTAGGGACCCTAGTGTCCGTGCATAAAAAACACGAGAAGCAGAAGAGGAGCAGACAGGGAAGAGAGAAAAGAAGAAGAAGAAAGAAGAAGAAAGAAGAAGAAGAAGAAGAGAAGAAGAAAGAAGGAAGAAAGAGATGGAACATCAATAAACCCCATATACTCACTCTTCACGACCTCGAGATGGAACAAAAGGGTGCAGACTCCAGAGGCCTGGGGAGAATGGCTTTCTGCAAGGCCAGTTTAAGAGACTAAGCATCCATTAAGGCATGACGTCATTGACAGAAGCGAACGCCGGGTTTGATGTGGCCCAGCATCACAATGAGGCTACGGAGACTGTCTTTTAAACTCCAGTATGTCCATAGAAATCCATAAACACACGCACCTCCTTCTGACCCGTCCGGCAGCATGCTCAGCCGACACCAGGTGCAACCTACCCACTAACATGGAGCAGAACGTACACTCTAATACACATAAATAACAACTAAATAATTTAAAGAAAAAATATATAAAAATTAAAACAGTCAACTCACACTGGATCAAAGACCGTCATACGTGAAATCGCAAAACTCTTGAAGACAATGATGGAAGAAAAGTTGGCAGCAGATACAAGACAATGGTGCATAGAAAAGAACTCATAAATCAAAGACAGCAGCTGTGCAGAAATTAAGATCAAAATTGACAAGATGGGATCTCATTAAACTCAAGAGCTTTCTGTAATCACTTCAAAAGAAACAACAAAGAAGGTTGAAGAGAAAACCCACAGAGTTGCAGGACATACCTTCACTGCAGATACATTCTGACAAAGCATTGATTTCCTAAAGAACAGTGAACTACTCCCAATAAAAATAAAGAAGTAACAGAAAAAATGGACCCAACCAAAAGATTGGGCAAAGAGCTAAGAGACTTTACTCACAAGTGAGGAGATTTAGACGTAGTGGCTAGAACAGTCTTCAATCTTAAAAAAGTGTTCAATTTCACCAATAATTAATGAAATTGCCACATCACAAAATCCGATTTGTGAAGATGTATCATGCCGTCTCACGTCGGACCAATAAGAGACTGGTTAGGATCAAGAAACAATGATACCGCGGAAGTGCTGTGAGGAAGTTTGTGGGGGAATCAGTTGGGAGACATCATCCACACTGCTTGGATGGGAATGTAAACTGATACAAGCACTATGGAAAAGCGTGTGAGAAACCCTAAGGATGACTGGAATGATACTTGCGCACCTGTGACTCAGAGCCATACCACTCCTGGGTAGTGGTAACCACATAACTCATATTACTCAGGAGATACAGTGCACAGACCATGTTATTCATTTGCAGCTCTCTACTCACATGAAATGCGAAGGAGGGAGCTCGGAACCCAAACCAAGTTCCCACTCAAATCAGAGTGATCCAGCTGTATTTTATTGCTTCACTGTGCTCCTGTAAGATGAGAGAGAGAGAGAGAGAGAGAGAGAGAGAGAGAGAGAGAGAGAGAGTCCTGTCTCCACTATATGCTAGCGCCACTTAGGTTCTGAAAGGAGTGACAAGGGGAAGGGCTGGAGCCATCTGTGTCCTTTGGAGTACCTGGCCTGGTGTCTGAGCTCCACCCCTATCTAGTTCTCTGTGGGGAGACTTCACAGAACATGAGAGACTGAAGGAATTTGCCTGAACAATGTGCCCAAGACCCTGCTGAACGGTCTGACCACCCAGCCACCTTCACTTCTGGTCAGGATATTCTTCCCCAAACTAGGCAGGAAGCCTGGGATAGACCAATGCTCTGTTTGTCAGCACCCTTCTCAGACAGGTGCCAGGTGGGAAGGTCCAGCAGAGCAGATGGAGACTCCTAGGTGCCATGAGGGCCCACGCTTCCCCTTAGGCACGCAGTTTCCCTGCCTCCTTTGCTGTCTCCTGTGCCCATGGGCCCTCTTTCCGGGTACCCATCTGTTGTCATGACTACCTTCCAGATGACCCATGGTGCTTGTTCCTGGGTGTGGTGATCAAGAAATGGGGAATGGAAATTCCACTGGTCAAGAGCAAGAGACTATGATAGTAAGTAGTGGACCCTCCTACACACGAAAGCTGTGAGCTTTTCCTTGGTGGTGGAGGTGAGGTGTGTGTGTGTGTGTGTGTGTGTGTGTGTGTGTGTGTGTGTGTTGCTGATCATGGCAGCCAGGGCCTCATGCATGCGAGGTGAGCCACTCAGTAATATCCCATCCCTGCTGTGAGCCTTCGGATAAGCGTAACATTTCCAGTTGGGCGACAAAAGCACAGAGAAGTTAAGGAACATATCCAAAGACACACAACTACTAAGTGACCAACAGTCAGTCTGTCCCTTAAGAGCTCAATTGTTTTAAGGCATTTGTGCTATACTTATTGTATGGAATGAATACAGTGATGAAAAGAAACATGTGGGCACCCATCAACACATATGATTAGCGTGCAATACCAGCAGAGGTGGAAATACAGATACAATGTGATTCTGCTAATGTAAAACTAAAGTACACATAAACAATGCCATACGGAGCCCTCCATATCTCTGGGACATACCCACAAAATCAATCAATTATGGGCCCCAAATATTAAGGAAAAAATTGTACTCAGATATGGTAGTATATACCCATAAACCCAGCACTCAGGAAGCTGAAGCAGAAGGATCATGAATTCCAGGCCAGCCTGAGCTACAGAGCAAGACCCTATCTCAAAAAAGACAGGGGCTAGCCAGGCAGGGTGGAGCATGCCTTTAATTCTAGTACTTAGAAGACAGAGGGACACAGTTCTCTGTGAAATTGATGCCAGCTTGGTCTACATAACAAGTTTCAGGTCATCTAGGTCTTCAGGGAAACCCTGTCTCAAAAACACCAAAAAAAAAAATAAACAAACACAACAATAACAACAACAACAACAAAAATCCAGAAGCTCAGCATGTAGTTCAGTGGTAGAGTGATTTGCCACCAGGCACAAGGCCCCGCCTTCTATCCTCAGAACCCCAAAACACTATATACTGCTGCTAAACATGTAAAGACTTCTTTCCTTATCACCCACTGTCCCCCAGCACACCTGTATAGAAGCCATTCACACATTTACATGGTGGCAGGAATATAAACGGTCATCTAGAGATGAGGTTGAAATGTGCGGGAGGCTGCTCAGAGGGTCTACATAATCACAACGCCATTTCACAGAAAGAACTTGAGCATCCTTCCATGCTGGTATGCTCAGGGAGCCCTGGACCCAGTCCCCCTGGGGTACCAAGAAACAACTATATATTAAGACCATACAAGAACTGCTTCATAAAATAGGAAGAAACATGTGGAGGTAAGCATCCTTACATGCTGGTATGCTCAGGGAGCCCTGGACCCAGTCCCCCTGGGGTACCAAGAAACAACTATATATTAAGACCATACAAGAACTGCTTCATAAAATAGGAAGAAACATGTGGAGGTAGAGGGTGTCTGACTGCTCCCTCTAGTACATGCAGGCTGGGACGGACTGGAGAGGCACCTGGGCCTCCAGGAACGTGGCTAAAATGTCTAGCTGCCTGGGCTGGACACATGGGCAAGGCTGCCTAGGCTGGTGGCTGTCTGGTGGCAGATCTTTGGTTGGTCTGACTACTAACTCATACTCCTGAGCATTGTAGGGTATCTTGCCGATGAGCCTCTCTCCTGGGCTCTCACCACTCTTTCTTATTTCCCAAGTCCCTTGCCATCTCTAGGAGCATCCTTTTCACTTGTACTGCTGGTTGAACCCAGGGCCTCACACATGCCAGGCACAGGCTCTACAGATGAGCTACATTCCTAGCCCTCTTTACATTTTTTTTGAGGCAGGGTCCCACTAAGTTGTTTAGGCTCACTTTGAACTCATTCTGTAGCCCAGGCCAGCTCTGAGCTTATAGTCCTCCTGCCTCAGCCTCCAAATTAACTGGGCTTATACAGGCCTGTGCCATCAGGCCCTGGCTGCACAGCCTTAAAGACCCTCCTAAGAGGAAGAAGGAGCCCATCCCACCTCTCCTGATGAGAGGACTGAAGAAGGAAGAGCTAGCAGGAAGGGTGTGGGGAACAGAGGGGATGCGTGGGACAGATGTCCATCCTCCTTTAGTAATCTGTAAAGTCAGTGCAACTCCAATCAAAATGCTGTGTTATTTTGGGAGGTGGATTAAATTCCACTTGTTTCATTTAAAAATAGAAGAAGTGCTGAAAGCTGGAAGAAATGCAGGCATGGCAGAAAGAAGGGGGCCTTGCAGAGAGCTAAGTGTGGAGGGAGCTGCTGCCTCTTCTGCCTGGGGCAGAGGCTGCTTGACACTGGTTTCTCTTCAGAAAGAGGTCTCCTAGGGTCATGTTTCCTGGGTCTGGGCTCTGCTCAGAAGCACAGTTGCACCCCATCCTGCCTGCTGGGGAAAAGCATGAAGGGTAGGGGGTGGGGCTTGACCCTTTCCTTGATGGCTTTCTGGCTGTGGCTGGGACTGGACAAGGTCACAGGGGACCTCTCAACCCAAGCCTTTCAAGAAGGCTAGATTCAGTAGGCACCGTGGGAAGTGTCTAGACTCTAGTTTCCGAGCTGAGCTCCTCACACTGGCCTTGGTGCTGAACACATCTGATCTGATCTGATCTGATCTGATCTGATCTGATCTGATCTGATCTGTTCTGATCTGTTCTGATCTGTTCTGATCTGATCTGATCTGACCTGACAGGAAGAAACCTGGGGCCACCAATGCAGGCTGTCAGCCTAGGACGAAGACTTCTGACTTCTCAGTGGCTACTGTCATTACACCCCATGGAATGAGCCTTGAAGAATCCCAGGGCCATTGGAGAACCAGACTTGCCTCTCAAATAACTTGGAAGCTGGAATAAGTGCTCTTTGGAAAGAGTTGGCCCTTAGTAATAATGAGCAATAGAAATCAACCTGTGGGTCAGATGGGAGCTTGGTGTCTCCAGACCCAGACATCAGAGACAGGAAGACACGTTCAATAGCATAGGTGAGAGATGGTGCAAAAGCCGATGCACTCTGCCCAAGTAATGATGCCAGCCTTCATTGACTCATTCATTCTCCCACTCATTCATTCATTCATTCATTCATTCATGCCAACAAGTACACACTGAGTTGTCCGTGGACCAGGAGACAAACTGCACCGAATAAAAGGCACAAGAGCCCCTATCCCTGTGGGAATGGAAGGGGGGTACAGCTGGGAGACGGGTGACAAGCAGTAGACCTAAGAGGAAGGCTGCAGTAGAGTCAATAGATGAGAAGAGGGAGCACAGGAACCAAGGGTGGGTCAGGGTGCAACCTGAAACGGGTGCCTCACAAACAGTGACTTTTGAGCAAGGATCTGAAGGAGGAGGTTGTGCAGATTTCTGGAAAGAGAACATTCTAGGCTGAAGGACAGTTTCATAGACAGTTAAGGAGGGAGTGTGTCTGGCATGTGAGGTCAGTGGGGGCCAGGGAGGGTGGCAGTCGAGAAGGCTGGGAACAGCACGAGAGATGTACATGAAGCAACATGCATGAAGCATGCCAGAAATGGTCAGGAGGCAGGTGCAGGATCCAGGAGAGAGAGGCAGGGTTCTGGCTAGCTCTGGAAGCTGTGCCGAGGGTTCCCAACAGATGGAATGCAGGGAGAGAGGAAGAGGTGAAAACACAGCACCCAGGCTTCTGGCCTGAGCAACCGGAAGGAAGGGGCTGGTGGGGAATGGAGGTGGGGCAGGAGAGGGTGTGAGGGAATCGGGATTCAGCCTGGAATGTGGGTGTCGAGTTGCCGATTTGGTACATTGAGTAGGAAGCTGGATACGTGAGTCTGCGGTTTTGTGAAATTCAGTCACTGGCATATAGACGACATTTAAAAACAGGAACACACTATTGCCAACTATAGTCACCAAGAGACACTGAAGCCTTCTGATGTCATTGCTATTATTATTTTAATTCTGCAGATGTAGAAAATAAGGCTCAGAGGGAAGTGACTTTGAACCCAAAGTGCGACCACCCAGGAATGGTAGAACAGAGTTCCAGCCAGGCACGCAGCTCACCCTGTGTTCCTAAGCCCTCTGCTGCAAGGAGCCCTGGCTTCGCCTCTTCCGGTGTATCCTGTCGAAGGGGTGGACAGACTTCACGAGGCGTCCTCCAGAAATTAAGTGGACAGGCCCAGTCATACAGAGGGGGAAGAACCCAGGGAGCCTGTGTTGTCTGCTTCTCCATCACAGTGACAGATACCTGGGAGAAACAGGTTAAAGGAGGACAGGTTCAGCCTGGCTCACAGTTTTATTCTTCATTCACTTGGGTTTGTGTTCTGGGCTGTGTTGAGGCAGAACGGAATGACACAGGAGCATGGTGGAACAAGGTTGCTCTCCTTGAGGCGGCCAAGATGCAGGGGGAGAGGAAGGGACCAAGGGCAAAGTATATATTCTCAAGCACACCGCAGTGGCCTACATCCTTCATTCAGGCTCCAACTCCTCACAGCCTTTCCAGTACAAAGTCATCAGTGAATGAAGTCAATACTCTCATCATCCAATCACCCTTCCTCCCTCCCTCCCTCCCTCCCTCCCTCCCTCCCTTCCTCCCTTCCTCCCTCCCCTTCCCCCTCTCCCCTTCCTTCCTTCCTTCCTTCCTTCCTTCCTTCCTTCCTTCCTTCCTTCCTTCCTTTTTTTCTTTCTTGACAGAATCTCACCATGTAGCCCCAGTGGCCCTGAAATTCAGGGAGATTCTCCTGCCTCTGACTCCTGAGTGCTGGAATTAGTTATGTGCCATGATGCCCAACTCAATCTCTTTTCTTTAAAAAAAAAAAAGGGCTAGGTGTGGTGGCACACACCTTTAATCCCAGCACTTGGGAGGCAGAGGTAGGCAGATCTCTGTGAATTCAAAGCCAGCCTGGTCTACATAGTGAGTTCTAGGACAGCTGGGGCTATAGGGAGACTCGGTCTCAAAAAAGAGGAAAAAAAAATTTTTTTTGGTCCGGTATGATGGTACACACCTTTAATCTCAGTACTTGGGAGACAGAGGCAAGTGGATCTCTGTGAGACTGAGGCCAGCCCGGTCTATGTAGCAAGTTCCAGGCCAGCTGGGCTACAGGGAGACCCTGTCTGAAAAAAAGTAAAAACAAAAAATTTTTAGAGGGCTGGAGAGAGGTGGTTCAATTGTTAAGAGTGCTTTTTGTTCTTTTTTTTTTAATGTACTGTCTGCATGTAGGTTTGTGCACCAGTGTCAAGTATTGCTGCTGAGGTCAGAAGAGGGTGTCGGATTCCCCTGGAACTGAATTTAAAGACGGTTCTCAGCTGCCATGTGGGTGTTGGGGATCAAACCCGGGTCCTCTGCAAGAGCAGTCAGTGTTCTTAACCACTAGGCCATCTCTCCAGCCCCAAGAGTGCTTTTTGTTCTTACAGAGGACCCAAGTTCAGTTCCCAGGACCTATGTTGGGTGGCTCACAACCACCTGTAACTCTAGCCCCAGGGAGAATCAATGCCCTCTTCTGGACTCCATTGGCACTGCACTTACATGCACATACCCACGGACATGCACATATAGAAATAGTTTAAAATAAAATAAATCTTTAAAAAATATGTTACACTTTTAACATTTCTTGCGTGTGTGCACGTATGTGTACGGGCACATACATGCCACCATGAGTGTGTGTGTGGAGGTCAGAGGACAACTTTCCATAGCTGCTTCCCACGTTCCACCATGTGGGTCCTAGGGATGAAACTTGGGCCATCAGGCTTGCAGCAGGTACTTTTGCCGGCTAAGCTATCTCTCTAGTCCTCTCTCTTTTTCCCAATTGCCTTTTAATCTCCCCACCAGCTGGGAACCAAGCCTCCAACACATGAGCTGTTTTTTTGGGGGGGGAGGGCAGTTCATAATATCTAAACCATAACAGAGTCATTGATCATTCTTTTTTGAGAGGATGGGGTCTTACCATCCCAGGCTGGTCCTCAACTCTCAATCATCTGGCTCAGCTTCCTGAGTGCTGGGACTACAGGCAAGTATTACTACACTTGGCTCTACTAATGGTCCCTGAAGAAGCATCCCATGATCAAAGCAGGCTTTGTGCAGGGACCACCAGGGCAGGTGTAGCAGGAGAAGCCACATCAGGAGGAAATAGTCTCTGTAGGTTGGATTATGTGGGTGGGAAGGAAGAAAGCTGAGGTAATGGAATGAGGAGGAGCCTAGGACAGATCAAGGAGACTCTGTCTGAGGAGGGGTGAATGCTTAGAGGCCAGAAATGAGTCAAGGGCAAAGCCTCGGGTTAAGGGACCACAGGAAGGTGGAAATGATGCTCTTCTGAGCAGAAAAAGGGGAAGCTGGCTGGAGAGGGAACTTGGTCTGGAGGCCTTGAACCCAAAAGGAATGACGTTCTGCCTCCCAGGAGCATATTCAGTGTGGGGACAGACTGTATAGAGCTGGCAGACTGCAAGGCCGGGGCTGAGGCAACCCACGGACAGACAACAAGACCACCCCCCAGGAGCTGGGGCCCAGTAGGCACACAAAGTTTGTCAGTGATTAGAGATGAGATTAAGAGGAAAGAGGCCTGCCTGGTCAGTGGTTAGAGCTGAGATTAGGACAGAGGCAGGTGACATCAGGAGAGACAGAGGGTTGCTTGGGGTAAAGACAAAGCCTAGAACAGAGGCCTGGCCATGTTCCTACCACTTACTGACCCTGTGCCTTTGCAAGTTTCTAAACCTCTTAGATGGGTCCCATTCCTTTGTCTGCAAAGGTAGATGATTCTAGGGATGTCATTGCTGAGACTCCCTGCTGGCCCATGGTGGGAGCGCAGGGGGAAAGCCCACCCCACATTCCAGATGAATGGCTGTCAGGGAAGGAGCAGGTTTCCAGGAGCAACAAGATTTACTGAGCCAGCCAGAGACCAGGAACCTCACATATTCAGCTCAACTCTTCTCCCACCTCACCATAACAGAGCCTCTAGCCTTACACCCCTTGCACAGATAGGAAAGTGGGGGGACAATGAAATTGTCCCTGGCTACACCGACATGGAGGGAGGGATGGAAGGGACGCTGCTCCCAGGAGGTCTGCTGCTAACCATGGCCCTGTAAGCCACTCACGGAGTGGCCTCAGGGAGTTGAGAAGCCCACACAAAGCAGCTTCCCCCAGGCTTGGGGCCAGAAGCCACACTACCAAGGAGTAATCCCCTCCTAAGTGGGTGAAGGGGAAGTGGTAGTGGGCAGGGTAGACCACAGGGAGAGGAGGGCAGGACTGAATGAAGGGAGAAGTTGGAAGGCAGTGGAGGGCACAGGTCAAGCAAAGGTCTTCGTGATGTTAGCAGGTGGGGAGGCTCCCGGGTGTGGCAGGGGAAGCCCCTCTAGGATGAAGGTATGTTAGGTGAACTACCATTGAAGCAATCCAGATTGGCAGACAATCTGTGGCCCCAACCCTCAAGGACCTTGTGAACTAGATAAAGGGTCATGTCCCCAGCCATATCACCCTGAATGTGCCTGATCTCGCCAGACCAAGGGGCCTTGTTTAGGTTCTCTGCCTTATTCAAGACAGAGGGACTCCATAGAGACTCATGAAGTAGCAGAACACACTAAAGCCAAAGTAAGTTAAACCCATGTGGTAGCTTCTTATACGTGGAGGCCCAATACTTGGAAAGTTGAGGCAGGACAAGCATGAGTTCAAGACCAGCTGGCTACATAGAAAAGCTGTCTCACAAAAAGGAGAGAGAGAGAGAGAGAGAGAGAGAGAGAGAGAGAGAGAGAGAGAGAACTGTTGTTTCCACTGTCTTCAATTCTTACTGGCAAGCGCATCTACTGCCGCTGCTTTTGCCATTCTTCAAAGATGTGAGACAAAGCTTTTTAACCCTCCAGTATAGACTGAAGACTCATGTCTCTCCAAGAATCCTCCAAACCTTCAATGCCAGATGGGGACTACTAGGATATCCAGCTTTTGGACTGAGCAGCTACTTGGATTTCAGCCTCTTCGGAGTATAGAATGCCAGGCTGTATCATGGAGGCCAGTACAGGAAGATCAAGACAGGACATGTGCTTACTGGACCTCATTTGGGTGACCATGGGAGGGAAAGACCTCAGTGTGGAGCACAAGGGCAAGATTGATGGTCGTGTTTGGGCTTGCCAAGGAGGAACCTTCAAATACTTCCTTAAGGAAAGCATGACATCTTTTAGCAAAAAAATAAAAATCCTCCAATTGAAGTGTGTATATATATACACACACATATATATATATTATATATATGTATATATATATGTGTATATATATATATACACACACATATATATATTATATATATGTATATATGTGTATATATATATATACACACACATATATATATATACATACACATATATATTATATAATGTGCAAATACCAAGTTGGAGAGAACAACGAAAAAAATAATGGGGAAAAAGGAAATAGTGAAGTTCTCCCCAAAACAATAAGCCTCTGCTTTGAAGAAAAAAAAAAAACTCTGGAAAGACTCCAAAAAAGATGCAAGACCTGTATGGCAGAGTGCAGGAACTCAGGCGGAGTGGGAGACATGGAAAGGGAAGTGACCCTAAATTCCATTGAGAAATGATGTATGACTGATGTATGATATATGGAAATAGTTTAATAACAACAATAAAAAAAGAAAAGCTGTCTCAAACAAAACAAAACAAATAATAGTAATTTGTTAAACTGGGCATGATATTGCACCCTTATAATCCCTGTACTCAGAAGGCTAAGGTTAGTGGATCAAGAATCTAAGATAGCCTGAGCTATACAGCAAAACCTATCTCAAACTAAATAAGTGAATGAATAAATAAATAAATGAACAATTGTCTTGAGGTGAAAGAATCGAGTCTGTTCTGTAGTTCACAAAGTTGTAAGTGGCTTTGCATCTACCTATGCATTCATGCGTGCATGCACAAATCCATCCATCTGTTCTCCTGTTTATTCACCCACTGTCTAGCTTTGCCTTCACTCATTCTTTCCAGCCAGAGCATTGACCCCTGCTGTCTTCCACAAGCAGCCTTCCTGATTGGTCCACCAGAACTCCATGTCTCAGAGATCTCACAGAAAGATCTCTTGAGGCCCTTCTCCCAGGCCAGGCTCCAAGACATTACATCTAGAAGGTCCCAAGATAATCCACTTATTGCTGGAAAGATGGAGCAGGCATGGTGAGGTAATCCCTGGTGAGGAAAACCCCTCACCAATGCCCCGGCATGAGCGGCCACTGCTTCCCCAACAGGGCTGAAGGGCAGGCCTGGCCCTGCAGTCACCTCTCCTTTCTTGTCTGTATTCACCAGGGCCCTGCTCTTCCAGGCAGGGGCTGTTTCCACCAGGGTTCCACGCCGATCCCCCATGATTCTTTGCGTGTCCCCTCCTTTGTACCTCTGCCTAACCCACGGCTGGGTATGAATAACCTTTTCCCACCTCTCAGGGTAGGAATTCCACCTGCAAGGCCCTCTGAAGTTCCACCTCCTGCAGACAGCCCTCCAAGGTCTCCTCTCTGCACCAGGCGCTATCATACCTGCAGGCTCCCATTCCTGGTGAACCTCCCCAAGGGCAGGGCCAGAAATGAGCTGGCCCCAGCTGGTGGGCACACGCCAGCACCTGGCTCTGAGGCTTGGCACCCCTCTGGCAGGGCAGGTGGCTACTCAGAACATTCTGCTCCAGCTGTCTTGACTGGTTCCCTAGAAGGACAGGGGAATTTGGGTCTTTCTAGAGAACAGTTCTGAGTGCAGCAGAACAGAGGCCTTGAAACCCACACAGGGAGTTTCCCCAGCAGCTCTGGGCTCCATCCTGGTCGATGGAGGTCCAGACTGCAGTGCAGCATAATCGTCCCTTACTGTGGTCTAGCTTAGAGCAGCCGTGCTAGCTTTGCAGCAGGTGGAGCATCCACAGGAGGTCAAACCCAAGCCACAGGGCTGAGGGCACTGGGGCAGAGAAACCAAGAAATACCTGCTCAGGAAGGCAGATCAGCAGACAGCTCCTTCCCTCCTCTTCCTCAAGCCCTGGGCTCCTGTCTCTAGGAGGTTCCCTCCTGCCCCAGAGCTCCCCTCCAGTTGTCTGGCCTCTCCTTACTCAGCAGGATGGGGACACAGCTAGGCACTCCTCTCTTCTGGTGTAAGGGCATGCAGCCGCGGGCCGGCAGACTACCCATCCCTGTCACCATCACTGAAGCACTTGGAAGCCTGAGAACAAGGGCGAGCCAGATAGGTGCAAAGCAAAGATCCCAGCCAGCTGTAGCTGTGGGCAGAGGTAAGGGCTCGGCTGACGGGACTCCAAAGGGAGCTGAGAAACGCTGGTACGAGGCCCACCAAAGGAGGACCCCGTTTTTCCTAGAGTGGGCTTTGAAGACTGTCTAGACTTCTCTCTAGAGGTGATGACACTGAGGCCCAGTGCTACTCTAGGTCACACTGCAAAACAGAGGCAGAGGGTCCTGCCTACAAGGAAGTTTGGCCCAAGTAGGGGAACTGAAGAGGCCCAGCCTCACTGAGCACCAGGAACATCCGGCCTTCCTACTCCAATCCCGCCTTCTCACCAGTGTGTCCTGGGGACTAATAAGGTTACACTCAGCCATGTTCCTGGGAGTTTCAACAGTGGCTGTTTTATCACTTTTAATGAAAATATAATGACAGTTCACTGATTAAGACAGGGACAGACCTGACATCATGAGGGCAGGAGTTGGTTGGAGGGGAGAGTGTCATTGTGAGCTGTCCTTGGTCACTTAGAGACAGGAACTAATGTGCCAGAATCAAAGCCCAGGCATCTATACGTCGCCAATCACCCTACCAGGATGCTATATACCTAGAGGCAAGTGCAGGCATATATGCCAGGCTCAGGCCTAGAAGGGGCTTGGTGGTCAGGGGACTGACTGGACACGATGCCATGGCCTTGAGGCAGGACGGAAAAAAAATTAAGGGGACACAGGAAGAGAAAAGAGCCCCTTATTCTTGGTTTCTCACTGGTTGAAAGCTGAGAATTCCAACACAGCTGAAAAATCAAAGCTGCCATGCGGAGCTGGGGATTCGCGATGTTGGTCGAGTGCATGCCTGACACGCGTGAAGCCTCAGGTTCATCCCCTGCACTGCATAAAACAATGCGGGGGCACATGCCTAAAATCCCAGCACTCAGAAAGAAGCAGCCGGAGGGTCAGTTCAAGGTCAGCCTCAACTACACAGTGAGTTTCCTTCTAGGCCAGCTTGGGCTACAAGACTGTCTTAAGGACAGAGAGAGAGAGAGAGGGAGAGAGAGAGAGAGAGAGAGGCGTGGTGGTGCACTCCTTTAATCCCAGCACTCAGGAAGCAGAGGCAGATGGATCTCTGGGAGTTTAAGCCCAGCCTGATCTACATAGTGAGTTCCAGGCCAGCTGGGGCTACAGAGAGACCCTGTCTCAAAAAGATGAGAAAAAAAAAGAGACTATAAAGACTGTACTTTTTAATCAAGAGGGGATAAGCACCTGCTATACTGAAAATGATGTCACCTCTTCACATCACATATATGTTTCCTTACATCAGCTGTGAAGGCATAGAAGCAACACACTGCAGTAGTGAGGCATACTCCAAGACCCAGATCTTGGGTTTTAATACTATTCTCAATGAAAAGAAACCAGGGTTTCTGGAGAAATCCTGATTGCAGGGCGAGGNGTCCTGGAACTCACTCTGTAGACCAGGCTGGCCTTAAACTAACAAAGATCCGCCTGCCTCTGCCTCCCAAGTGCTAGGATTAAAGGTGTGCACCACCACGCCCGGCTCTACTTCAGTTTTAAGCTCTAATCTTTAAACTTTGCTTTATCTTTGCACATGGTCATAAATTGCATTCTTTGAGTAATATAACTTCAAATCCACAAAATCATGTAGGTATTTCTTGTCAAGATATTTGGACCTGTCTCTCTTTTGAGAGGCCTACAGCCAACACTTAGTGTCTACTATTTTTTTTTCCTTCTGGATATTGGAGATTGACTCCACCTGCTAGGCATGCATTCAACCTCTTTTTACTTTTTCTTTTGTGATAGGGTTTCACTAAGTTACCCTTGAACTCCGTAGCTCAGGCTGGCCTTGAACTAGTAATCTCCCTATCAAAGCCACCAAGTATCTGGAATGTGCTCAGGGCCTGGCAATCGCAAGCCCTCAACCAGGCATCCAGTGCAGCCTCCCAGAAGGTGCACCATTGGAGTTAAGCATCTGTGTTTCTCAGTCTCCTCGTTCCGTTCAGCAGTGAAGGCAAGGTACCTCATTTTAGGGAAATGTACTTTCCAAATGCCAAAGCACATAGGAGAATAAACAGCAATTAAAGCCACGTTAGGCTTAGCCTTCTGGGGTCAACACAACCTCAGCTGAGCCTCTGGCTTTTCTCAAAGTGGGATAGAACCAGGCCTTCCCTGCAGAGCAGCGCCGTGGCCTGCTCACCCTCCTGTGGGGCTCCTGGACTCCTGAACACAATCTGTAAGAAGCCACTTGTCCATCTAGTCTGACTCCACCAGGCATGAAGGAAGTTCACCAGCACCAAATCAGGGAATGAAATGAGCTGAGGATGGGCCCTGGGATTCTGCTAATAGAGGAACCAAGAAATGTCCCCTTGAAAGGAGAAGTGTCACTGTCCTGGCATCAAACATGAAGACCCCACCTCTGTCCTCGGTCCAGTGCCCATTCTCTGGAAAGCCACAAACATTTCCAGACTGGACTTCTGCTGAATTATCTCAAATTCTTTGAATTACCCTAGTCTCGAAGGACTGGGGGAGGAGAGTGGAGGCGGGATCTGCCTCCGAGGAGATTAAATAGGTCACCTCCACGGGGTATCATGACTAGCAGAGGGACCCACGAAAAGCTTCTCCCTGGATTCCTGCAGCATGACGTCACTCCGGATGCTGCTCCTGGCGGCTCTGTTTCTGGGGGCTTCTCTGCAGCTCGCCAGCACTGGTAAGATCTGGGCACAGGCGGGACAGGGCAGGGGAGGGGTCCATCAACCACACAGATCACAGCAGCAGCACCCGCTGTGCCACTTACACCCCGTCCATTCTTAGAAAGCTCATGAGGGCTGGCAGCAAGACCACTGAGACAAAAGCAAAAGAATAACGGTGACTAGATGATTAGTCACCCATCCCCATGCACCTGCCTAGTGAGGAGCAACAGGCTGCACATCCCATCCTGTGACATCGGGACCTTGTGACCATGAGTGTGGGCTTTAGGGTACAAAACAAAGAATGCTCAGAATTACTTATCAGCATTAGTTTCATTAATGGGCTTCATGTATCATGAAGGAGCCAGCGTAGAGACAAGAGAATGGGCTCCAAGAATGTGTGAAAAGAGATTTTTATATTTAGTTTGGAAAGAGAAGTTGAAATAAGGTTGCTGGATACAGACAGAACTGCACATGCAGACACACAGAGATGAATATGAAACATGCAGATAAAAGGAGCCCATACATCCAGACTCCCACACACATACATACATGTTAATACACACACACACACACACACACACACACACACACACATACACACACACAAAATCACCCAGGAACACATAGAAAACACAGTTGCAGACAGACACATGGACACACACATAGCTACTACACTCAGAGACACAGACACACTCGGGGACCCTCCATGGACCTCCATGGACCCCTGGTGACATGTGCTGACGTTAGGGACACCTTGTCCTGCTTGCTCTTCTAGCTCGAGCCACCAATGTGGGCCGGGAGTGCTGCCTGGATTACTTCAAGGGAGCTGTTCCTATCAAAAAGCTGGTGACATGGCACAGGACCTCAGCCGAGTGTCCTAGGGAGGCCATTGTGTGAGTCCCCCTCTGCCCCCCCTGTGCCTAGGATGCCAAGTGGGGAGCAGGTGGACATTGGAGTGCCCAGAAAGGCCACAGGGAAGGAGGGAAGTAGAGCAGAGCCCTGTTTTCCTGGGCCAGCAACCAGGCACCCAGCAGCCCCTATACCCCAAATGGCTGGGAGGGCCAACCTTTTCATTGACTCGTGGTGAAACCACAGCCCTTCAAGGGACAGGACATCCCAGGTCACAGAGCCAGTGGTCTGCGGTCACCTCCCGTGGCCTGGCCTGAGCTGAGTAGAGGACAGCACCTAGCTGAGGCTCCTTGTTTCAACTCTACTTTCCAGGCCTTAGGTGGTCTGGGGGCTAGACACAAAGTCCTGTGTCCCTAGCCACTGGGCAGCTGGAATGCAGACAAGGCTGTGGGAATGAGGAAATCACTGATGTATGTAACTTCTTTGTCTGGGGACCTCAAGGTTTGGGTCAGCGTAGGTGGGGCTGGTGCGGGGCTCTGGAAGGCCTTGCTGCCCTCACATTGAATGGTTTCCCCTATGTAGGTTTGTGACTGTCCAGGGCAGGTCCATCTGTGCAGACCCCAAGGATAAGCATGTGAAGAAGGCCATCAGACACCTGAAAAGTCTAAAGAAGTAACTTCACCCAGCGGTTGTGATTTTCTCCCTGCACCACTTGGAGACTCCAGCATCATTGTGCATGTCCCCAGCCCCAAACTGCCTGGACCAGTGGAGGCCTCAAGAACGCAAGAGATGCCACAGAGAGGGAGACCCTGTCTCCTCTTAGGAACTGAAACCACAGGCACAAGAGCCCTGATTAAAGTCCTTCCTCCTCAGTCGGGTCAGTGTGGTCTGTCCCCACAGTGCAGGACATGCCTTCCCTCTGGCTGGTCACACTGGATCCTCAGAGGACAGCTGGTGCTGCCCTCATCAGGTCAGAAAGGGAAACGGAGGCTGGGAAGGAGACATGGCCCCATACAAGTGAGAGAAGGAATGCGGGAGACGTGGGCAGGGTGAGCAGGTCAGGTGTGGACCAGAGGCTCAGCAGGACTCTCACAGGTGGCCCCTTCCCCTCTGTATTCTCTAGAAAGTGGAGTCCTGGGGAGGGTCTATCTTCTCTGCACCCCAAGTCTCCCAGCTGTCCCCTGACAGCCCATGATGACCCCACTTGGAGCCAAGGTCATGTTTCCTGTGTGGATTCAATGCAACAAACCATCATGGGACCCTTCCTCATGTGCCAGGCCTTCTGCAGTTCCATGACCCGACTCCCCTGTTCTGAGTCTCCTCANGCTATTTAGCCAAGGCTGGCCTCAAACTTGCTATGTAACTGAGGCTTGGCACTTGATCCTCTATCTCTCTCCTCTCAAGCTGCTCGTTGCGGGGCATTTACAAGGCAGGAGCCACCTCCTCAATTTAAAAAAATAATTTTTTCTGCATAAAAGTGGAAATCACGGGGCTGGAGAACATGGTGCAGGGGCTAAGCTGGCTGCTCTTCCAGAGGAACGTGGTCAGTTCCAGGTCATACATGGCAGCTAACAACCAATTCTTAACGCCAGTTCCAGGAAGCCATGACCCCTCTTCTGACCTCTGCATGCTTTGTAGAACACGGGTGCACTTACACACATGCAGGCAAAATAACCCACTTAGATCCATAAAATAAACATTTAAAAAGTCCACTCAGAAGGCAGAGGCAGGTAGAGAGTTCCAGGACAGCTGGAGCTACAGGGAGACCCTGTCTCAAAAAGACCAAAAATATAATAAAAGAAAATAAAGTCAGATCACAGATATACAGACACTTTTGGGTGTTTGCAGCCTTGTGATGAATGCATGCCAAATAGACAATTACAAAGGAACAGAAGTGCTGCCCGGTACTCTTCGCACTTTGCCCAGGCTCCTTCCAGCCTTGGTGGCCCTGCAAGTTTTTTCCTCTCCATAGTAACTCCGGTAGTATATTTGGTGGTTTCCTGACCTCTGCTCCCCCAGGGCACAGGGGAAAGTCTGGCCAGCTACAGACACCCCTGCTACGGCCTCGTGTGGCTATGATCAGCTGTTCCCCTGGGGCTTGCCGAGGTCAGAGCTTGGATTTCCCTCCTTAGACTGTTGTCACAGTGCTGGAGCATCCTCTAAAATTGGAACAACCCAATTTCAATATTTAACCCTCTTTATAATAAATATACTTTAAATCAAAAATTTTAAATGAAAAAAAAAAATGGTTTTTTTTTTTTTTTTTATTTATTTTATTTTTGAAAAATTTGTATGATGTATATTTGCATGTGTGTTGGTGCACCCGTGTTCTGTGTCTTCAATGCCGCGGAGGTCAGAAGAGGGCGGTGGATTCCCCCTGGAAACTGGGTTCTCCTGGAATTATGGAGTTAACAGACTTGCTTGCCCGCCATGTGGGTGCTGGAGATCGACACCCGGGTCCTCTGCAAGAGCGTCGTGGCTCTTAACCGCTAAGGCTATCTTTCTCAAGCCCTGTGTAGAGATGTTTTTACCTCACACATGAGGACACCCTGTTTTAAATAATAGCAGCCAGAGGCCATGAAAGGGTTTGAATCTCTGGAATTGGAGTTAATGGATGGTTGTTAGTGTCTACCGATCATAGATGGGTGTGGGAAACCAAACCCAGTTCCTCTGCAAGAGCAGCCAATGTTGTTAACAGTTGAGCGGACTCCCTAGCCCCCAGTTTTCACCTCTTTTGTGGTGTTTCATATCCAGTTGTTAGGGATGCTCTAGAAATTTCTTTCCTCACTGGTGTTCCTTGTGGAATTCACCTAGGCACTGTTGAGGGAATGTATAATCACATATCCCTTAGACAAGTTTATTGGGGGGAATCCAAGTCCTGAAAAGTTACACTGTCAGGTGACATGTAACTAAGGTTAGACAGGGGTGTGTTAGGCTGGGGGTTGTTACATGATTACAAAGAGATTTGGAAAGGGTGCCTGGATAGCTTTAGTGTCAACTTGACACACCTGCCGGTTGAGGGAGCGCGCTCAAATTGGGGAAATGCTTCATTGGATTGGACCTGGGTGCCACATCTGTGGAGTATTGGTCTTGAAATGGTCAAGCAGTGGTGGGAGGGCCCAGGCCCACCAATGAGTGGTGCCACCTGGGTAGGTCGTTTGTACACTTATAAGAGAGGCGGAGGCTGACCAAAGGAGCAAGCCAGTGAACAGCATCCCTCCATGGCTTGTGCTTCAGCTCCGCCTTCAGGTTCCTCTGCCTGAGTTCCTGCCTTGGGCTCCCCTGAGTGATGAACTGTGACCAGGAGTGGCTGATAAACCCTTTCCTCCTCCCAAGTTGGTGTTGGTCAGAGTGTTTTTTCACAGCAGTGGAAGATAAACTAGGACAGAAGGCCTCCAGGAGATGGTGGCATTTGCACTGAGCACTGAAAGGGAGATGGAAGAGGTGGCAACATGGTGGCACTGTCCAGACAGAAAAGCCCAAGTATGCTTGGGATCCCTCCTCACTGCCATCCACCCAGGTCACCCTGTTTCTCTTTCTTCTACCCTCCTCCCATGCTCATTAACAATGGGAGTCTCCAAGCTACTTCCTCAAAGTGCCCAGGAACGTGGTGGCATCTTACCCCGTGTGCCTTGCACTCTCCTGCTACTGACCACTTGGATCAGGACTCTGCATTTTGTTGCTGGTTTGTCCTGGTCCCATCTTCTTTCCTGCCCAGTGGCCTTGAAACGACCCCCTGGTCTCTCGCTCTCACAGGCCTCTGTAGCATTTCTGCCTATCTGAGTTTGCCAGAGGGGTTTGCTAGCAAGATTTCAACAGTACAGAATAGCAAGGGAAATAGGCAAGCACTTGGGCCTGATGGCCCTGGCCTACGGGATGCAGGCTCCCGGCTGCAGCCCTGCTCTTCCTGTCTTTCCTAGGGTCTCCTATTTGCTTTCTGCCCCTCTTTGATCTTCCTTTCTTCATCCCCTGGATTCAGAGGACAGTCTGTAGAAAACTACAAAGACTCAGCTGGGGCTTCCTTAGGTCTCTGAGTCTCAGGCAGTGGGTAAAGGGAGACTTCTGGTCTTCGGGACAGGGTAGCCCTCTTGTGGTGGAAGAAACCCTGGGTTTTCAAAGACACCAGTTCGTGGCCATCATCAGCCTCCTTATTGTTAAATGTGTTGGTCTTATTCTTGCCCCTCTATGAAATGGCCATTTGACATGTGTTGTGCAAGGCCAAGACTGGCCACAAGGTGGCAGCAAAAAGCAAAAGCCAGCTATACAAAGCAGGGCAGAGTCCTAGGGAAAGGAAAACTAGGGCTGCATTGGCAGTTTGACCTGGACAGCCAAGACCTTGACTTTCCCTTCATCCCACGGTGACTCCAGCCTTGACCAAGGCCTTGGGTGAGGGGCCTGAAGACCCCTGTGTCCACCCTGCAGAGCACATGGAGATCCCATAGCTCATGGGAGTCCCCCCGTGGCTCATAGAACCCCCAGTGTGAGGAACAAGCACACGCAGACATAGCTTGAAGTGCAGCCCGCACAGGGGCAGGTAGCGCTGCTGTCCCTGAAAGCTTGGGCGGAAATCCCAGGGGATGGGAGGCTGAGCTCAGAGCTTTTTGTGGGACTTGGGAGCAGCTGAGCATGGGAGCAGCTGCAGCGTGTGGGCAGATGGGGCCGAGGCAGCTGCAGCGTGCAGGCAGATGGGGCCGAGGCAGCTGCAGCGTGCGGGCAGATGGAGTTGAAGCAGCTGCAGCGTGCGGGCAGATGGAGTTGAAGCAGCTGCAGCGTGCGGGCAGATGGAGTTGAAGCAGCTGCAGCGTGCGGGCAGATGGAGTTGAAGCAGCTGCAGCGTGCGGGCAGATGGGCGAGGCAGCTGCAGCGTGCGGGCAGATGGAGTTGAAGCAGCTGCAGCGTGCGGGCAGATGGAGCCGAGGCAGCAGCAGCGTGCGGGCAGATGGAGTTGAAGCAGACCCCAGGTGGGGATTCTCGAATACTGGAGAAGCCAGCTTAGCCCAGGAGCCAGTGTCCACGAGGAGAGGCAGCCAGAGCATGGGGCAGGGCTGGGCCACAATTCCCCAGAGCTGGACAGACTGCAGAATTGTTTTTTGAAACAGGTTCTCTCTGTAGCCCCAGCTGGCCTGGAACTCCCTCTATAGACCAGGCTGGCCTCATACTCCCAAGAGATCCTTCTGCCTCTGCTTCTTGAATGCTAGGATTAAAGGCATGCACCACCATGCCTGGCTTTTCTAAGTATTTCTTTAAAGATTTTTATTTCGGTCTTCTTGAGACAGGGTCTCCCTGTAGCCCCAGATGGTCTGGAACTCACTATGTAGACCAGGCTGGCCTTAAATGCACAGAGATTTGCCTGCCTCTGCCTCCCAAATGCTGGGATCAAAGGCGTGTATCATCACACATGGCTCTCTTTAAAGATTTTTGTGTGCCTGTGTGTATGCCTGTGTGTGTGTGTGTGTGTGTGTGTGTGTGTGTGTGTGTGTGTGCGCGTGTGTACATGAGGCCAGAAGAGGGTGTTTTTGTTCTTCCTTCTGCTTTCCCAAGCTATCTGCCCGCACGCTGCAGCTGCCTCGGCCCCATCTGCCCGCACGCTGCAGCTGCCTCGGCCCCATCTGCCCACACGCTGCAGCTGCTCCCATGCTCAGCTGCTCCCAAGTCCCACAAAAAGCTCTGAGCTCAGCCTCCCATCCCCTGGGATTTCCGCCCAAGCTTTCAGGGACAGCAGCGCTACCTGCCCCTGCGCAGGCTGCACTTCAAGCTATGTCTGTGTGTGCTTGTTCCTCACACTGGGGGTTCTATGAGCCACAGGGGGACACCCATGAGCTATGGGATCTCCATGTGCTCTGCAGGGTGGACACAGGGGTCTTCAGGCCCCTCACCCAAGGCCTTGGTCAAGGCTGGAGTCACCGTGGGATGAAGGGAAAGTCAAGGTCTTGGCTGTCCAGGTCAACCTGCCGATGCAGCCCTTTCTCCCTGAGTCTTCCTTTCCCTAGGACTCTGCCCTGCTTTGTATAGCTGGCTTTTTGCTTGCTGCTACCACCTTGTGGCCAGTCTTGGCCTTGCACAACACAGGCCAAATGTCCACTTCCCAGAGGGGCAGGAATAAGACCAATACATTAATAAGGAGACTGATGATGGTCATGAACTGGTTTCTTTGGAAACCCAGGGTTTCTTCCGCAAATGGGGTCCCCTGGCCTGAGGGCCAGAAATCTCCCTCTACCCACTGTCTGAGACTCCTGGGGCAGCCCCAGCTGAGTCTTTGTAGTTTTCTACAGACTGTCCTCTGAATCCAGGGGATGGAGAAAGGAAGATCAAAGAGGGGCAGAAAGCAAATAGGAGACCCTAGGAAAGACAGGAAGAGCAGGGCTGCAGCCGGGAGCCTGCATCCCGTAGGCCAGGGCCATCAGGCCCAAGTGCTTGCCTATTTCCCTTGCTATTCTGTACTGTTGAAATCTTGCTAGCAAACCCCTCTGGCAAACTCAGATAGGCAGAAATGCTACAGAGGCCTGTGAGAGCGAGAGACCAGGGGGTCGTTTCAAGGCCACTGGGCAGGAAAGAAGATGGGACCAGGACAAACCAGCAACAAAATGCAGAGTCCTGATCCAAGTGGTCAGTAGCAGGAGAGTGCAAGGCACACGGGGTAAGATGCCACCACGTTCCTGGGCACTTTGAGGAAGTAGCTTGGAGACTCCCATTACTTTATTAATATTTTATTTTTGTATGTATGAGTGTATTGCCTGCATGTATGTAAGTGCACACTGTCATGTAATCCCTGTGGTCAGAAGGTGGTGTCAGATCCCTGGAACTGGAGTTATAAATGGTTGTTAGCTGTCATGTGGGTACTGAGAATTGAACCCAGGTCCTCTGCAAGAGCATCCAGTGCTCTTAACCACTGAGCCATCTCTAGGTATGAAGACTCCCGTTGTTAATGAGCAGAGGGGCTGATGGAATCACAGGCCTCCACCTACACTTGGTAGTTTCTGCCTAGCCTTCCCACCCCCATCACCACAGACTGTGAAGCAGCACTGAGGTCTTCCACCCACAGAGAACTGAAGAGCCAAGCCCTTCCAGCACTGGAGGCTTCCCCATGGCTGTGCCTTCAGCCCCAGCGGAAGCCATGTTTCGACCACAGTACCTCTGTGCTCAGGCCTGCCTTCACCTCTGTCCTGCTTTGCCTCACTTTGTTCTCCATCTCCTACTCCATACTTTAGCTCCAAGACCCCTTTCATGTCTCACCTGTCACCTAAGCCCAGAAAGGGTGTAGCCAACTGAGTGATTTCAGGAGGGAGGTTCAACTGCACACTACCAGATTCTAAGCAAAAGACCTTAGGATGGGGCATGGGGCACGTGCTAGGAATGCTTGGAATGTCAGTACTTGGGCAGCTACAAGTCACTGCAAGTTCTAGGCTAGTCTGGGCAAGATTTGGGCTAGCTAGTGAGACCCCATTTCTAACAGGGAAAAGAAGGGGAGAAAGATGGAGGCCATCCTGAACTATATGCAATGGTCTCAAAAAGAAAAACACACACACAAAAAAACAAGGACTAGCAATATGGCTCATGGGAAAAGGAGGTTGCCATGAAGATTAATGACTTGAGTTCAACCTTCAGACCCATAGTATAGAGAACAGACGACTCCTAAAGTCAACCTCTAACCTCCCATATATGTGCCATGGTATGTAGGCACACCTGCACACAGACACATAAATAGGATATAATAAAGACTTCCACAGGGCTGGAGAGATGGCTCAATGGTTAAGAGCACTGAGTGCTCTTGCAGAGGACATGGGTTCGATTCCCAGCACCCACATAGCGGCTAAGAACCATCCTACCATCCTTAACTCTAGTTCCAGGGAATTGACACCCTCGTCTGACTTCAGCACGACAGCAATGTACTCACATCTGTGCAGGCAGTACACTCATACAGAAATAAAAATTGAAAAAAAAAAAGGCAAGCCAGGCATGGTGGTACATGTCTTGTCTCCAAAAGAGACAGGTGGATTTGAATTCAAAGAATTCCAGCCCAGCTAGGGTACAGACTCCTGGATTCCTAAATGTACTTCTGTAAATTTACACTGTTTTCAGCTTCAATACTATAAACTCACAAAAGGCCCTATTTTGCCAGCAGTGCCTGGTGCTCTGCAAACAGGGCAAGGAGAGATTGAGGCATTTACTAAGCCCACACTAAAACAGCTGGCCCAGACTACCTCAACCCAGAAGCCAAGATGTTTGTCCCTCACCTTAGCAACTACAGCAGAGACAGTCAACAGGTCTGTGGCTAGGCAAACAAGTCAGCACTAAACTCTTCTGTTGCTGTGTAACAAAGCACACACTCAGCCACACAACCATTCATTATCCTGGCTTCTCATTTCATTGCTTTGGCATGAGAAAAGCTTTCTTTTTGGCACTGGGGATCAAAAACAGGCACTTGTGTGTACTAGGCAAATGTTCTCGCCTGGAATTCCAAGCCCTCTTTCCTGCTAACTTGGCACTGGCAGAACCCAGCTCCCTTGGCCCCCGCTTTCTCGGTGTCTGTGCGCTGGGGGCATCCTCTGCACTTGGGTGTTCTGCACATGGACCTCTTGAAACTTGGCAAGTAACTTCTGATGGGCTCTTTGTTCTTCGTTCTTTCAAAGGATTAACAGAGTGGGCGGGCTCACTCAGGATAGTATCCCTTTCAATTAACTCTAAGTCCAGCAAGGACTTTAATTACACATGTAAAATCCTTTTACTTTACCAGAGGTTCTCCACCCAGGACCAGAAGGGAGATCCCATAACACTGAGAGGACTTGCTGTATCGCTGTGACTGGAGGGGAGGAGATGGCTCAATGCTAGGGTCACTGAGGCGGATAGGAACTCTGCTTCCCACAGTGGCTTTTAGCCACATCCACACCTAAACACCAGCAGTAGGGACCAGCAGAAATAGAAGCAAGCTGAGAGAATCAAAGAAAGTTTCAATGACAAGTACCAATCAACACTTTTATTTATTGCTGAAATATAAAAGTTCAGGTTTTGGCACACAATTCTGCCAAATACCTGGCAAAATGGACTCCAGTATGAAGATGGGCAGCAGGGAGATGACTGAGGGGACCTGCTTCTGAAACTTACTGCTGGTCCACACTACGCTGCTTCTCCCCACGTTCTCCTCGACCTAGGCTCTCCTATAGGAGAGCAACCCATAAAGACTGCTCAGGCCCCACTCCTGTCTGGCACTGAGCTTCTTCAACATGGAACTTTAAGCTGAATGTGGTGGCACATACCATTAGTACCAGCACTACCAATAGTATCATACACAAATCTCTGTAAGACCAGGCTGGTCTACAGAGAGAACTCTAAGCTAATTGGGGTTAAGGAAGGANGAGGACCCGGGTTCGATCCCCAGCACCCACATGGCGGCCGAGAACCATCTGAAACTCCAATTCCAGGAGAACTCCAGTTCCAGGGGAATCTGACACCCTATTCTGACCTCCGCGGCATTACACGACACGGGTGCACACACTTGCATTCAGACAGTACATTCATACACATACAGAAATAAATAAAATTAAAAAAAAAAGATTCTAGCATAGATTTAAGCATGGGCATTAAGGGGGAAAGAGGCACTTGGGAAAACAACAGTACATACTTGAGAAATGGGTAGTAGAAGCTTCTCCAGAGAGAGTTAGATATAATAGCCATGAGTGCACAGATCTTGGGGAGATTTCCCAGGACCACCTGAAGCAAAGGTAGGAGCCAGGCGCTTCAGCCAGGCAGATTGTTGGATAATTGAATCATTGTCTTGTGTGGCTGTGGGGTGGAGTCGCCCTGCTAGCTGGTATAAAAGGCAGGACTATTGCCACTGTGAGACTTGAGTGCATAGATCTTAGATGGGGGGATTTCCCAGGACCACCTGAAGCACAGAGCTAACTGGAATTGCTGAGGGAGTGTCCAAGTGCGACCACAATAGTGATTCCGGGGTAAGGCAAGGCAATAAATGAAACAGGGAACCTGAGACAACTGGCGGGCAGGAAGCAGAGTGAGCACAGTGTTCAGCAGGGTACCAACTGGGGTGTTCCCTACCCAGTTTTTGGAGAACTTTCAGAACAGAAAGGGAAGAGTGAGTTAGACTTCCAAAATATAACCAAAAATTGAAAACCTGAAACCTAGACAAGTCAACACTCCAAAAAAGGGAAAAACAAGGAAGGCATCTGAAGGAGGCAAGCAAAGCAAGCCTTAAACACAGTGAAGGGGCATTTGGGATTCACATAGGAATACAGACAAAGGGAACCCTGAATGCCAGGGGTCCAACAAAGGGACAACATGTGAAAGGTGCAGGATAATGCCACACCAAGCTCTACCAACCCTGTGGGAGATTCCTACAGTGGGATCTCCCTGGGGTGGCCCAGGACACAGATCTTAAAGGAACAATTGCAGACATATTTAAAGAAATGAAAGAATATAAAATAAAGTCAGAGAACTAAGGAGAGAGAATGAAAACTTCAAGAAGGACCTAGAGGGAGAGAATACACAAAGAACTAGAGGGAGAGAATGACATACTCCACAAGGAAGTGGAAACACTGAAAAGATCCCATGCTGAAATAAAAAAAGAAACCAGCAGCAAAGAAGCCTACCACGGAATAGTATGGAGAAGCTCCAGGAGGAAGTGGAAATAACTAAAGAAATCAAGGATGAAATGAAAAAGAAATCAAACACTTATCCAAGCAAGAGGAAAAGGAGGAGCCGGGCGTGTGGCACACGCCTTTAATCCTAGCACGTGGAGGACAGAGGCAGGCGGATCTTTTTGAGTTCAAGGCCAGCCTGGTCTACGAGTGAGTTCCAGGCCGCTGGGGCCACAGGGAGACCCTGGTCCTCGAAAAGACCAGAAAAAAAAAAAAAAAAGAGGACAGGAGGGGGAAAAGCCTCAGGAAGTAGAAATGGGTAAGCAAAAAAGAAATATCAGAACCTGAGAATAAAAAGGAACAACTAAAAAGTCAAGTAAAAAGAGATTATGGAAAAATTTAAAATGCACAAAGTGGAACAACCAGGAAGTAGAACACTATGAAAAGATCAAAACCCCGCATCTTAAGAACAGACTGGGAGATTGGATAGGAAACAAAACCCATCTATATGCTGTCTTACAAGAAACACAACTTACCCTCAAGGATAGGGCACCAACTTAAAGTTGAAAGGATGGAAAAATATTATAAGCAAATGTAACCAAAAAGAAAGCAGGTGTTACTATTTTAATATCAGACAAATAGACTTCAAAGTAAAAAAGAAAATCAGAAGAGACAAGAAGGCCATTACAAAATCTTTTACAAAGGAACAATTCCATGAAGATTTCAGTCATGAATATATTTTGCAACAAACTGTGGTGCACCAAACTTTATAAGGGCAATTCTCCAGGACCTCAGGACGATTAACCCCAGCACACTATAGTAAGGGGACTTAATAACCCACTGAGCCCTTTAGACCGTTGACAACTGGACAAGAATAAACAGAGGACATCTGATCTGATGATAATACTCAAAGTGGACCGTCACAGAACGTCTACCGAAATATTCCATCCCCCCATACCAGAGAATACAACCTTTCTACGCCCAACCCAAGGAAATCTCAAATCAAAACCAATACTGGACTGGGACACAGAAAGACCTCCATAAATACTAAAAGATTGAAATACTTTCATGTATTCTAAATCAGACCAACGGTGCAAATAAAGCTCACTATCAACACCAGGATAGCCCTACTAAGCTAAACAAAACACATGGAGACTAAACAACCCACTCCTGAAACTAATGAAAGGGTCAGGCAGATACAAAGAAAATAAAAGTAGTCCTGGAACTGAATGACAATGATAATAACCAGCAAACCTAAGGGAAATACGTTAAAAAGAGCAGTCCCTAAGAGGATAGTTGATGCCCTGGGGTGGTCCGACTTAGAAAACAGAAAGAACACTAATGAACGTTTCTAAACATCTACATGGCCTACAGCTAAAACCTTTGGAGAGAACACAACAAAAGAACCCTAAACCCAACAGACAGGAAGAAATAACAAAAATCAGAGAATGGCCTGGAGAGATTGCTTCATGGTTAAGAAGCGACTGCTCTTGCAGAGGACTTGGGGTTTGATTCCCAGCACCCACATGGTGGCTAGACCTATCTTTAAGCTGGTGGTGTAGGGCGCCCCACCTTTAATACTAGCACTCAGGAGGCAAGGGCATGTGATCGCGTGAGTTCCAGGCCAGCTGGGGCTATAGGGAGAACCCTGTCTCAAAAAAAAAAAAAAAGAAAGAAAATCAGAGCAGAAATCATGAAATAGAAACAAAGAAAACAATTAAAAATGGAATCCAAAAGTTGAATTCTTTTTATTAAAAATTATTTATTTTATTATTTTTCTATGTGTATGAATGTACTGTCTGCATGTGTCTGTGCACCCATGTTGTGCAATGCCCTGCCGGAGGTCAAAAAAAGTGTCAGATTCTCCGGAACTGGAGCTAAAGAGAGAACGTTCTCAGCCACCATGGGGGTGCTGGGGGGCGAACCTGGGTCCTCTGTGCATAGCAGTTGGCGTTCTTAACACTAGGCCATCTCTTCCAGCCCCAAAGTTGGTTCTTATGAAAGAATAAACAAGATAGACAAGACCTCTAGCCCANTGGGTTAGAGGTCTGTCTAGCTTGTATTAGTCTTTCAAAAAACCAACTTGGGGGCTGGAGAGAGTTGGCCTATATGGTTAAAGAGGTCACAACTGTTCTTGCAGAGACCCGGGTTCGATCCCAGCACCCACTGTTGCTGAGAAACGCCTTTAGCTCAGTTCAGGGAAATTTGACAACTTATTCTGACCTCGGCAGCATTGCACAACATGGTCACGAGACCTACATGCAGACAGTAAATTCATACACATAGAAAAAATAAAATAAATAAATAATTTTTCAAAAAGAATAACTTTTGGGAGTCATTTTATTAATTGTTTTTCTTTGTATTCGTATTTCATTGATTTCTGCTCTGCTTTTCCTTCTTTTTTTTTTTTTTTTTGAGACAGGGTCTCCCTATAGCCCCAGCTGGCCTGGACTCACAGAGATCCACATGCCTCTGCCTCCGGAGTGCTTGGATTAAAGGCATGAACTACAATGCCTGGCTTAAAGATGCTTAAAAGCTGTAGTTCTTAGCCACCATGTGTTCTGGGAATCAACCCAAGTCCCTCTGCATAGGCATCAGCAATCTCTTAACGCTAGATCCATCTCCTCCAGCCCCTCTCTGAGGTTTGTTATTTCTTCCTGTTCCTGTTGGGTGTTTAGGGTCATTTGTTGTTGTCTCTCAGTGTTTTTAGCTGTAGTGTTAGAACGTTCAACTTGTGTTCTTTCTGTTTTTCGAATGTAGACACCCAGGGCTATTAACTTACCTCTTAGGACTGCTTTTAAAGTACCCTTAGGTTTTGCTTGTAGTTTGTAGTAAATACATTGTCGTCGTTTTCCAGGAATATTTTATTTCTTTGTCTCTTCGTACCCAATTCAGTATTCAGGAGGGGGGGGGGTGAGATCCTCCAGGGTTCGTGTAGATAGAGGGCGTACCTGGGGTTGAGAGGAGCTTTAGTGCACCGTGGTCGGATAGAATGCAGGAAGGAAATGCAATCTTTTGTATTTGTGGAGGCTTTTCTGTGTCCCAGTATTGGGTTGATGGGGGAGAATGTGCCGGGGGTTGCGATAGAAAGGGTGTATTCGCGGGTTTGGTGGTAGTTGGTAGATGGCTGGGAGGTCCATTTGGTGTAATTTATCTTTCAATCAGATGTCTCTCTGTTTATTCTTGTCAAGTTGTCAACTGTTAAAGGGCTAGTGGGGTATTGAAGGTCCCCTACTATGAGTGTGCTGGGGGTAATCTGTGCCTTGAAGTCCCGGGAGAATTGCCTTATAAAGTTTTGTGCAACAGAGTTTGGTGCAAATATAGTCATGACTGAAATCTTCATGGAATTGTTCCTTTGATAAGAGGTAATGGCCTTCTTTGTCTCTTCTGATTCTTTTAATTTGGAAGTCTATTTTGTCCCTGATATTAAATAGCAACTCTGCTTTCTTTTTGGTACAGTTTGCATTGGAAAGAATTTTTTTTCCATCCCTTCACTGTAAGTTGGTGCCTATGCCTTGAGGGTACGATGGGTTTTTGTAGACAGCAAATAGAAGAGTTCTGTTTCCTAAGCAATCGTCCCATCTGTCGAAGATGCCGGGGTTTGATCTTTTCTAGTGTCCCCACTTTCCTGGTTGTTCCACTTTTGTGCTGTTTAAAATTTTTATAATCTTTTTTTACTTGACCTTTTAGTTGTTCTGTTGGGTGTTTCTCCAGGCGATATTCGTTTTTCTGCTTCCTCCACTCTACTGCTTCTGAGGGCTTGTCCCCCCCTTTCCGTCTTTTTTTTTTTTTTTTTTTTGGGTCTTTTCGAGACGGGTCCTCCCTGTATCCCCAGCTGTCTGGAATTCACGCGGGGGTGACCAGGCTCGGCCTTGAACTCACAAATCCGCCTGCCTCTGACGCCCAAGTATTGGGATTAAAGAGCGTTGACCACCACGCCCGGCTCCTTCCTTTCCTCTAGATTGGATGAGTGTTTGGATTTCTTTTTTCATGTCATCCTGTGATTTCTTTAGTTTTCCACTTCACTTTAGAGCTTCCAATCGGCTCTGTAGCTCTTGCTTGCTGCTTGGTTTCCTTGCTGCAAGTTCTAGGCTAGTCTGGGCAAGATTTGGGCTAGCTAGTGAGACCCCATTTCTAACAGGGAAAAGAAGGGGAGAAAGATGGAGGCCATCCTGAACTATATGCAATGGTCTCAAAAAGAAAAACACACACACAAAAAAACAAGGGCTAGCAATATGGCTCATGGGAAAAGGAGGTTGCCATGAAGATTAATGACTTGAGTTCAACCTTCAGACCCATAGTATAGAGAACAGACGACTCCTAAAGTCAACCTCTAACCTCCATATATGTGCCATGGTATGTAGGCACACCTGCACACAGACACATAAATAGGATATTTATAATAAAGACTTCCACAGGGCTGGAGAGATGGCTCAATGGTTAAGAGCACTGAGTGCTCTTGCAGAGGACATGGGTTCGATTCCCAGCACCCACATAGCGGCTAAGAACCATCCTACCATCCTTAACTCTAGTTCCAGGGAATTGACACCCTCGTCTGACTTCAGTACGACAGCAATGTACTCACATCTGTGCAGGCAGTACACTCATACAGAAATAAAAATTGAAAAAAAAAAAGGCAAGCCAGGCATGGTGGTACATGTCTTGTCTCCAAAAGAGACAGGTGGATTTGAATTCAAAGAATTCCAGCCCAGCTAGGGTACATAGTGACAGACTCCTGGATTCCTAAATGTACTTCTGTAAATTTACACTGTTTTCAGCTTCAATACTATAAACTCACAAAAGGCCCTATTTTGCCAGCAGTGCCTGGTGCTCTGCAAACAGGGCAAGGAGAGATTGAGGCATTTACTAAGCCCACACTAAAACAGCTGGCCCAGACTACCTCAACCCAGAAGCCAAGATGTTTGTCCCTCACCTTAGCAACTACAGCAGAGACAGTCAACAGGTCTGTGGCTAGGCAAACAAGTCAGCACTAAACTCTTCTGTTGCTGTGTAACAAAGCACACACTCAGCCACACAACCATTCATTATCCTGGCTTCTCATTTCATTGCTTTGGCATGAGAAAAGCTTTCTTTTTGGCACTGGGGATCAAAAACAGGCACTTGTGTGTACTAGGCAAATGTTCTCGCCTGGAATTCCAAGCCCTCTTTCCTGCTAACTTGGCACTGGCAGAACCCAGCTCCCTTGGCCCCCGCTTTCTCGGTGTCTGTGCGCTGGGGGCATCCTCTGCACTTGGGTGTTCTGCACATGGACCTCTTGAAACTTGGCAAGTAACTTCTGATGGGCAGCAAGACAAGCTCTTTGTTCTTCGTTCTTTCAAAGGATTAACAGAGTGGGCGGGCTCACTCAGGATAGTATCCCTTTCAATTAACTCTAAGTCCAGCAAGGACTTTAATTACACATGTAAAATCCTTTTACTTTACCAGAGGTTCTCCACCCAGGACCAGAAGGGAGATCCCATAACACTGAGAGGACTTGCTGTATCGCTGTGACTGGAGGGGAGGAGATGGCTCAATGCTAGGGTCACTGAGGCGGATAGGAACTCTGCTTCCCACAGTGGCTTTTAGCCACATCCACACCTAAACACCAGCAGTAGGGACCAGCAGAAATAGAAGCAAGCTGAGAGAATCAAAGAAAGTTTCAATGACAAGTACCAATCAACACTTTTATTTATTGCTGAAATATAAAAGTTCAGGTTTTGGCACACAATTCTGCCAAATACCTGGCAAAATGGACTCCAGTATGAAGATGGGCAGCAGGGAGATGACTGAGGGGACCTGCTTCTGAAACTTACTGCTGGTCCACACTACGCTGCTTCTCCCCACGTTCTCCTCGACCTAGGCTCTCCTATAGGAGAGCAACCCATAAAGACTGCTCAGGCCCCACTCCTGTCTGGCACTGAGCTTCTTCAACATGGAACTTTAAGCTGAATGTGGTGGCACATACCATTAGTACCAGCACTACCAATAGTATCATACACAAATCTCTGTAAGACCAGGCTGGTCTACAGAGAGAACTCTAAGCTAATTGGGGTTAAGGAAGGAGACTGCCACCGCCCCCCCCCCCGAAGACGTATCATGGTCCAAGTTGAATGTGGATGAAAGATCTCACATACATACATACATACATACATACATACATACATACCTCTTTGCAATGGATACACAGAAACATGAAAGTTTAATATCTGTTGGTTAACAGAAATGACAACAGAACACATACAACACTACAATAAAATGGGGTGAGGTAACATGGGCAGAGGGACCCAAGAGGGATCACAGCAACGAGGGGAGTGATTTCTTTGGTGCCCTGAGGCCCTGTGACAGCTGTTTCCTGACTCCAAGAACTATACACTGAGGAAGTCCAGTAGGTGGCAGCATTATCGAACTTAAGACACCAATGGGGCCTGAAGCTTGTCACACAGCATAAATATTCAAGAATGTCTAGGCTCAAGGGAAAAGGTCAGCACTGTAACATGGGATTCTTGGGGCACTCCCCTTTCTCCTAACACTAGATGAGGAAGGCCCCCCTCATACCTTGGTCTTTTAATATACAGCAGCACTACACACACACCTCTGTACCCACAGTACCTTCACTTTGTGACAAGCCCCTCCCCCCAAACGGTTTCAAAGCAAGTGAATCCAGAGTTAGGAGGAGCCAGTGGTGGAAGCTGAGGGCAGGGCTTGGCTAGAGGAGGTGCTGTGGTCCGGATTCCTCCTAAGCATCCTGCAGATTGCTCTTGCTCAGGAGTACTTGCTCCCCAGGCTTGAAGGCTGGCATCCCAAGGTAGGGACAGTTGGCGCAGCGGAAAGCATCTCCTAGGTAGCACTGTGGGGAGAGAACAGAAGTCACACGGGGAGACTGAGGCCAGAAAAGGGGAGTTCTGATATCCTAATGTGCCCACAGATCCCTGATTTTATGAAAAAAATAACAGTCAAGAAAGTTTCAGCCAGGTCAGGTGGTACACACATGTAACTGCTGTACTCAGCTGAAGCCAGAGGGCTGCACATTCATGACCTGCTTGAGCTACACAGCAAGCTCCATCTCAAGGAAGGAAAGAGGACTAGAAGGAGTTCAAGGCCAGCCTCTGCTACACGATCACAGCAAGCTCAGCCAAATGACTGAGTAACAACAAGCCCCACTCGGAGACAGAGACAAAAGGATTTTAAAAAGTAAGAACCGAGTGCTGCCTGAGCATGACCACACGAGTGCTGACCTACTCTCAGGTTAGCTTCTCCCCATTACCAGCTAGCTACACGAACAGCCTCTCACCCAGGCCCACCACAAGAACACTTAACACAAACTCCCAAGTGAAGCAAGTCTGTGTTCAGTTTAAGATGGTTCCAACAGCACTGGAGGTTTGGTGAGTGGAAGGCAACAGCGCAGTACATACATTTCCACAGGCAGACTTGGGCTGAGTGCTCTGCTCCTTTGACTTGTCTCTCTCCAGTTCTTCTGCAAGGCCACAGGTGCTGGGGGAAATAGTGGCTGATGAACGAGACTTGTTACCACACAGAAACTCTGAATCTCTAACAATGCTAAAATGGGCTCTAAGATTTTCCTCTTTTTTAAGTGTCAAGTTAAATGCTATGGGGTCAGCAGACAAGGGGTGAGACTGCAGGGAGACAAGAGTGGAAAGGAAGGGACAGCCAGAGGACAGCCATTACTCAGCTGATTATTTCCACAGGAAACAGATCCAGTGTTTTCACCAACAGCGGCCAAGGTGCAGCTCAGTGATGGAACACTTGCTTAGCATGTGTACGACCCTGGCTTCAACCCCAAGCACCATATACAAAAATTAAGGAAAAGAAATTAAGAAATAGTCAAGAACAGAAGAAATAAAATCTGGATTTTTACTTGAAATCCTGATTAGTAAGTACTGGTAATCTGCGTACCTAGAGACTAAAAAGGGTCAGATGTGGTGGTGCAGACCTGAAATCAAAGGATTGAGGAGGTAGAGGAAGAACAGGTTTGTTTGTTTTTTTAATATTTTATTTATTTATTTATTTATTTATTTTATTTTATTTATTTGTATGAATGTACTGTCTGCATGTAGGTTTGTGCGCCTGTGTCGTGCAATGCCTTGGAGGGTGTCGGATTCCCCTGGAACTGGAATTCTCCTGGAATTGGAGTTACAGACGGTTCTTAACTGCCATGTGGGTGCTGGGGATTGAATTCGGGTCCTCTGCAAGAGCAGTTGGTGCTCTTAACCGCTAGGCCATCTCTCCAGCCTGGAAGAACAGGTTTTAAGGTCCATCTAAACTACACTGTGAGAACTTATTTCAAAAAATAAACCATCGAAACAAAACAAACAAAAATAAATAAAAACCAGTGGATAATTAAACAAGCCTGCCCAGCACTAGTACAAACACTAACGCAAGGCTGCCAGATTACGAGACTGAAGCAGGTACCTATAATTTCATTTTCCCTCAACACCCAACAGAACTCCAGCAGATACAAGTCCACACAGCCAGACTTCAGAAGTGACAGCAACAGAGTAGTGAGAACTGCAGAAGACTAAGGAGTGGCAACTTAACTGGAAAACTATTACTCTGATTCCTGTTGTACCCTGAAGACCTACCCTGAGCAACCTAACCAATCTGAGTAAAAGATGCACACCTCTTGAATTTGGAGCCCCTTACCCACTTCTACACATCCCTGCCCAGATTCCCTTCGATAGAAGCCAACAAATAACTCCACTAGATACTCGGCTACTTGATCACTATGTCCTCATTTAAAAATATTTTTGGGGGCTGGAGAAATGGTTCAGCAGTTAAGAGCACCGACTGCTCTTGTAGAGGACCTGGGTTTGATCCCCAGCACCCACATGGCGGCTAAGAACCGTCTCTAACTCCAGTTCCAGGGGAATCCAACACCCTCTCTGACCTCCGCACCATTGCACGTCATGGGTGCACCAACCTACATGCAGACAGTACACTCATACGTGTAAAAAATAATGTGCACGCCTTTAATCCTAGCACTCAGGAGGCAGAGGCAGGCGGATCTTTGTGAGTTCAAGGCCAACCTGGTCTACAGAGTGAGTTCCAGGACAGCTGGGGCTACAGGGAGACTGTCTCAAAAAGACCAATAAATAAATAAATAAATAAATAAAAAAAAATTTTTTTTTAATCTTAAAAAAAATTTTTTTTAAAGCAGATTCTCGCTATATAGCCCAAGCTAGCCTTAAACTTGCCATCCTCCCGCCTCAGGTCTTAAAAAAAAGGTAAAACAAAAAAAAAATGCCTCATAAGCAGTCTTTCTAAAACAAAACTACTTGAGAATTTGTTCTACCACACCCAAACACATGAGAAAATCAGGAAAACGAACAACATGGACGATAGTAAACAATGGCTAACACAAAGTGAGATCTGCTCCTAGGTGACAGTGAAGGGACATGCCACCAGTCCAGTCATCATGCTTCCAGCTGCATGGTACCATTCATTTACATCAAGCCAGGCAAGGGCTTACCCCAAATGCAGTCTAAACACATATACACACACAGAGACAGACACACAGACACACTCTCCAGCCCAGGTCAGCTAAGGATACTCCTGTTTTGATCAGTCCCAGAGAGCAAAGCTTGAGCTATGAAGAGCCTGGAACAGCCCCTCCCTCTGAGCATAGTTACCCCTCACGTCTCTACATTTGCCTCATGTCCTACTTGCAGTGTGCACTTTTGTCCTCCAACTCATGCACAACTCTTCCTACTAATTTCTCTGGAAGGGACGCATACATTCTCAAAGGTACCCAAGAGCCTTGCTCAGCTTCCCTAGGAGTCTTCATGTAGCATGTGAATACTGGCCTTTCCTAACAAGGTTAGGTCTGGGCTTACTGCTCAGTCCTTGACAATGACATAACTATTTGGATATTCACATATAAGTGGGCAATTAGCAAAAAAGCTAGGAACAGTCGACAGAAACGTAGGAGAACAGGGACCTCATGGGGGAGGGAACAAGACGCAGGTGAGGAAACAGGTATAGGAGATGCCCAAGAAACTATGATGCTTCCTTTTTTTTTTTTTTTTGGTCTTTCCTAGACAGAGTCTCCCTGTAGCCCCAACTGTCCTACAACTCACTCTGTAGACCAGGCTGGCCTTGAACTCACAAAGATCCGCCTGCCTCTGCCTCCCCTGTGCTAAGATTAAAGGTGTGAGCCACCACGCCCAGCTGATGCTTCCATTTCTTAATCTATATAATTGTTATTTCTCAGGGTATACTTGTCCAATTTACTCCTCTATACACTTCATATTTCACAGTGAAACCCGTTTTCTTTTATTTAATTTTTATTATTTATTTTTTTTGTATTTTTTTTTTGTTATGAAGTGTTTTGCAGCAGTTGATTGCACGTGTCTTCATGCGAGGTCAGAAGAGGGTCTCGGATTCCCCTGGATCCCCTGGAACTGGAGTTCTCCTGGAATTGGAGTTTCAGATGGTTCTCGGCTGCCATGTGGGTGCTGGGGATCGAACCTGGGTCCTCTGTAAGAGCGGTCGGCGCTCTTAACCGCTAGGCCATCTCTCTAGCCCCGAAACCCATTTTCAAGAGAATGAGATACTGCAATTATTTGAGGTAAAAAGCTGGGAAAGTGGCCCAGCAGCACTTACCAGTTCTTACAGGCCTTCCTCTTTTTCCCTTCCCCACATGAAGGAGCCCGCAGGGATGCTGGATCAGGTTTCTTCAAATCTTCTGGGTCTAGCAGCTCATCTGAATCAATGAGATCCTAGGGAGCAATCAAAACAATTAGTGACTGAGCACTGGTCAATCTGATGAAAAGCTGAGGTGATCGCAGGTTACAAAAGCAAACACACAGTGCAGAGTGATGGCAGCACCCATTCAGAACTATGCCACAGGCTCAAGAGCCCAATGGTCCATGGGAGCTTGATGAGGCCAGAGTAGCTGCAAGGCTGGCTAGTACTGAAAGGGAATCTATTTATGTGTGCTTATGGGGAGGATGGTAGCGGGTAGAACAAAAAGAGACAGGTTCTATTTATTTTACTATATGAAAAGTCACGGGAATAAAAAGTCAAAGTGAGTAAAATATTTCCCAAACAACTCCAGAGGAGGGGGGGTGGCAAATAATTCACTTACTATTTGTGTAACTATTTGTAAATGTGTAGACAGTTAAATCTGTAAGCTCTATGAGAAGATGAGCCATGGCCTATTTTGCTCATGGTTTTAACCTCAATAGTAAAGGTATAGAAACAAAGAACTTCATCATAGACAGGTTTATACATGCCCACCAGAGTCTTTACTCTGTCACATGAAAGGAAAATCTGAGGCGGGGAGCGCCATGGGACGGGACGGGACGGGACACAGCACTAAAGCAAAAGACAAAACAGTGCCAGACACAGTTGTGCATATCTCTAATCCCAGCACCATTCAAGAGGCTGAGACAGAGGCAAATATCTGTGAGATCAAGGTCAGCTTGGCCTACACAGCATTTTCCAGGCCAGCTGGGAATACTGGGGATACAGGGAACCATCCTTTTTTTCTTAAGGGAAAATGAAAATGCCACTAATGTAAAGAGTCCTAATCAAAGACACCAGTGCACAGCCACAATGCTGGGGTTAAATACATCCACACCCCAGATCAAAAGCCCATTTTCCATTACAGCTGCTCACACCTAATACAGGGCCTGGAAGAGAGCATTCGAGTGTCCACAGTGTCAACTCACCATGCTCTCATCCTCCATGTCATTGGCTGAGAGGGTCCAGAGCTTGGCAGCTGCAGGGTCCACAGCACGTTTCTCTGATTCCAGTGATAAAGAAGGGACTCTTAAAAACAGAAGGAAACTGCAAGCACAAACCAGCACTTGTGGAGACTAGAATAGAAGGACTGGATAGATGGAGGGTAAAAGAACAGGCTTGGCACTCAGCCTCCCAACCAACAGAAGGCACTGCCTTCAGGACAGTAACAGAAGTCTGCATTATTTGCTTTGTACCAGATACTCCATCAGAGCTTGCAGTCTATCATACTGCTAACAAGCTGTGAGGTGTTTGCCATTGTGCTGGCACTTGTTTTTGTCAATCTGACATAAACTAGAGTCACCTAGGAAGAAGGAACCTCAACTGAGGATTTCCTCCATCAGATTAGCCTGTGGACCTATCTGTGGGGCATTTTCTTGATTGTTAAGTAATGTAGGACATGCCATCCCTGAGCAGGTGGGTTTGGACCATATAAGAAAAGTAGCTGAATTTTGGAGTGATGCAGATTGGAAGAAACAACAACAAAACTGGGTCAAAGAATTGACTGAAACAGTGAACTTCTGCTCAAAATAGTAAACTTCTGCATCAAAAATTTTAAGGCACTGAGAAAAAGATGAAAAACATGTTTGTCAGAATGCATGAGCTCTGGTGGGGTGGGGGGCAAGGAAGGGGGAGTGGGTCGAGACTTGATTAGAAACTTTGTATGAAATGCACAAAATTTCAATAAAAATTGGCTTAAAAAAAAAAAAAAGTAGCTGAGAGCTGGGCAATGTGGTGCAGGTCTTTAATCCCAGCACTCAGAAGGCAGAGGCAGGCCTGATCTACATAGAGAGTTCCAGGTCAGCTGAGCAAGGCAGAGAAGCAAGCCAGTAAGGAGTGTTCCTCCATGGCTTCTGCTTCAGTTCCTAAAGACTCTCCAGAGCAGATGTGGTCACCCCACTGCCCCGAGAGGCTCATGGAACATTTGTCTTTTTGAGACAGGGTCTTCCTGTAGCCCCAGCTGGCCTGGAACTCACTATGTAGACCAGGCTGGCTTTGAACTGCCCAAGTGCTGCTGGGATTAAAGGCATGCACCACCATGCCCAGCAACTGGTTCAATTTCTAACATGATCCCAGACCAGTCTTACCTGAAGGAGTAGACTTCTTGCTGACAGAAAGTTTAAGCTGGCTAGAGGAACCCACTTCAAAGTTTGGCTTTCTGCCAGTGATCTGAACCAAGAGCAGGCTGTCACTGTGGTAGCCCAGGTGTTCCTGGACAGACTGTGCCTCCTTGGGGCTTAAGGACTCCCGCTGCAGCTGCAATTGAGCATATCCAGGTATTAATCCACACTCCTCTCACTGTAATTTCACTATGCCTTCAGTGCTGCTGCAGAGTAAGGATGCAATGGCAGAAGGTAACAGACACTGCTTCCTGACTCATAGTTTCTCAATGACCAGAATCCTAGAGAACACTTTTGTGTCCCAGCTACACCTTTCTCATGCTACTTTGAACCTCCCTCTAGAAAGCCTTAGAGTACTTGTAACAGGTTTTTCTTTAAACAGGGTCCAACTGTGTTTAAAAACTTACAGTGGTCTTCCTGCCCTTCTGAATGCTGGGATTACAATCGTGCATTATCAGTTTGGTTTTCAGCAAATAGTAAGGTTTAAAAAAGGACAAGTGTAAAAAATTTTTATGTTCAATAGCTATTACATCATTAGTAAAAATGAGAATAAATACATTAAATTGGATAAGCGCCTTAAGCTATCTAAGGGCTAGAAGCAGGGCACAGTAGTGCATGCCTAACTTCCAGAGCTTAGGAGGCAAAGGCAAGTGGAACTTTAGGAGAGCCAGCCTGATCTATACAGTGAGTTCCAGGATAGGGGCTACAGGGAAACCCGGCCTACAAAACAAAACAAAACAAAACAAAACAAAACAAAACAAAACAAAACAAAACAAAATAAAACAAAACAAAACCCAGATGGTTCAGTGGAAAAAGGTACTTGTCACCAAGCCTGACAACACCAGTTCAACACCTAGGACCTACACGGTGGAAAGAGGGAACTAGCTCCCCCAGGCTGCCCTCTTACATCATATGTACATCCAAGTCCACATAGACACACATACAATTTTAAAATATCTGAACATGGGAAAAAAACCTAGTGACTGAACAATGCAGATATATAATCTTTTTTTACATTAAGAGTTAATGATGAGGCTGGAGAGATGGCCTAGCGGTTAAGAGCGCCAACTGCTCTTGCAGAGGACCCAGGTTCGATCCCCAACACCCACATGGCGGCTGAGAACCATCTTTAACTCCAGTTCCAGGGGAATCTGACACCCTCTTCTGATCTGTGGCTTTGCAAGACACAGATGCACAAACTACATGCAGACAGTACATTCATACACATACATAATAAAATAAAATATAAAATAAATAAAATAAAATAAAGTTAATGAATACATTTGCTGGTCATGCATAGGAAAAACTCAAGAACTAATGTCTCAAAATGCACTCTGGGAAGGAAAGTACAAGTAAGGACTAGGATATCACTACTTTCTCTTGTACATTCTTCAGCATAAATGGAACTTTTGAGCACTTATTAGTTTAGATTTAAGCACAGAAAATGTTTCTTTAGGTTTTGAGACATGGTTTCTTGTAGCCCATGCTAGCCTCAATCTCGCTATGCAGCTGAATATGAGCTTCAACTTTAGATCTCTTGTCTTTACCTCCCAAGTGCTGGGATTACAGGTGGGCACTTTCCTGCCCCATTTTTATCCAAGGCTTTATGCATGCACAGCAAGCAGTCTACCAACTGAACTACACCTTTACATTACACAGAAAAATCTTAATAGGAATAAAGGCCTTAAATAGGGCCATGTGTGCGGCACTCACCTATAATCCCAAAACATGGGAGTCTGAGGCCAACCTGGGCTACATAGTAAGATCTTATCTTAAAAAAGAATTTACCCAGCTGGGGCTACAGAGAGACCATATCTCAAAAAGACCAAAAAAAACAGAGAGAATTTACCTTCTTAGATTATAAGAAATCAGAGATCTAGCAGCTATGATGAAATAACATTTCTTCCATAATACATTTCTTCCATAATATAAAAACGTTTTTTTGTTTGTTTGTTAAGATCTTTTTGAGATAGGGTCTCCCTATAGCCCCAGCTGTCCTGGAACTCGCTTTGTAGACCAGGCTGGCCTTGAACTCACAGAGATGTGCCTGCCTCTGCCTCCCAAGTGCTGGGATTAAATAGGTGTGCACCACCACACCTAGCTTAATTTTAATCCTTTTGTTGCTAGTGTTTTGCCTGCATGTAAGAATACCATGTGTGTACAGTGCCTGCTGAGGCGAAGAGGGCGTCAGATCCCTTGGAACTGGAATTAGGGACAGTTATAAGCTGCCATATAGATCTTCTGCAAAAACAGCAAGTATTCTTAACTGATGAACCATCTCTCCACCCTCCATACTAAGAAAATTTTAATAGTTTACATTTTAATTCCTAGAAGAATATGGAAATATAAATACTCTGTTTTGCTCATCTTAAATGTCTCAATTAACTATGAATTCTCACAAATGTCCAACCACAGGTGGGAGTCTGGTCTAGAGGACATCACTGCATTCTAGCCGAATAGAAACAGCATGTCACCCCACTCCCTACTGTATAAACACCTTATTTTCCCCCAACAAGCTGACCCTGGGTTTGTGTCACACAAGGTTTATGCTCCCACCAAGAAGGCTATCTACACACATACCTCTTTTACTTCCACAAGGCCAGAAAGAGTCAGTGCTGAACACAGCTTGGACACTGTCTTCACTTTGTTATTGTTAACTGTTAAGGAAAACCTCAATTAATAACTTCAAAGGTCAGTGTGAAAAGCAATAAAGGCTCTATTCTGTGTAGTTCAGCAGGCATTCAAACAGTAAAAACCTCATTTGTTTACTGTGAATATAGTTTAGTAATAACATTTTAATTTAAAAAATCTTTTGGGGGCTGGAGAGATGGCTCAGCAGTTAAGAGCACCTACTGCTCTTGCAGAGGACCTGGGTTCGATTCCCAGCACCCACATGGCGGCTAAGAACCGTCTTTAACTCCAGTTCTAGGGGAATCTGACACCCTCTTCTGACCACCGCGCATTGCACGATACGGGTGTACTAGCCTACATGCAGACAGTACACTCATACACATAAAAAATAATAAATTAATTAAAATATTAAAAAAAAATCTTCTGACTGTTCAAATTGCTCTTACCTATCTAGCACAGGTCATAATTCTATCATTATTTCTACTTCTTGAAAACCCTTTCCCAGGAATGTTGGATAATGAATAAAGTTATAAAATGCAAAGTGCACAGAAACCTGTTTTCTCCCTGCAAGTTCTGTCAGAGACACTATTTAGTGATTCAAGGGTTCCGTTTCCAGCAAGAAAGGTGGTCTCTGCTACAGACACCACATAGTTACAACTACACATGCAAGGGCATTCCTTTACTAAAAATCTTTCATTTCTATTATTTTTATTTGATGGAATACTTTGTCACATTTTGATTGAATTTAGCAAAAATTCGAAATACTGACAGCTATAGTACTGAGCAAAAAGGATTTAATTCTTGTAAACTGGACATGGATTTCACATTACTAATAATTCTTTGCGCTCAGAGTTCCAGGCATTATTTTATTTTTTATTTTTTTAGTATTTTTGAGATGGGGTCTCCCTTTAGTCCCAACTGGCCTAGAGCTCACTCTGTAGACCATGCTGGCCTTGAACTCACAGAGAGCTGCCTGCCTTTGCTACCCAAGTGCTAGGATTAAAGGCGAATGCCACCATGCCCGGCTCCAGGCATTATTTTTAAATTCTTTATTCTAAAATAACTACACAATCACAGGAAGTTGCTAAGTTTGCTCCTTTTTATTGCCACCTCATTTTTTAGGTTACAGACATACTAAAATTTATTCTTTCATTTGGTGAATAATTCAGCCTTTTTTTTTTTGGTCTTTTTGAGACAGGGTCTCCGTGTAGCACCAGCTGTCCTGGAACTCACTCTGTAGACCAGGCCAGCCTTGAACTCACAAAGATCCGCCTGCCTCTGCCTCCCAAGTGCTAGGATTAAAGGCATGTGCCACCATGCCCAGCAAGAAGTCACTTTTTTTTGTGTGTGTGTGTGTCTGACTGAATGCACTGTCTGCATGCAGGTCCATGCACCCATGTCACGGAGGTCAGAAGAGGGCGGTGGACTCCCCCAGAACTAGAGTCAAAGACAGTTCTCAGCCACCATGTGGGTGCTGGGGATCCAACCTGGGTCCTCTGCAAGAGTAATCGGCACTCCCAACTGTTAGGCCATCTCTCCAGCCCTCAGCCATTTTTTAGGTAGGAGTTTCCTTCTATTTATGAACTAGTGGGTGAATCAAAGATGACAATTTTTTTCCAGATCTGTTGCCTCAAGTAGTAGTAATTTACTCCTATAAGTAAGTTTCTATAATTGGAATACTGATTTTCATTCTTTTTTTTTTTTTTTTTGGTCTTTTCGAGACAGGGTCTCCCTGTAGCCCCAGCTGTCCTGGAACTCACTCTGTAGACCAGGCTGGCCTTGAACTCACAAAGATCCACCTGCCTCTGCCTCCTAAGTGCTAGGATTAAAAGCGTGCACCACCATGCCAGACGGAATACTGATTTTCAAATGGTACCTTTAGCTAATGGAAACAAACCAAGCACACACAAACACTCAACTGTATCAAGCTTTCATATTCTGAGTAAAGATATCCTTACCTACAGTTGTCTCCACTGGTTCTTTCAGAAAAAGACATCCCCCTGGCCGAAGGACTCTGGCTATCTCAGCCAGAATTTCAGCACTGTGCACAGTGGAGCTTCCTGGGACTACACCAGACAAAATAATGTCGAAGCTTGATTCTTTATGGGCAGCTGAAAAAAAGACACTAATCAATAACCACCGAAGCCCAGGAGCAATACCCTCCAACTCCCCCCAAAAGGCTACAAGGTTATCACTCCAGGAGAATGAACCCCCCACACAGCAAATACTTTTTTCTTAAATTTTGTCTTTTTTGAGATAGGGTGTCTCAGCCCCAGATGTCCTAGAACTCCCTATGTAGATCAGGCTGGCCTTGAACTCACAGAGATCTGCCTGCCTCTGTCTCCTGAGTGCTAGGATTAAAGGCATGTGCCACCACACCCAGCTAGCAAATACTTTTAAACCACCATCAATAGCAAAAAGGTGTTAAGGCTCTGCTCTGCTGTCTTACTAACAGCTTATCCTTCATAAGTTCAAGAAAGAAGAAAACTGAAGAGAAACCTTTTTAAAAGCAATGTGGGGCACCAGAGAGATGATTCAGTGATTAAGAGCACTGGCTACTCTCGCAGAGGAACTAGGTTCAATTTCCAGAACCCACACTGTAGCTCGTAACTATCTGTAATTCCAGTTCAGGGGATCCAACACCCTCTTCTGGCTTCTATGGGCACTGCACACACATGGTGCACTTTATGCAAAATACTCATATACATATAATATTATTAAAAAAACACACAACATGGAATAGCCTCTGAAGAACAAGAACATACAAATCATCAACTGCATTCCCAAGTCCATTATGTCTCAATTGAAAAACAACTGGGTGACAAAAATCACGATATCAAGGAACTATAGATCAACAGGACTCCTATCAAAATCCGCCCAGCCCTCTGAGGAAGAAGGGTAGGTACTTACACTGTAACAGCTGGCTGATGTTTTCCGTGAATACTTGGCCCTCACTGCCAGTTAACCCTTGAAGTTGATCTACCAGTTCTTTCAGTGCCTCCTCGGGAGATGACTTATCCCAGACCACTGCCACAAGCTGACCAGTGGAGATCCCAAACTCTGCCATGCCTGCAGTGCTGACGGACATAAAAGCTGCTGGCAAAAGAGAATCAATATCAAGACAAGAGTGTAATTTAATCCATGTGTTATCAAGTACGATTAGAATCACAACCTACTTCCAACAAGCTCTCACCAAGGAATGATGACATTAAAAACCTTGGTACAGATGGCAGTCTTGATGAAATGAACCTACCACCTCAAGGAATCCCAACATTCCCTCCTAAGAACCGGGAATTAGAATCAAGGAGAAAGGTTGGATTCTTCTGTCTGAGATAACTCAGCTTGGGAAGAATATAAAACAAGGCATTCATTGAACAGAAGTGACTCAGCAAGGAAAGCAATAAATTGGCAGATAATCTAACCACAGCTTAATGTTCTTAAAACAGGGAACATTTAAATTTTGCAAACTAAACATTTTCCCTTTAATTATGAAAATTCCAGTGAATCTGCAGTGACCAATGGCATCTACTACGTCCTCAACACTTAACACTGGCACCTTACTCAAAGCACCTTACACATTTATTACTTTATTTATTTATTTATTTATTTATTTATTTATTTATTTCTGTATGTGTGTGAACGTACTGTCTGCATGCAGGTCTGTGCACCTGTGTCGTGCAATGCCTCGGAGGTCAGAAGAGGGTCTCGGATTGCCCTGGAACTGGAGTTCTCCTGGAATTGGAGTTTCAGACGGTTCTCGGCCGCCATGTGGGTGCCGGGGATCGAACCCGGGTCCTCTGTAAGAGCAGTTAGTGCTCTTAACCGTTGGGCTATCTCTCCAGCCCCCCCACATTTATTACTTTAACTGACCCTCAAGAAAATTGTATTCTAAAGGTTACTTGAAATGTACAGGGCAGAGAACTGGGACAGTTCACACACCATTATTATATGGATAAAGTAAGAGCTAGGATTAGAATGCAAACCCATGACTATGAAGTCCATGCTTTAACCATGGAAACTTTCTAGGATGGGTCGATTTTCTCTTCTACTTGATATGCAGGTGGATATATTAGGTACTTAGTGTGAAAAGAGGTCAAGAGATACCACTTTGTTCAGCTCCTCCTTCTTTAAACATTAATGCTACCAAGTTTCTGGATTCAAATTAAATCAAATGAAACAAGGCAATGGAAGAGGGGTCAAGCAGGGACTACTAGTCCACACTGAGCACTTCTGAGCTCTGCAGAGATGGCCACACTTTTTTTTTTTAACTTTTTTAAAAATTTTATTTATTTATGTATGTATATGAATGTACTGTCGGCAAGTTTGTGCACCTGTGTCGTGCAATGCCATGGAGGTCAGAAGAGGGTCTCGGGTTCCCCTGGAACTGGAGTTCTCCTGGAATTGGAGTTTCAGACGGTTCTCGGCCACCATGTGGGTGCTGGGGATCGAACCCCGGTCCTCTGTAAGAACGGTCAGCGCTCTTAACCGCTAGGCCATCTCTCCAGCCCCGGCCACACTTCATAGCTGAACTTAAGTCATGTGCAAACTTTTCCTTCTATAAAAGCATTTGCTGGGCTGGAGAGATGGCCTAGCGGTTAAGAGCGCCGACCGCTCTTGCAGAGGACCCGGGTTCGATCCCCAGCACCCACATGGCGGCCAAAAACCGTCTGAAGCTCCAATTCCAGGAGAACTCCAGTTCCAGGGGAATCCGAGACCCTCTTCTGACCTCCGCGGCATTGCACGACACGGGTGCACAGACCTGCATGCAGACAGTACATTCATACACATACGGAAATAAATAAAATTAAAAAAATAAAAAAATAAAAGCATTTGCTTCAGGGGCCTGCAGGACAGATTAGCAGGTAAAGGCACTTGCTGCCAAGCTTGATGACCTGAGTTCAATCATCATGAACCCACATGGTAGAAAGGACTCCCTAAATTTGTCCTAAACTCCATGTTTGTTAGCCATAGGTGGCCTGGAACTCCTGATCCTCCCCTGCTTCTACCTCACAAGTGCTAGGATTACATGCATGAGCCAATATACCTGGCTTGAGAAAAGTTCACTTCAAATGACTATCAAGAGATAGTCTAAAAACCATGCCTTTAGGACTAGAGAGATGGCTCAGCAGATAAGAGCACTGGCTGCCCTTGCAAAGGACTAGGATTATGATCCCAGCACCCACATGGCAGCTAACAACCACCAGAAACTCCAGTTCCAGGGAATCTGATGCTCTGTTCTCTTCTGACCTCTGCGGGCACTGCACAATACAGGTGCATTTATATACATGCAGGCAATATATTCATAGAAAAAAAAATTTAAAAACCATGCCCTTTAATAACTAAAGGCACTTGTGATTATTACAATGCTTTGATTTTGTTATTTCAGAAATAAATGACTAATGGTTTTAATTTCTACATCAAAATTAGAATTGGATTCAAAGCATTCAAAATTTGAGTCCCACTCCAAAGTCATTCTCTCCTTATTCCACGAAAATGCTTTGCGTCTTCACTGAACCATGCTTTTTTAGTTTCTTCATGTGAACGCCTGCTCTTGGTTATCCTGATTCAGCTACAAGTCCAGTAAAGGGATGCTAGCTACATGGTTATCAGATAGGCAGGATTCCTTGGTTGTTTAATTTGGGATTTTAAATCCCTTAAAAAGTACACCATCAAGAACCAAAATTTCGCTGGGTCTGGTGGTACTATCTTTAATCTCAGCACTTGGGAGGCAGAGGCAGGCAGATCTCTGGTTCAAGGTCAGCCTGGTCCCAAGGCTGAGGCCACATACAGGGAGCTTGTCTCAAAAAGACCTCCCCCCCCCAAAAAAAAAACCCACACACACAAAAAAAACTTTTAATATTTGTCATACAATGTTGAAGGACCCTTGCAATTCTTTAAGTTGAATAACTTGGGATTAGTCTCACATTTAAGGACCAGTCAGGGAGACAAGAGTATTTACTGCTGGGTAGGAAGTTAAAAGAAATAACCTGGAGTTTCAGCTACTGCTGGTCTTCTTATTAAGAACAAGACCATAACAATTATCAGCTTTTCTGAGCCTATATTCCCATCAATAAACAGAGCAACCTCTCTCTTCCTCCTTAGTGAGGCTTGAATGAGGACAATCCAGGGAAGTGTGTGAAGCTTTCTTTTCATTAGAACCTCAGAGGCTAGGAGCCTCACCTTTATCAGCTCAATATTCCAAGATTGTGTCAGTAACTTGTTAAAATATATTACATTTAAAAAGTTTACTCGTTTTTATTTTATGTGTATGAACATTTTTCCTGCACGTAAGTGTCTCCATGTCGTACAATGCCCTCAAGGTCAGAAGAGGAGGTTGATCCCCAGGAACTGCTGGAAATGGAGTTATCGACAGTTATCAGCCAATATGTGAGTACTGGGAACTGAACCTGGGTCTTCTGCAAGAGCAGCCGGTGCTCCTAAACCACTGAGCTATACCTCTCCACCTCCAATGAGAGAATGTAAATAAAACATTCTGCTTTCTGTATCTCCCAGAAATAACCTTACAGCGAGGGAGCTCATGAATACAGCTAAACGCTCCCTCACCAAACCACCCCCCAAACAATATAAAAAAATACATAACTCTTACTTTCAGTCACCTTTTTCTAAATGAGAAACAATGCTCTTTTAAACCTCTAAGAGCCAAAGTATGGTAGTTTTCATCATCAGTTTTGTGTTATTGTGGCAAATCTGTCTAAAAGACAAACCAACAACAACAAAAAAGATGCAGCATCTAAGCTAGCATACTTAGGAGCTATGACTCAGGGGCTGTTTCACAATACGAAGAGGTGAAATGGAAGTCAATGTCACACAACTGACCTTGTTAGATGCTTTGCCAACTCTGACAAGACTACTCACGTACTCATGACTCCTTCAAAAACCTCACTAGCAAGCAATAAGGGAAGATGTCTGGGAATAACTTCTGGAGATGTGTCTTTTTGGGGGGGGGGCTTTTTGAGACAGGGTCTCCCAGTAGCCTCACTATGTGGACCACGATGGCCTTAACTCAGAGATCCCCCTGCCTCTGCCTCCAGAGTGCTGGGATTAAAGGCGTGTGCCACCACGCCTGGCAAAATGTGTCTATTTCTTTTTTTTTTTTTTTTAAGATGTGTCTATTTCTAAGGCACCTAGTTAAGCATGAAATCTTGGGTCTCCGGTTCGCTATTAAGATGGCCAAAAGGTGGGTGTGGTGGCACACTTTTAATCTTAGCATTGGGAAGGCAGATCTCCATGGGTTTCAGGTCAAGCCAGGGATATACAGTGACACCCTCTCTCAAAAAAACAAAAACTGAAAACGCAGCCTGGACCCTAAACCACGCCAGGAGTCACCAGACCAGCCGCTCTCAAACTAGCAAATCGCTGGTTAATGCCAGCTCGCCGACCCACACCCAGACACGGGTCAGCTCTCCAGAACCAATGCCTGAGTGGATCATCTGATAAACTCGCATCCTAGGTAATTCCGCCCGGCAAGCACGGGAAGTTAAAGCTGAGGTTCGGTCAAGGCTAGGCTCCGGCAGACAACCTGTGGCTCAGATTCGCGCCAGCTTTCCAGTTGTGCTGCACGGTGCCCAAGAGACCCGCACAGCGGAGGGACCGAGTCAAGGGCTGTGTGAGTCAAGGTCACCACAGCCGGAGGCGGGTAACGCGGATCTTGCCCCAGACGTCCACGACGCCAGCCAGCTCAGGGCGCGGAAGGCGGCGGCCCGGGCAGTACGCACAGCCCGGGCATCAGGAGCCGCCGCACTCAAGGAGGGCAGCCTTGGCCCCTCACACAGGATTCCCTGAGCGCCCGCCGGCATGCTCCGGACCCGCAGAGGAGCGACTCTGGAAACCGCGGCCAGAGGCCGGAGGCCGGGAGGGGACCTGAGGAGGGTCGTTGGGCGAGGCCGGGCGCTCGAGCCACCCGGACGCCTGCTCACCTGCCACCTGGTCGGGGTACCCACTCGGCCGCCGCTGCCGCGGGCTTCTTGTCTACCGCCAGCTTCTTGTCTGCCGCCTCTCGCGAGAGGAAACTACGCAGCGGAAGTGGCCCCGCCCACATCTGACGCTGCCCTGCACGTCACTGCTGTCGGCGTGCGCGCCCACTTCCAAGATGGCGGCGGCCACAGTGTCTGGTATCCTGGGACGGGCGGGCTGGAGGCTCCTGCAACTTCGGAGCCTGCCTGGTGAGGGGCCGGCCGAGCCCGGGAACCCAGAGGAGTGGGGAAGGAGGCGCAAGGCGGGCTTGAGCTGGGCGTGGGGCGCCCGGGGCTGTGGTCGGGGAGAGCAAGGTGAAGGTGAAGGGCACCGGCTCGGAACCGCTAGAAAGAGCGCCTAGGGGTCTTCGGTCTTCAGGCTGAGTGAGGGACTAGAGCGCTGGGCAAGTCTGTCAGTGTGGTTTCCTGGAGGTAACGGCGCCTCGGAGGACAGGACTCTGGGTATGCCCAAGGTCACAGAGCTTGTCGGTTGCAGAACCGTTCTCAACTCCATAGCCTGGGCGCTGGGCCAGGATCACTGGAGGAACAGATGGAACCGGCCACAGAGAGCGTCCAGTGGTTCTTTCGCCACCACCTCACAAAGTCGGTGACGTTGCTGCCTTAGGTTCAGTATAACTACATCTGATTATCCTAAAAAATATATATTTTCTTAAAGAGGAAATTTTGTACGATGTCATAAAGTGAAAAAGCAAAATTACCGTCCAAAAATAGAAAATAATTCTGCACTGACAAATTTTGTGACTAATGAAATTCCCTTGTATTTCACCTAAAATTTTCTCATGAACTACAGAGATTCTACAGTCATGCGGGACCCTGGTGCTCCAGCCTTGAAATTTTGTACTTGCTCCATCTTCTGTGCATATATCAAAATACTGATGTTTTTTATACGTGCTGTTCTGAGTCTCCACATCATTGTTGTCTAGACTTTTTCAATGAGTGCCTTTCTGACATTTTTACTACAATTTCAGAGTGAATAAAATAATGTCCCATTATCTGAAAAAATCCAGTCTTAGGTATTTACCCAGAATGAAGCACATCTACAAAAAAATCAAGTGTATTTGTGGCATCTTTATATCGGCTGAATCCTATAGCAACCAAATATCTAGCCACGAAACAATTTTTTTTTTCCAGTACTCTTCAAGGATTCTTATCACAGACCCTTTTTGTTTGGTTTGGTTTTGGTTTTGGTTTTGGTCTTTTTGAGACATGGTCTCCCTGTAGCCTCAGCTGTCCTGGAACTTGATATGTACCCCAGTCTGGCCTTGAACTCACAAAGATCCACCTGCCTCTGCCTCCAGGGTGCTGGGATTAAAGGCATGCACTAGCATGCCCAGCTTTTTATTTTCAAAGACAATTTTTTGAGACAAGATCTCACTATGTAGCCCTGACTAGTCTGGAGCTATGTGTAGACCAGGAGGTCTGCCTGCTTTTGCCTCCTGTGTGCCACCATGCCTGGCTCCTTTTTTTTTGGTATTTTTGAGACAGGGTCTCCCTTTAGTCCCAGCTGTTCTGAAGCTCGCTCTATAGACCAGGCTGGCCTCGAACTCACAGAGATCCACCTGCCTCTGCCTCCCAAGTGCTAGGTAGGATTAAAGGCATGCATCATCATGCCTGGCCTTTTTTTTTTTTTTCCTTTTTTAAATACTTGGTCTCACTAAGTTCCTGGCTTTGAACTTGCTATATAGTCCTGCTTCAGCCTTCCAGACTTGAGGCCAGTCTGGACTATGTAGGAAAACTTTGTCTCAAATAATACAAGCTTTCGCTGGGTGGCATGGTGGCATTTTTTATTTTATTTTTTATGTGTATGAACGTACTGTCTGCATGTAGGTTTGTGCACCTGCATTGCGCAGTGCTGCGGAGGTCAGAAGAGGGTGGGTATTAGATTCCCCTGGAACTGGAGTTAAAGACGGTTCTTAGCCGCCATGTGGGTGCTAGGGATTGAATCTGGGTCCTCTGCAAGAGCAGTCAGCACTCTTAACCGCTAGGCCATCTCTCCAGCCCATGGACTGATTTTTTTTTTATTTATTTTTTGGTAACAGAGTTAAGGTTTGGTAACAGTATTTTAATATATGTCATGAGGGTAAGAGGGAGAAAAGGTGCTCAGAAAAGACAGACCCAAGAACATGGGTGTGGGCTTCTTAGAGGGTCACAGAAAGTAAGACATAACCAAGTGTTGGTAGAGGCTTCTCAAGAGAGTTATCTACCTTGATCTTTTTTTGTTCTTTGTATTTTTGAGACAGGGTCTCCCTGTAGCCCCAGCTGTCCTGGAACTCACTATGTTGACCAAGGCTAGCCTTGAACTGACAGAGATCTGCCTGCCTCTGACTCCTGAGTGCTGGAATTAAAGGTGTGTGCCACCACACCCAGTGCCTACCCTTATCTTTTAAAAGTGTACCAAGCAGGGGCTTGAAAGCACAATGGTAAAGAACACCTACGATTGCAGAGTACCCAAGTTCAATTCCCTACACATACATCAAGTGGCTCACAGCCATCTGTAACTCCAGCTCTAGAGGATTTGACACCCTCTTCTGGCCTCTGCAAGCAACTATTCTCTCTCTCTCTCTTTCTCTCTCTCTCATACACATACACACACATACACACACATACACACACACACACACACACTCCTTAAGTAAAAATAAGTATTTGGAAAACACATTTAGATAAGATCCTAGGACAAAGAAAAACTAGGGTGAGAAATTTCAGAACCATATATATGGGGACTTACTGAAAGACATGAGGGAATTTTCTGGGGTGAACACTGAGATCAGCAGTAAATGGTCAGAAATTGAAATGGAAATTGCTGAAAAGCATAAGACCCAGTTAGAAGCGAGAGTGGGTAATACAGCTGTTCACAGTGTTTTCTCCTTCCCTGTGTGTTTGCACACAGGGAAAAAAACACTGGGAAAGGAAAAGGCAGTGTGAGTTTTTGTATAGAAAACACTTCTGTCTCTTCTAAAGTAATGGGGGGCTGAAGTGTTGTACATGAGAAGACAGTAAGAGCATTTGTTCTTCGTTTCCAGAACCCACATAGCAGTTAACCACCATCCAGTTCCTGAGAATCTGACACCCTCTTCTGACCACTGCTGGCATTGCATGCAAGTGTACACTATATACATGCAGATAAGTACATACACAAAATAATCCAAAGGGAAAAAATTTTTTAATTTGCACATTAGGCTGTGTATGGTGACACACACCTTTAATCCCAGCACTTGGGAGACAGAGGCAGATGGCTCTGAGATCAAGGCCAACCTGGTCTACAGGTCAGCTGGTGCAATACAGAGACCCTGTCTCAAAAATCAACAACAAAGAATTCTGCACATTAAAGGAAATGCTTTTCATAGTATCACACAACTAACAAATGATGGAAGCAGGCCAAGAAGTCAGGCAGGTCTGTTGCCTGGGTCACAATGCTTGGAGGTTCTGTGACGGACCTCACCCTTAGACAAGTGGTTGAGGGGCATCCCTGCCTTGCAGTTCCTCTCCCCTATTCTTAGCACCACTTTGGGTCTCAGAGGGTCTTCTGTGGTGAATATCCCTGACTGACAACCTGGTTTCTGTTTCAGTGTCTCACTGCCGGCTACCTCTGGTACAATGTGCCTTCCATTCGTCTGTGAGGTTCAGGTCTTCAGAGGAGCAGAAACAGCCTCCCCCTTCTTTTTCTCAGCAGCATTCTGAGACACAGGGGGCAGAAAAACCTGGTTCAGAGTCACCTCGTCCACCCCCCAGGTAGGCACCAGAATCTAATTCTCCCCATTTCTGGCCACTTTTTCATCCATCCTTTCAGACCTTCAGTTATCTTCCCTTCCTCTCCCTCTTTCCCTTCCTCCCTCCTTTTTCCCCTTTCTTCCTTTCCTTCTTACCTTCCCCTCCCCTTCCTTTCCTTTCTTTTGGACAGTGTCTTTTTTTTTTTTTTGTCTTTTTGAGACAGAGTCTAGCTGAAACCCCAGCTGGCTTGGAACTCCCTATGTAGACCAGCCTGGTTTTGAACTCACAGAGATCCACCTGCCTCTGCCTCTGCCTCCAGAGTGCCGAGATCTATGAAATCAAAGCCATACCGCTCCACATAGAGAGTTCCAGGCCAGCTGAGGCTATAGGGAGACCCTGTATCAAAATCTGCCCTCCACCCCCCCAAAACAAGTGTGATCTACCATACTTGAATACTATCAGACATTTCTTTTTTTTTGGTCTTTTTGAGACAGGGTCTCTTTATAACTACAGCTGGACTGGAATGTGCTATGTTAGACCAGGCTGGCCTTGAACTGACAGAGATCCACCTGCCTTTTCCTCCTGAGTGCTGTGATTAAAGGCACCACCAGGGGGCTGGAGAGATGGCCTAGCGGTTAAGAGCGCCGACCGCTCTTACAGAGGACCCGGGTTCGATCCCCAGCACCCACATGGCGGCCGAGAGCCGTCTGAAGCTCCAATTCCAGGAGAACTCCAGCTCCAGGGGAATCCGAGACCCTCTTCTGACCTCCGCGGCATTGCACGACACGGGTGCACAGACCTGCATGCAGACAGTACATTCATACACATACAGAAATAAAATAAAAAAAAATTAAAAAAAAAAAAAAAAAAAAAAAAACAAAGGCACCACCATACCCCGACATTTCTAAAGCTAAAAATGTACCTGTGCCGGGTTGTGGTGGTATATTGCCTTTAATCCAGCACTTGAGAGGCCAGAGGCAGGCAGATCTCTGTGAGTTCAAGCAGCCTGGTCTACAGAGCAAATTCCAGGCAGCTGGGGCTACAGGGAGACCCTGTCTAAAAAAGACCAAAAAAAAAAAAAAAAAAACCATAGATTTTAGAAAATCTAAGCATTGCAGACCTGAAATCATAAACAGGGATGACTGCTAACATTTTTTATTTTATATTTCTGTAAGGGTTTGTTTGTTGGTTGGTTTGTTTGGACAGGGTCTCACTTTGCAGCTCAGGCAGGCTGAACTCTCCGTGGTCCTCCTCTCTCAGCCTCCAGTTGTAAGGCTTACAGCTGTGTGCCGTATCCAGCTCAACAGTTCATTCTTGTACGTTGTTTTGTTTTTTGAGAGAGTCTCCCTGTTGCTCCTAGCTGCCCTGAAACTCACTGTGTAGACCAGGTTGGCCTTGATCTCACAAAGATTCCACCTGCCTCTGCCTCCCAAGTGCTGGGATTAAAGGTGTGTGCCACTATACCTAGCTCAACAGTACATTCTTGATATCAAGTGTCTTTTCAGAGTTTATATCATTTAGTAATGGTGTAATGTTCTGGCAATGAATGGACCAAAATGTATTTAACCTGTCTTATTGGTGACTATTTAGATTTCCTTTTTTGACAGGAGAGATAATGTGATAAAATGTGTCTCTCCTTACAAGTGGGAACACTGGAGTCAAGCCTGGTGGTGGTACAAGCCTGTAATTCCAGCTACGCAGGATTCTGATGGAGGATCACAAGTTCAAGGCCTGCCTGGGTTACAGAGATGTTGGGAACACTGAGGCAAAGGTAGCTGTATACATTTAAAGTATTGCTGCCCATGTGGGGCAAACTTGCCTTGTATAAGGTGGTATTAATTTACATTTCCATTGGATTTCTTTTTTCTTGTTAAGCCTACCACTGGAAATTCAACTTTCCTCAGTGTGAAATTAGAGTGTTCTTTAGTTTTTCTGGTTTCTTAATGTATTTTTTGTTTTGTTTTCTTTTGTTGGAGACTGGCTTGAACTCAGTGTCCTGTCTCACTTCTCATGTACTTCCATTACAAACATATATCAGCTAAAATACTTCTCATTTCAATTCCACAACTATTTTTTGAGGATCTATACCTGTCCATAGAATAACCACTGTTCCTGCTTTCTTGGAGTTACAGTGTGCTTCAGACATTTTACAAAGAGCAACAACAGGGCTGTGAGGATAGCGCAACCGTTAAAGGCTGAGGCTAAGAACCGCAAACAGCAACAACAAAAACCTCTAAGCATGCTATGCTAGCAGGGGTGTCCACCTTTATGACGTTGTGACATGACCATGTCATCTACCAATGTGTTGAGCCATATTCATAGCTGGCCTGGAATACATGCAGCGTTTGGGCCACAGGTTGGACACATTCATCTAAGGACTAATAAGCAGAAACCAAGGCCTCTACAAGACCTCAAGTCCCTGGACCTCTTCTCTGAGTAGGAGGGGAAGGATCAGAGGATTGGCACCCTGTTGGCATTAAAATGCTTATACTGAGGCAGAAGTAAAGCTCTCCTTATTAGCATGTGCATAGAGGAGACCCAGGACCTGTTCCTGGTTGGATTCATTCTGCATGCCAGGCTGTAGACAGTGAGGTAAAGTGTGCTGTGCTCTATCCCTGTGTCTCAGGTACACAGACCAGAGTGGGGAGGAGGAGGAGGACTATGAGAGTGAGGAACAGCTGCAGCACCGCATCCTGACAGCAGCCCTGGAGTTTGTGCCTGCCCACGGCTGGACCACAGAAGCCATTGCTAAAGGAGCCCAGGTATCTATAAGTGAGGATGGGGCAGCGGACTCTGATGAGCCTGGAGTCAGAGCTGAAGAGGGCCTCATGCCTTCGTCCAGCCCAGCTCAGAGCCCTAGAGCTAGAGCATTGTCTGGGTTTTTGTTTTCCTTCCTTCCATAGGGTAGAAATGGTTAAAATGGCTTTATTTTTTAATTTTTTAAAAGAATATAGAGTGGATTCTAGGAGTTATATTCTAAGGGCAGCTTGTTCTATAGCACCAATCCTAAAGCAAGAATTGTATCTAAACAAAATTAAACATTTTATTGATACTACAATGCCATTTTTGGTGAAAGGTGCCATTTTTACATCAATTATTCATTTACTTATTTTGGTACTTTGAGATAGAAGGGTTTGGTTTTTTTGGGTTTTTTGTTTTGTTTTTTTAATTTTTTTTTAAATTTTATTTATTTCTGTATGTGTATGAATGTACTGTCTGCATGCAAGTCTGTGCACCCGTGTTGTGCAATGCCGTGGAGGTCAGAAGAGGGTCTCGGATTCCCCTGGAACTGGAGTTCTCCTGGAATTGGAGTTTCAGACGGTTCTTGGCTGCCATGTGGGTGCTGGGGATCGAACCCGGGTCCTCTGTAAGAGCGGTCGGCGCTCTTAACCGCTAGGCCATCTCTCCAGCCTTTGTTTTTTGGTCTTTTTGAGACAAAGTCCCCCTGCAACCCCAGCTGTCCTGGAACTCTATGTAGACCAGGCTGGCCTTGAACTCACAGAGATCTCCTGAGTGCTGGGACTAAAGGCTTTATGCCAGGTGTGATGGTGCACACCTTTAATCCCAGCACTCAGGAGGCAGAGGCACGTAGAACACTCCAGACTCAGATGATCTACATAGCAAGTTGCAGGCCAGCTGGGGCTACAAAGTAAGACCCCATTTCAAAAATAAATAAAAGGGCTTGGCGTGGTAGCGCACGCCTTTAATCCCAGCACTCGGGAGGCAGAGTCAGTCTGATCTCTGTGAGTTCAAGGCCAGCCTGGTCTACATAGTGAGCTCCAGGCCAGCTGGGACTAAAGGGAGACCCTGTCTCAAAAAGACAAAATAAATAAAAAAAAATAATTATAAAAGAAATATTTTATTTTAAAGATTTATTTGTTTTTATTTGTAAAAGAGTTTTTGTTTGCCTGAATGCGTGCCTACTATGTATGCAGTGATCACGGAGGCCAGAAGAAAGCTACAGAGCCATCATGTGGGTGCTGGGAATCAAACCAGGCTCCTCTGCAAGAGCATCGAGTGCTCTTAACCCCTGTGCCACCTCTCCAGCCCCTAAAAGAAATATTTTTAAAAAGAAAGAAAAGGGTGGGCTGTGTTAGTGGTAGAGTGCTCATTTTTTATTTTTTTATTTTTTTATTTTTGTATGTGTATGAATGTACTGTCTGCATGTAGGTTTTTGCACCCATGTTGTGCAATGCTGCAGAGGTCAGAAGAGGGTCTCGGATTCCCCTGGAACTGGAGTTCTCCTGGAATTGGAGTTACAGACGGTTCTCGGCCGTCATGTGGGTGCTGGGGATCGAACCCGGGTCCTCTGCAAGAGCAGTCGGTGCTCTTAACCGCTAGGCCATCTCTCCAGCCCCCATTTTAGCATTCTCAAAGCCTGACCAGGACCTCTAGGAGCATATAGACCAGGTGTGGAGGCAGACACCTGTAATTACAAGTGTCAGAAGTGGAGTCAGGAGAACCTGCAGTTCGTGGTTATCTGCGGCTCAAGGCCAGACTGCAGTAGTGCGATCCTGTTGTCCCCCTACCTAAAAAAGAAGAAATGAAAACTGTTGCCTATTAAACTGACATGCCATCAATTCTGTGAAGCACACTGATTCTTTAAAATATTTCATTTAACATTTTTATTCCATGTATATGAGTGTATTGATCACAAGCATGCAAGTGCACCTGTGCTGTGCAGTGCCTGAGGAGGTCAGAAGAGGGCATTCAGATCACCCTGGAACTGAAGTTATGGACAGCTGTTGGCCTCTATGTTGGTCCTCTTCAAGAGCAGTCAGTGCTCTCAACTGCTGAGGCATCTCTCTAGCCCCCGCACACTGATTTTTTTTTTTTTTAATTACATTTGGGAGCTGGAGAGATGGCTAGCAGTTAAGAGCACCGACTGCGCTTGCAGAGGACCTGGGTTCGATCCCCAGCACCCACATGGCGGCTGAGAACCGTCTTTAGCTCCAGTTCCGGGGGAATCCGATGCCCTCTTCTGACCTCTGTGGCATTGCATGACACGGGTGCATAGACCTACATGCAGACAGTGCATTCATACACATAAAAAATAAATAAAATTTTAAAAAATTATAAAAAAAATAAAACACTGATTTGTTTAATAAAATAAAATTACATTTTATTTAATCACTTATTTTTCTGTTCACGCACATGTTTAGAAGTCAGAGGAAAACTTTGGGGATTGATTTATTCTTTCCACCATGTGGGTCCAAGAGATTAAACTCAGGTTGTCAAACTTGGAAGCAAGTATCTTTATGCACTGAGCCATCTTGCCAGCACCACAATGATTTTTTTTTTTCAAAGATACATATTTTTATTTAATGTATATGTGTGTTTGGCCTGCATGTATATATGTATACCACATGCATACAGTGCCCTAGGAGGCTAGAAGAGAGGTCCCTTGGAAGTAGAGTTATAGACAGTTGTCAGCTGCCATGTGGGTGCTCGGAACCAAACCAAGGTCCTCAGCAGTGCTCTTAACTGCTGAGCCATCTCTGCAGCCCTCATTTTTCTTAAAAAAATACATCTTTGAATTAATGCAATATGGTATTTGAACAGTCCTCTACCCCCAGATGGCAGCACTTTGGGGACTAACACAGTTTCAAATTAAGCTTTAGCAGCCTCTCCTCTTACATGGGACAGCCTGTTGCTTTAGACTAAGCTACACATTCATGTAGGCCACATATATAGAAGCACCAGCATAGCTAGATACTGCCCTGGGAAAGGCCTGTGAGAATGAAATGGAAGGCATTACAGTTGGGTCTCCCATCACAAGCTTCTATATTGCTTTGTTTTGTTTGAAACAATCTCATGATAAGCTCTCTCAGGCTGGTCTGGAACTCAGTTACCTTGACTCAGGGTGACCTGGGACTATGCTACTTCGGCCTAAGCCTCCAGGGTGCTGGGATTACTGGATGCCCACCTAAAGGGCATTTTGGATCTTGGGCAAGTTTGCTACCTCATTTAAATATAGCCCTCACTTCTTTATCTTCTCCCATTCTCCCCCATTGGAAGCCAGCCCTGATGAATATGTAAACTCTGACTCAACTGTTTGCTCAGGGTGAAAACTTTGAACAAAACAAACAGATCTGAAATAGAATATAGGGGATGAAGAGATAGTGGTTGAGTGTGCCTACTGCTCTTGCAAACAACCCAGGTTTGGTCCCCAGTTCCCATACCCATCTGTAACTCCAACTCCAGAGAGATTTACACTCAGTGGACAAACCCACACACACATACATATAATTTATTTAAGATAATTTTTTTTTTTGTCTTTTTGAGACAGGGTCTCCCTGTAGCTCCAGCTGTCCTAGAACTTACTAAGTAGACCAGGCTGGCCTTGAACTCACAGAGATATGCTGCCTCTGCCTCCCGAGTGCTGGGATTAAAGTAAAAATAATTTTTCAATATGGGTGTGGTGAGTTACTCCTTTAATCTTAGCAATGAGAAGGCAGGGGCAGGTGGATCTCTGTGAGATCAAGACCAGCCTGGTCTACATAGTGAGTTCCTGGCCAGCAGGGGCTACAGGGAGACCCTGTCTCTTTAAAAAGAATATCCTTTTGCAGGGGGGCTGGAGAGATCACTCAGCACTTAAGAGCATTGGCTGCTCTTGCAGGGAATCTAAGTTCGATTTCCAGTACCCGCAGGGTAGCTAATAGTCATCCTCAATTCTAGTTCCTAGGGATCTGGCACCCTTTTCTGGCCTACATTGCACACATGTAGGATGTACTTCCATGTAGGCAAAATATTCATACCTATAAAATAAAAACAAACTTTTAAAACTAAAAAACAGTGATCCTCCTTTAAATATTTATTGCGCAAATGATGTGTAGGCACTGTACTCGGGACAGTGACTCAGTGACTGATCACAATAGACACAGTTCCTTTATTGAGCTTCCTAATCTAGCAACATGTGTGCCTGCATGCATGTGTGTGTGTGTGTGTGTGTGTGTGTGTGTGTGGTGTGTGTTTCTAGAGATTGAACCTAATACCTTGTTCGTACTAGTTAAATGGCTTCTGACACTGAACTGTACCCCAAACCTTCTATTTATTTTAAGACAAGGTCTTGTCTTGCTAAGCTACCCAGACTGGCCTTGAATACACTGTGGCCAGGCAGCCCTTTTTTTTGGTTATTAGTGTATTGTGTGTAGAGAATGGAGCCCTGGCCTCAAACATGTTAAGCAAGTGCTTGATGGCTGAAATTTGTTATCATCATACTATCCATTAAATTGTGGGTTAAACATTCACAGAAAAGGCCTTCATATTATCTTTTTTTTTACACATAATATTTTTTTTTAATTTTTTTTTTTTTATTTTTTAATTTTTTTTGTTTTATGTTGTGTTTTTTTTTTTTTTTTTTAATGTTGCTCATATTGTGCACCCGTGTCGTGCACGCCGGGAGGTCAGAAGATGGTCATCAGGAATTCCCCTGGAGCTGAGTTCTCCTGGAATTGGAGTTTCAACGCTCTGTGGCCGCATGTGGGTGCTGGTGATCTGAACCGGCGGTCCTCTGTAAGAGCAGTCGGACCTCTTAACCCGTCTAGTCTCATCTCTCCAGCCCCACACATAAATTTTATTTTTAATGTGTTTAACAACATCTAGAACAAATTGTCACCCACGGTCCCCCACCCCCCACTCAGACTCATGTGCATTCTGCCAACATGCTTTTCATTCTTTCTCAGTCTTTCTAAATTCCCATGAGGAGTTTGACTGGTTTTGAGCCGAAGTCACTGTTTCAGTCAGTTCTATCAATGCAGTCCTTTCTGTTGTGGTTGTATGTTGTGGTTGTTGATGTTGTTATGTGTTCCAATATGCATCCTCCCAGCTGCTTTGTGCAAAAGCTCAGGGGGCCATACACAAGAAATATAACTGGAATAATGTGGCCCAGACAGCCACAAAATGAGGATACCATAATCGGCATTGTTTTTCTAGGACTGTAGTACCCTCAGCAGAGTGCCCTCTATGCTCAGCCATTTTCACTGCAAAGCTCGGTGTGTCGTGCTTTTTTTACTGCGGCATAGAACTCCTTGTGTAGAGTGTACCACATTTTTCTCTATCAACATGCATCAGTAAGGGCATTTTGGGTTGGTTCCCACAGCTCCTTGCTAGTGTGAGAAAGCTGAAATAAACATGGCCGATGCAGTGTATCCTGAGTGGGGTAGAGATCGTGAGGGTAATGCCCAGGAGTGGTATGAGGCTGGGTCGGGTGGCAAGTTCAGACTCAATCTTCCAAGGGTTTCCCACGCTGCTTTCCATAGTGGTTGTATGAGTTTACTTACATTCCCACCAGCAGTGGATGAGTGTTCCCCTTTCCCCATAACCCTCCGCACTTGTAGTCATGTTTTCTTGATCCTAGCCAGGCTATATTGGAGTAAGATGATACTTAAAGTGGTTTGAGTTTGCATATGGATTTCCTTAATGAGTAAGTGATGTTTAAACACTTCCTGTTTTTTTTTAAGCCAAGTTTTTATTGAAGCTCTGTGCATTTCTTTTTTTTAAATTTATTTATTTCTGTATGATGTAGAATGACTGTCGCATGCAAGTTTGTTGCACCCGTTGTGTGCAATGCCACTGAGGTCAGAAGAGGGTGTCGGGATTCCCCTGGAACTGGAATCTCCCTGGAATTGGAGTTTCAGACAGTTCTCGGCTGCCATGTTGGGTGCTGGGGATCGAACCCGGGTCCTCTGTAAGAGCGGTCAGCCGCCTTAACCGCTAGGGCATCTCTCAGGCCCGCGTTTGAACACTTCTTAAGAAGTGTTTGCTCAGCCTCTCTAATTCCTCACTTGTGAAGTCTCTGTTCAGTTCTTTGCTCCATCTATTGAGTGGGTCATTTGTTTTCTTTTTTCTTTGTTTTTTGAGTAGTTTATATATTCTGGAAATCAATGCTTTGTCAGATGTATCTGCAGTGAAGGTTTCCTCCCACTCTGTGGGATTTCTCTTCACTTCCTTGATTGTTTCTTTTGATGTACAGAAGCTTTTGAGTTTGATGAGGTCCCATTTGTCAATTGTCAACCTTAATTCTTGTGCAGCTGCTGTCTGATTTAGGAAGTCTTTTCCTATGCCTATGTCTTGTAGTCTGCCGCCAACTTTTTCTTCTATTGGAAATGGGCTTCATTATAACATTTTCATATATATCATATATTTTGTTCTTCTCTATAAAGTTTCATTGACTCATGGAAAAAGGCTAGATTAAACTGAACTACAGTCCCAACAGAGGCAAGTTCATTGGGTTGGTCCTGGGCAGTCCCACCAGCCCCCAGGGCCAGGGCTGGGGGAGAGACATGCTGGGGCTGGTACAGTGGGATTTTATAGGTCTCTGAGGGCAGGGGGCTAATGTGTGGCCAGAGAGCTGGAGTGATGCCGAAGGAAGGCCATGACTGGACCTCCTGGGAGCAGGTACTCAGTGGACTACATGAGTTCTCCAGAGGGCACCTAAGGCAGGAGAATGCTCTGGCAGGCAGGGGCTTTTCTCCAGCCTAACCTTACTCACTGCCCTCCTCTTACCACTCCCCCTTCTGCAGTTTCTCCTTCCAGATAGTTTCCCTTCTGCTTTCATGAAGTATATTCCATTACCCTTCCTTATCCTATTTTTTCATCAACACACACAGGCGCGTGCGCGCGCACGCGTGCATGCGCACGCACATGTACCCTAGATTCTGCATAGGAGGGAACTGGAGTCTTGGACGGTTTTTAGCCACCATGTGGGTGCTGGGAATCGAACTTGGATCCTCCGCAAGAGCAGCCAGTGCTCTTAACTGCTGAGCCATCTCTCCAGCCCTGATTTTTTTTAATGAGGACTTTTATATTGTTCATTCAGCATAATTTAGTTTTGTTACTTAGTTCTTTGAAGTTTGGTTTGTTGTTGTTGTTTGGCCAGTTTTGTGTTTCTTGCCTATCAAACTTGAGAGTTGTTCTCATTGATGAGGTCTCCTCCCAAGAACCGAGGGTGACCTTATATTCCCTTATATTGCCTGGGCTGAGCCTCTTGCTGCTTGTACTTTCTGACTTGCAAACGTCTGGCTCTCCTTTAGTTGGAGGTGCCAAGCGTATGGGTTTGAACTGGAGGAGATAGTGGGGCTACAGATGGCCATTTGGGCATTATAGTATGTGTGTGTTATAGTCAAGTGCTGTTATGAGCATATGGGCAAGAATATAACATGGCTAGAAAGAACCCTGGCTAGGTATTGTGCTCATGCCTGTAATTCTCTTTTTATTTTATTTTTTTCTTTTTATGTGTATGAATATATTGCCTGCATATGTGTAAGTGCACCCTTGGAGTGAAATAAAGGCGTTGGAGTCCCATGTTGTTAACCACCATGTAGGTGCTGGGACTTGAACCTGGCTCCTTTGCAAGAGCAGCTGGTGCTCCCAACTGCTAAGCCATCTCTCCAGCCCCTCAAGTACCTATGATTCTTTTTGAGACAGGGTTTTCCTTTAGTCCCAGGTGGCCTGGAGCTCGCTCTTGAACTCACAGAGATCAGACTGACTCTGCCTCCCAAGTGCTGGGATTAAAGGCATGGACCACCACACCCAGCTATGCCTGTAATTCTTAAGCACTTGGGAGGCTGAGGAAGGGATTGCTACAAATTTTAAGGCATTATGGGAGCGGGGGGGGGGCACCTACATATAAGGTTTGGGTAAAATAGGATGAACCATCAACAGGTCTGAATCAGAGCATCCTGATGATGGGGAACAGAAGAAGATGGCTTCCACAAGGAGCCCATGTATTCTTAGCAGCCATTCTGCCTCAGAAATCAGGAATGGACCACAGCCTGCAGCAGTGGAGAGACATTAGGCTGTGAGGGTGTGCCAAGCAGGGGAAGAGGGATCGAAGTCAGCGTGATTGGACACTTATGAGAAGAAGTAAGGGTGGAGATACAGGAAAAGGTACACAAAATCAAAACCTCCAGGTTCCCTGGTGGCAAAAGCTTTGAGATCTGGAAAACAGATGGAGGGACTGTTCTTAGCAGTGTTAAAGGTAAGTTGGAGAAGTCAACTTTGGGGTTTAGTTTCTAGAACATTGTATTAGTCAGTTTTCTGTTGCTGTGATAAAGCACCATGACCAAGGAACTTATAAAAGGAAGAGTTTATTTGAGCTTATGATTGGTGGTTCCAGGGAATTAGAGTCCATTGTGGCGCGAGGCGTGGCGCCTGGATCTGGAGCAGCAAACCGAGGGTCACATCTCACAAAGAGTACAGGAAACAGAGAGAGCAACTGTAGACCACGAGGCTTGTTAAAACTCACTAAGCCTGCCCCCAACAATGCACTTCCTCTAGCACGGCCACACCCTCCAAGACCTCCAAAAACAGCGCCACCAACTGGAGACAAATATCTGAATACCTAGAGCCTATGGGGGACACTCATCCAAACCACCACAAACATTAAGGAAGTTCCCAGGTGATTGTTTCTTTTTCTCTGTGGAGTGGGTGTGGTTGCCTGGTGAATTTGAGATTAAGAAAGAATGGGAGGAGACAGAGACTTGAGAGAGGGTTGAAATATAAGTGTAAGACAAATGAAAAGTATTGTTGGAAAAATCAGATTAAACTGATTAATCCATTAACTGACTTTTCTCAGTCTGCTCATTGTTTTCCATAGTGGTCAAGTGATTCCTATAGAATTTACTCAACCTCAGCTTGTGGGTGAGAACTTTTAAGTCTCAGTTTCCTGATTTGTAAAGTATGGCTGTGACACACCCACTGAGTAGAGCTGGTGTGTATCGAAGTAAGACTGTGCGTATAACATGCCTGGCCCACAGTTAGCCTGTGGCTGCCCTCCATGCCAGAGCTGCTCTACTCCCTTATAGCTGTGCTGACCTATAGAAAAGAGGCGGTTCCCTAGCCCAGAAGTCATGGGACTGTGTCTTCATTCCCTTCCTGCTGTCTCTTCCTGTTGCCATTATGATTCTGCCTCCAGTAGGTGCTCAGCAATTCCTATGCATCAGGAAAGCCAAGGCTGTCTCTGGCTTATTTAACTCCTTGGTATCTCTCATGGGAAACGTTTTGTTTAAGCTGTTTAAGCTGGCAGAGGTTGGGGATGTCGTTCATTGATAGAGCACTTGCCTAGCATACACAGAGCCTGTGTTTGATCAATAGTACTACAAAAATAAATAATAGGGAGGGAGGGAGGGAGGGAGGGAAAAGGAGAGGAAAAAGGAAAGGAAAAAAAGAAAAGAAAAAAGAAAAGAAGCTGGCAGACCCAGTTTGCAGGAGCCCAGGAAAGGGGAATGTGTGAGGAAGGACCAGTTCTCTCGCCTAGCCCCTGCAGTCAGTTAAGGCTCTGGGTTTCAGGGCTAGAGCTCAGCTCTAACTGGTCTGTTGGGAATATTTTGACTTATTTGTGACAGGGGATTGGAAGGAGTCCTGGTTCCTGTCTCAGGTGGTGCTGCTGGAGTGTCTGCATTGCGTGTGCCTTGTCGGCTATGCTGTCTGAGCTCCCTTTGCAGCAGGAGGCATATGTAGGGCTAACTTGGCACAGAAGCCCGTTTCTCTTCTGTGATGGTTAGTTTTTAGTTGTCAGCTTGCCACAACCTAGAGTCACTTAAGGAGAAAGCCTCACTCAAAGAATTGTCTGGATCAGGTTGGCCTGTGGGCATGGCTCCGAGGGATTGTCTTGACTGTCGATTAAGGTGGAAAACTCACCCCAGTGTGGATGTTACCATTTGGGGGCTGGGCCCTGAAATGTGTAAGAGTAGAGAAAGCTGGCTGAGTACAAAGCAGCACACATGCAGCATGGCTGCATCTCTTCTCTGGACTGGTGATGTGCAGTAACTAGCTGTTTGAGTTCTTGACTTGATTTCTCCCAAAATGATAGACTATAATCTGGATTTGTAAGGTAGACAAGCCCTTTCCTCCACTTCCCCATGTTGCTTTTGGACAGGGTATTTATCACAGCATAAGAAGTGAAGCTAGTGCACCTCCCACCCTAGCAGGAATCCTCAGGTAGACCCCTGAGACCTGTGCTTGGTTGTGTGCCTGTCCCTGAGCCACCCACTGAACTCCAGTTGTGCACACCTGGAGTCATGCTTTGCACATAATCTGCTCAGTGGGATATGGAGGGACCAGTAGGGTGGTCAGCTTCTCTGAAACCACATTGGGCTCAGAGAGATGATGCGGGAGCTCCCCTCTGCAAATCTAGCTCCAGCTAGGGAAAGAGGCATTTGTGGTAAGCGGCTGCTAAACCCCCAATGCACTTATTCACCATTTTGATGCTTTTCCTCTCTCTAGTCTCTGGGTCTCTCCAGTGCAGCAGCCAGCATGTTTGGGAGTGACGCCAGTGAGCTGATTCTACACTTCGTGACTCAGTGTAATGCTCGCCTCATCCATGTGCTGGAAGAGGAACAGAAGCTGGTGCAGCTGGGCCAGGCAGAGTAAGTCCTATGTGTTATAGCTCAGGGTGGCAGCAAAGGACGAGACACTCAAGGTCCACCAGGTGTCCCCAGGAAGCTGATCCAAGCAGAGTAGTGCTAACAGGTGCAGCTTGCATGTGACTGACTCCTAGCAGCTTGTGCTGAGTTTTCCTTAAGAGCTGGCAGTACCTCCTCCTAAGGGTGAATAGGCAGTGTGGCCCCTGCCTTTGAACTAGAGACACACTATTTTCTTTCTGATTTCCAGGAAGAGGAAGACAGACCAGTTCCTGAAGGATGCAGTGGAAACCAGACTGAGAATGCTGATCCCGTACATTGAGCACTGGCCCCGGGTACAGAGTCCATATCCAGCCCCCAGAGCAACAGTAACAATACTCCATCCCCAGCGCTGTATGCCTGGAGGTCTTTGCACACTGTTGAGAAGTTAGCTCCTTGAGTCTTTGTCATAGACCCAGGAAGGTTTAGTGCACCATCAGAGCTACGTTTCTTGCTCGGGAGTGCCAAAGGCACTCCAAGCCATTTCAGACTCAGTTCGTAGACCCATGAGTCGCCCTGCATACTAGCTCGTATGGTAGAGTCAGGAGCCTAGGTGTGCCACCTGGTCTTCAAGGAGGAAGAATCTTGTGTGAGAGAGGTCAGACAGATTTTATCAGCCATCATGGTATCAGTGAATACTCTGTTGTGTTTTAGATTATGAGGGCTGAGACGTCTCATATTAAGAGTGTAATACTTGGGAAAGGAGTATTCATTTCAAGGTCTTTTCCCATGTTCTGAAGTTTCCTTTATCCCCTTCCAAAGCATGTTACATTGTGGGCCATTCTCTTGAATTTAGAAAGCACAGAGTCAAAGCCCAGTTGTGTCCTCTGGAAGACTTAAATACATAACCTCGGTCATCCAGCTGATGGGCTTTCGAGCACCTACCTTTCGCACATCTAGCCTCAGGTGGGTGTGAAGGGAAGGCCCCTTGTCAACAGTATTCTCATCAAATGGTAGCAGTGAAGTGCTGGTCCTTGGTGGTCCTTGGGCTGCTTTGCCAGACAAGCACTTTCTAGCTAGTGTAGGAACCTCTGCTAGCTCCATATCCACAGCAGAGGACTGTGGGGTTGGTAAAATGGCAAGAGCTTATCCAGTCAGCAGAGCTGATGTCTACTAAAGGAAGCTCTCTGATTGGTACGGTCACTAGTACACAATAAGCAAGGCAACAGGGCAGAATTATGTGCTGCAGCCCTGTGTCAAGAACTGGTGCTGCTGGGTTCTGGTGTGAGCCTATGTGTTGCCCTGGAACTACCCCAGACTCCCTACCTTTGACGTCCCCTCCTCTCTGCTTCTAATTCTGACAGAATATTACTCTTCCCCATCCTTGCTTCTAGGACTTTTTAAAAAGGGGGTGACCCTTCAGCTGTCTGTATTCTCAATTTCAAGTGTTAGGCCTGGAGAATCTAGTCCAGCTTAGGACAAAACATGTCACTGGCCCCATCACCGCTACTCAGCATAAGCTTCCACCTTTATCCATGATGGGCCTCAGAGTCAGAGCTGTCCCCGCACTGCCCGTGAGCCCCATGTGTGCTGCTGTTGCCTGTGTGTGGTACTCATTTCTCTGTTATTTTTCCCTCAGGCCCTCAGCATCCTCTTGCTCCCTCACAACATCCCACCCAGCCTGAACCTGCTCACCAGCATGGTGGATGAGATGTGGCATTACGCTGGGGACCAGTCCACTGACGTAAGTGTTTTCTGCAGGCCCATAGCTGAGACAAAGGCTTGGGTCACATATTTCTTGAAGTTTGTGGGATTTCTTTGATCACAGTCTGGAGGGCTGTCAGTGTCACTCCCATCTGAGGTAGGAAGAAAGCCCCTGGATGGGCCAGAGTAGCCTCTGGGTCATCTTCTTTCAGTGGGCAACATTGGAGCATGAGCCAGTGATTGTCCTTCCACCTATGGAGGTGGCACAGCCCTCAAGTGGTCTTGTGTTGGGGCTGCTTTTTTTGTGACCATTTCCCCTTGGTTTAAGACATAAATTTTGTAGCAGAATTCCTCCGTGTCTTCAATTGCTGACACCGACTTTGAAAAAAAGAATACTATGGAGATAACCACTGCTTTAAAAAGAAACTCCTTCCCCATCTCAACCTGCTTTACGATGAGATCAATAAGCCCCTTTAAACAGACACCAGGAAAGACTTTGACTTGTTAATGCTACCATATTTCTGATGGGAAATTAAAAACACAAAGTACGCCTTCATAAAGGAAATTAAAATGTGATGGTAGTTGGTAGAATCCAGGGTGGGGAGGCACACAGATAACTCCCACCACATTCATAACAAAGTGCTTTAATAAACTTCCTCCACGTGGGAATATACCACCAACAGAGATGGTAGGAAAACAAAATTAGAAAGCAAAGAGATTAAAGGAATAAAACACCAAGCAGCTGAGCTGGTCCTCTGAAGAATAGTTACCAGGGCTGGCAGAAGTCCTCAGGGACTTGAACTCTCCCTTCACCCAGGTGTTGTCCTGTTCCTGATCCTGCATCATGTGATTTATTATGACTGGCTAATCATAGACCTTCCCAAGGACTCAAAGGGCTGGGCATTTCACCAGTCAAATCAACTGAGATGCCTGTTAGACCTCTTGGTTCCTGGCTTAATTCAGATCCGCTGGCTCTTAACCCAAAGAGGATAGGTCCAAGGGCATAGAGTTTAATCACAAGTAGTTCTGATGCCCCACCAAATTCAGGGCAGTAGTGGTGTCCAGAGGGCCATATGTGTCAGTACGGGAGAGAAGAAATGAGAAGGGAACCCAGGAGTCCTGTAATCTTGAATTAGGGGAACCCAAGACTCTCCTAAACCCCAGAGGGTGAGTCTCAGCCTTCCTGGGTGGGTTTCTTTGTAGTTTAACTGGTACACTCGCCGTGCTGTGCTGGCTGGTATCTACAATACAACAGAGCTGGTGATGATGCAGGATTCATCCCCAGACTTTGAGGACACGTGGCGTTTCCTGGAAAGCCGGATTAGTGACGCAATGAACGTGGGCCACACTGCCAAGCAGGTAGCTGGAAACTGACCATGTGGGAACCCTCCTCACTAGGCACAACCATTCCTTCAGCTGTAACTGGTCACCTGGTGTTCTTTTCTTTCTTGTCCTTAGCTGATAGTCCCAAAAGCCTTCCAGGGAGCAGGGAGGCCACCTGGTTCTTCCTCAAGCCAGCCCTTTCTTTTTCTTTTTCTTTTTTTTTGGTCTTTTTGAGGCAAACCAGCCATTTCTTAAAAGCCTCATTTTGTCTGTTTGTGATTGTGCTGTCCATAGGCTCTCTTCCATTATACTAGGCCATCCTGACTTCATTATGTGGCTGACAGGCTTCCTGAATTATCCTGCCTGTCCCACCTTTGAGCTCACCCTGGGGGCTTAAGGAAATCTGACAGAGACTTCTCCTAGGTGAAATCCACTGGAGAGGCACTGGTGCAGGGACTCATGGGTGCCGCAGTCACAGTAAGTACAGCCCAGTTGATCCCTGCCTGCCTCCCATCCACTCTAGCCCTGTGCTATTTATAACATGTCACCAACCCCACTTAGCTTGAGCCTTAAACTGAAAGCTGAATAATAAGACTGACTCTGGTTTAGTTTCCATGTCTTGTTCCCAAATGCCCCACTTCTTCTCTGCTGGCATCAAGAAACATCACTGGAGTTAGGAAGGGGTGGGAAGTGCACACCTGTACTCCAGCACTCAGGAGGGGGAGGCAGAGGGTGAAGAGACAGGGTCACCTGTACTCCAGCACTCAGGAGGGGGAGGCAAAGGGTGAAAAGACAGGGTCACCTGTACTCCAGCACTCAGGAGAGGGAGGCAGAGGCTGAAAAGACAAGGTCACCTGTACTCCAGCACTCAGGAGGGGGGGGAGGCAGAGGCTGAAAAGTTCCAGGCCAGGTTTTGGGCTTTTGGGGGGGGTGCTCTTTTTGAGACAGGGTCTCCCTGTAGCCCCGGCTGGACTAGAACTGGCTATGTAGACCAGGCTGGCTTTCAACTCAGAGATCCACCTTCCCCTGCCTCCCAAGAACTAGGATTCAAGGTGTGCGCCACCATGCCCAGCAAGGTTTCATTATTAGAGCAAACCCTCAAAAATAAAAGGACAAGGGCTGGAGAGATGGCTCAGTGGTTAAGAGCACTCAGGTTTGATTTTCAGCATTCACATGGCAGCTAAGGACTATCCGTAGCTCCCATTACAGGAGAATCCAATGCCCTTTTCTGACTTCAACATGGGTGCAGTTAACACATGCAAGCAATACGCTCATATACATAAAATTAAAATAATGTTTAAAAAAAAAAAAAAGCAAGCCATCCTCCTCTGGGCCCCCAGTATGTCAAAAAAATTGTATCGTGGGTGTTAGCTGTGCCTGCTGCATTGAAAACAACCCCAGTCTTGCCCAGGGTAGTTCTAGAGGCAGGGCAAGGCCAGGCCTCACCACTTTCTCTGCTTCCATCCCTATTAGCTCAAGAACTTGACAGGCCTAAACCAGCGCCGGTGAGAGGAAGAGGAGAACCCATGTGTGTGGAAAGAGCAGCGAGTAGATGTAAAGGGCTTTGGCAGGACTCACCATCCACAGACCACATGGATGAACTTGGAATGACTACCACAGCCGCAGGGCTGGAAGCCACAGGGCACTTTACTGTTGTGGTCTGGAATCGGGCAACTTGTTCAGCTGCTAACACCAGAGCTGCCCTCCGGATGCCTTTCTGCATTGCAGCTGTGCGGCTGAAAAATGAGACTTATAAAAAAAAGAAAAGAAAAGAAAAATGAGACTTACAGCCAAGCATTCAAGCCACAGAAACTTAACATGACATGTTAAGTTTCTGCCATGGTCTCATGGGCATCTAGATCATGTCTTGATCTTAGAAGTGTTTTGGGGGAGCTGGGCATAGTGGCATATACCTGTGTTCCCATCACTGAGGAGATTGCCACAACAGGATTGCGATGCAGAATCAGCTTGGGCCACATAGAGAAGAACACTTGCTTGAGCTGTGGTATAGTTGTGACCCTGTCTCACAGAAACAAAACCCAAATGCTCTCTGGGGCTCCCAAGCCTGAATCAAGGTCTGAAGCCACCAGAAGGTAGCAGCTCCTTTAAGCACAGGACAGACATGTGCACACAGATGCTCTTGTGGACCTTCACCAAAAGCTGCTCACCTGAGACAGATGCCTGCTGGACAGTCCTGCTCAGCCTGGCCAGAGGTGTGATCTCTAATGTCACATACACCAGCATGCTTTGCAGGATCATTAGTGTATTTAGAATCTGTAAAAATAATAAACATGTTTAAAACAATTTCCTATTGTGTGATTTCTATCTAGACCATGTCAGGTATCTAAGACCCCAGCAGTAGGCAGTAGTATATCAGAGAGGCTTGTCTAGCAGGCAGGGTCCTGAGTTCTGATCCTGCCACTGTCTAGTACCTGCAGGGAAATTATGACAACTCAGCCCGGCTCTTTCCAGCAGTCAAATGAGGATAAAAGCACTTTTCACCAGGTGTTGCCTCTAATTCCAGCCCTTGGGAGGCAGGCAGAGGCAGGTGGATCTTTCTGAGTTCAAGGCCAGCCTGGTCTACATAGTGAGTTCCAGACCAGGTAGGACTACAGAGACACCCTGTCTCAAAAAGACCAAAAAAAAAACCACTTTCCTCAGGCCACAAGCTTGCTTGTCTGCTCTTGTCTCTATTTTGGAAACAGTCTAGCTTTTAGTCTTCCAATCCTTACACTGGTTGGGCTTCCTTTGCACCTGCGGTTAGCACTGCCTTCTGCTATTCTGTTTAAATCATTTCAGATCTCTCCTGTGGGCTTTCTGTCGGGCTCTTTCTGCACCTCTGACTTTTTGTGCCTCTTGATATCCCACAAAGTTACTGCTAAAACTATTGCACTTTTCACTGCATTCTGTCCTTTATCCTTCATACCATCTCTCTCACGCTCAGCAGATGAGGATGATTCATAATTTACTGAGATAGTGTGGGCCGTGAAGAAATGCCCCCTCCCCCAGTGCCCTTCTAGTCTTAGAAGAAATGGCACTCCTTGTTACAGCAAACTCGTTATTCTCTGGTTACGTTTCTGGCCTCTAAATGTAGTTCCTGCAGGGTTCTATTTAAGAGCTGCTATTTGTGAACAACTGCCACTTTTTGAGCCCTATTTAAACTTCAGGAACACTACACAAAGAGCATTGTATCTTCCCTTCGGAAGTGGATAATGCAGTCAAGGATGGAAAGGAAAGGGTGTGTATCTGTCATTCCACACATGCTGGACATACACTTTTCATGTGGATGGCACAGCTCAGCAGGCCTAAAGTCCTGAGTTTGATCCCTGGGACTGATACAGTGGAAGAAGAAAACTGGCATCTACAAGTTGTCCTCTGACCACACCCTCCACGTGGCACCCATGCGCCCCATCACATCATACACAAATAATTTTAAAGTTTAAATACACTCAGCCAGGTGTGGTGGCGCACGCCTTTAATCCTAGCACTCAGGAGGCAGAGGCAGGCGGATCTTTGTGAGTTCAAGGCCATCCTGGTCTACAGAGTGAGTCCCAGGACAGCTGGGGCTATAGGGAGACCCTGTCTCGAAAAGAACAAAAAAAAAAAAAAGTTAAATACACTCTTGTTTTTGTTGTATGTGTGCAGCACTCAAGTGGAGGTTAGGGGAAAACCTTGGGTGTGGCCCTTGCCTTTCACCTCGAGACAGGTCTCTGTTGTTTGAGCTGAGTTTCCAGAGAGTCTCCTCCCATCTGGAAGGAGCACTGGGATTCCAGATGCATTGCCATATTGCTGTGCCCTGCTTTACATGGGTCCTGAGAACTTCAATTAGGGTCCTCTCACACATGGTTTACACACTGAGCCAGCTCCCCATCCCTTTTGTTTATATGTACAGCCTCATTCTTTTCAGTCTTCATTGTATTTCTATATGTATAATCTAACCAAGTATCTGGCTTGGTGCTGTACGCCTTTAATCCCAGCACTTGGGAGGCAGAGACAGGTGGATCTCTGAGATCAAGCCCAGCCTGGTCTGTCTACATGGTGAGTTCCAGACCTGCTGGCACTGCAGGGAGACACTGTCTCAAAAGACAAAAAAAAAAAAAAAAAAAAAGTTATATTTAACCAATTCTCTATGGTCATTATCTAATGGGCTTTTTTTCTTTTTGCCATTACAAGAAGTAGTGGCCAGGATGGCCTCTATTGTACCTCTGTTTACAGCTAAAACTGATTCTGCTTAGGAGTTTCTTGTTGAGTCAAGAGCAAAAGCGTTTTTTTTTTCTTACAATAAGAACTTGGGAGCAAAAGCGTTTTACCACATTAAGATGGTTGAACCTGGTGCATTTTGGAGCAGATGGGGCTAGAAAACACAAGCCTGGGGCATCCTGGCCTCCTGTCAGCAGGTGGCGCTGCGCGCGCGTCTTGCCGGAAATACCTGAGGCAACGGTGACTGACTTCCGGTGGTGGCGCAGGCGCAAAGCGCGGCTAGGGCTGAGGGCTGCGGGTCGCGATGCCCTACGCCAACCAGCCTACGGTGAGGATCACGGAACTCACCGACGAGAATGTCAAGTTCATCATTGAGAATACCGACCTGGCGTAAGGCGGCCCTGGGCAGCGGCGGGCGGCCGGGCGGGTTCTGCACGCTCGGGGCTGGGCCGAGGGCACGCCCGCTCACACCGCTGCCTTTCTTCCCCTAGGGTGGCCAATTCCATCCGGAGGGTGTTCATCGCCGAGGTGCCCATCATAGGTACGACGCCCTTCCCTGATGCTCCTGCCGCTGACCCTCGGCTGGGGTTGGGGTGCTGAGAACTCGGTGGTATTGAACTCTGTGTCGGGGCCGCCTAGGTCCGCTCGTTGCGTGCACTGCTTGGCCTCACACTGTTCTGTCTACCTGAAAGGAAAACAAAACCAGCTGTGTGGGGCGGTCTCCTGGTTCATAAGGGTCACATGCTCTTAGTTCTTAGGCTCCATCAGCGATGACTGAGATCATCTTCTGTCTTGTTCCTAGTGTCTGTGCCTGTCGTTTGAGAATTGAATTTCTGGATTCCATTATTTATGAGTAATGCATGCTTAACTGAAACCCAGTAACCATATAGGCCTGTGCTCCTACAACTGAGCTGAGAGGGATTGGGTTTTATTCTTAGTATGCCTTCACTGTTGGAGGAATTTGATAAACATCAATGGATGTTTTTGAAGTCTTTGAAAACAGCGATGTAGGTCTGTGAGTGGATCTGGTGGCTACACCTCACATGTGCCTCTTTGCTGCTTACTGTTTTCAGCCATTGACTGGGTTCAGATTGATGCCAATTCCTCAGTCCTTCACGATGAATTCATCGCTCACAGGCTTGGTGAGTGTTGGGCTTGGGAGGTGGAATGAATCAGAGACGGATGCTTTTGTTCCCAGTCCTAGGGGGAGTTGTAGGTTCTTGTGTTGGCTTGGCTGTTGGCCATGCTGAAAAATGCTTTTTTGTGTCTTACAGGATTAATCCCCCTCACTAGTGATGACATTGTGGACAAGCTGCAGTACTCCCGGGTATGTGGGTAGTAGGTGGCCTGGGGGAGGGGGTGGCCAGTTCTCCCAGGGACCTTTCTGAACATCTTCCTTCAAGCGTGGACTGAATCATAGTTTTAAAAGCCAATGTGGATGCTGGGCATGGTGTCGCATGCCTTTAATCCTAGCACTTGGGAGGCAGAGGCAGGCGAATCTTTGTGAGTTCAAGGCCAGCCTGGTCTACAGAGTGAGTTCCAGGACAGCTGGGGCTACAGGGAGACCTTGTCTCAAAAAGGCCAAAAAAAAAAAAGCCAATGTGGAGAGGATGTCTCAAGACTGACAGGTCCTGGTCCTTGGTTCTGATGGGCTTTTGGGTTGATGAGGCTCCCAGGGCATCCACGCATCTGAGCAAGCCTCACAAAAGGGAACACCTACCAGGATGCCCATTTACTCTTAATGGCAGGCTGTTCCTTCCAGAGTGTCTCTTTACTTGGGCATTGGCCTTGTTAAAGGGAGTCAGCAGAGGACAAGGAGCTAAAGAGAGTGGAATCTGTCCCACAAGAGCAACACCTGAGGGACACTCCCCTCCCCATTCTTCCCTGTAGATTTAGTCAGACTCTTGCAGCCCGCAGGATTGGGATTGCTCTTCCTGATGCTGGTTAACAGAAAGTGGGAGAGGATTCACCTTCTTGCTTGTCTTTTTCACTGGAGCTGGGTTGTATACAGACTGCCCTCTTGGTGGCTTGTTACCTTGTACCGTTTCATTGTTTCCCTGATTTTTTTTCCCCCTTTTTCATTTTTTATTATATTTCCTTTTTGGAGCTGCGGTGGAACTATTTTATTTATTTATTTATTTATTTATTTATTTATTTATTTATTTTATGTGTATGAATGTACTGTCTGCATGTAGGTTTGTGCACCCTGTCATGCAATGCCTCGGAGGTCAGAAGAGTGTGTTGGATTCCCCTGGAACTGGAGTTAAAGACGGTTCTCAGCCGCCATGTGGGTGCTGGGGATCGAACCCAGGTCCTCTGCAAGAACAGTTGGCGCTCATAACCACTAGGCCATCTCTCCAGCCCCAGGCTGGAACTCTTGTGCATGCTAGGTAAATGCTCAACTACTGAGCCTAAGATTATCTTTTTTTTTGGTCTTATCTTTTTGAAACAGGGTCTCCCTATAGACCCATCTGGCCTGGAACTCATTCTGTAGACTAGGCTGGCCCTGAACTCACAGAGATCTACTTGCCTCTGCCTCCAGAGTGCTAGGATCAAAGGCGTGTGCCACCACGCCCTGCTTAAAGACGGTTCTTAGGTGCCATGCGGGTGCTGAAAATCAAACCCAGGTCCTCTGTAAGAGTAGTCTGTGCTCTCAACCACTGAGCCATCTCTCTAGACCAAGATTATCTTTTTAAGAAGTAAAAAATTAAAGATAATTGGTGGAAACATTTATACAACCAATTAAGAATAACTTAAAAGTCAAGAAAAGTTGAAAAATAATCAACACCCACTTACTTTTCCTCTATAGTTATCAAATGTTAATATTTTGAGTGTATTGCCTGCAAGTAAGTGCACCTGTGTCATGCAGTGCCCATGGAGGTCAGAAGAGGGCACAGATCCCCTGGAACTGGAGTTACAGAAAGAACTGAACCTGGGTTCTCTGCAAGAGCAGCCAGTGCTACTAACCACTGAGCCATTTCTCTAGCCCCCAAGAAATGAGATTTAAAGCTGGGCATGTTGAGTCATCCCTGTAATCTCATCACTTAGAAGGCTGAGACTGAAGGATCTTGATATTGATGGCTAGCCTGGGACTACCTATTGAGAGACCAGGCCTCAAAACAAAAACTGTTGATAATGAAGTCTGGGAGATGTATGTGATGGGTTGCAGTATGCTATAGTCTGCTCTATATGGATGAAAATTTCTCTTAAGGTTTTGAAATAAAGATTAGCTAGGTGTGGTGGTAGATGCCTATAATCCCAGCACTTGGGAAGTATAGGCAGGAGGATCAGTAATTTTAAGATTCAGTATCAGCTACATAGCTAATTCCAGGCCATCCTGGGTTACATAAGACCCTATCTTTAATTTAAAAAAAAAAAAAGGTTCTGGAACTTGAAAGTGCTTCATTCTGTTGTTCTCTGGATTGTTATATTTTCAGTGATTCCCAAGTTGCTTTGTGTACTACATGACAGGCAGAACTGTAATACCTTACTAGCCTTGGCCCTCTGAGGAAGGGTCCTTTCAGGGCAATGGTGTATTGGTAGTGTGTCCCCTATGGTGGGGTGTGGAGAAGAAACGTGTTGTCAGCAGGTGAAGGTTGTCTGTAAGCTTGAGCAGCCCAGGAGAATGGTGTATTAGGTTATTGTCACAGGCCAGAAGAGCCCAGGGACTGTGGTCACCCCCTTCATACAGAGAAATTGAAAGGATCTGGGAGTCCAGTGGGCAGACTCATTCCTAGCGCTTTCCCTGTCTCAGGACTGCACATGTGAAGAGTTCTGTCCCGAGTGCTCTGTGGAGTTCACCCTTGATGTGCGGTGCAATGAAGACCAGACCCGCCATGTTACCTCTCGAGACCTCATCTCCAACAGCCCCCGGGTCATTCCGGTTAGTGCCTTTGCTCTTCTCTCTCTGGCTCCAAGTGGCCAGATTGGAGTGGATCCTTATGAGACATTGATCTTCTCTGTGACCATCTGCCTTAACCTCCCTAGCCTTGAAGTACTGGTCCTGGGTTCTTGGACAGAGCAGCATTGGTGCTGTGTGCTTTGTGGTGTTCAAAGACCCTTTTATTTTTTTTTTTATTTATTTATTTTGGTCTTTTCTTTTTAAAAAAATTTTTTTTTTTATTTCTGTATGTGTATGAATGTACTGTCTGCATGCAAGTGTGTGCACCCGTGTTGTGCAATGCCGCGGAGGTCAGAAGAGGGTGTCGGATTCCCCTGGAACTGGAGTTCTCCTGGAATTGGAGTTTCAGACGGTTCTCGGCCGCCATGTGGGTGCTGGGGATCGAACCCAGGTCCTCTGCAAGAGCGGTCGGCGCTCTTAACTGCTAGGCCATCTCTCCAGCCCCTATTTTGGTCTTTTCAAGACAGGGTCTCCCTGTAGCCCCAGCTGTCCTGGAATTCACTCTGTAGACCAGGCTGGCCTTGAACTCACAAAGATCCACCTGCCTCTGCCTCCCAAGTGCCAGGATTAAAGGCATGTGCCACCACACCCAGCAAAGACCCTCTTAAAAGCCGTGGAGCTGTTTTGACTGAGAAGAATTATGTAGCACCATGTAGTGGGGTGAAGTCCTTGTAGGCACCTCTGTCATCCATTTCTCAAGCCTTCTTTCCTTGTGACATTACAAGCTGGGTGAGCGAGAGAAGAGGTTAAAAATGCTTGTTTTGGCTCCCTACAGGTGACATCTCGGAACCGAGATAATGACCCCAATGACTATGTGGAGCAGGACGGTAAGGGTGTGGAGACGTGTGGCCTCTTTCTGCCCTGTCACTGTGCTGGCCAGAGGGTTTACACACCAGACTCACCCTCTTGGGCTGCCTGGTGTCCTTGTCACTTGGCTCTGACCTCTTGCCAGATGTGGGTGGTCTTTCAGTAGTACTGCAGGTCAAAAGTTGGAGAACTGGCCTCTTCTGACCCATGGCTGACTTACATCTCTCCCTGCAGACATCCTTATTGTCAAGCTGAGGAAGGGCCAGGAGCTGAGACTCCGAGCTTATGCCAAGAAGGGCTTCGGCAAAGAACATGCCAAATGGAACCCTACTGCAGGGGTGGCTTTTGAGTACGATCCAGATAACGCACTGAGGCACACAGTGTATCCCAAGCCTGAGGAGTGGTATGTTCGGGGGTGGGTAGGCTCTCTATTAGCCTCTAAACAGCAGGAATAGCCACTTAATGCTGACCTGTTCCTGCCCTTAGGCCAAAGAGTGAATACTCTGAGTTGGATGAGGATGAGTCACAGGCTCCCTATGACCCCAATGGCAAGCCAGAGAGGTAAGAAGACCCTGGGCCTGCTTGGGACCATCAGTGTAAGAATATAGGGTTCGGGAGGGTTGCCAGTCACCCCTCAGCATGCCAGGAGAGGTAGCTGCCAGATTCTTGGACACATCCTGGGCAGGTCATCTATTACCCTGTGGTCCCTGTGGAGGGAGGGGCCTTCCAGTGCCCCGGGCTTTCTGTTCTGCCTGTTCAGCCTCAAACCAGAGCAGAAACTGGCCATAATTCCTTGAAGAGCTGTAGCAGCAGTGACGTCTGTTTGAGTTTTTCCACTATCCATAGAACTGCAAGTTGGTCTGGACTACTCTGTGTAAGAAGTTTTAGATGAAGGCAAGTGAGCCTTATGGGAATGGAGTCAAGTCTCACAGACAGACGGAAGTCTGGCTGAAGTTTCAGAGCCAGCCTGCCTTTCAAGGACTCTCACCCCACTCTTGTCTCTTAGGTTTTACTACAATGTGGAGTCCTGTGGCTCACTGCGCCCTGAAACCATCGTCCTGTCAGCCCTATCTGGGTTAAAGAAGAAGCTGAGTGACTTACAGACTCAGTTAAGCCATGAGATCCAGAGCGACGTGCTCACCATAAACTAGCTGCGTACCCCTTTGGCAGCAGATGGGGGTCAGGGCAGCCACTGGATTTCAGGTCTCTTCAGCCCTTCTGGTTTCTGGACTCATTTTCTCAGGATGTCAGGCAGGCAGGTCATCAGAGAGATTATCGGGGTGCTGCTGTTATTCAGACAAGTTTTTTACTAGGCATTTCATTTCCCTGGCCCTACTCCAAACACTGCTCCCATCCTGTTTCCCAGCTCACCAGCAGGGGGCTGTACAGCACCCCTGTTGAGAACCACTGAGCTAGGCTTCTGGTCAGTCTAGCTTTTGAAACCCTTTCTATCCAAGAGAAAGAATTTTCTTTTTTTTTTAATTTCACTCGTTCTTTTAACCAAGAGAAAGAATTTTCACACCTCTGCTTAGGCTTCTAGAGTTAGGACTGTGTGCCAGAACCTTCAGGAGGAAGCCTAGAACTGTCCTGTCCACTGCCTAGGGCCAGGCTAGCCTACTGGCACTTCAAACTTTTCAGGTCCCTAATCTGAGATGTGCCGTTTGGGAATAGCATTATACTGCCGCTGAACCACAGGTGAACTTGCTATTTTATCCTCTGACCTGACCACCTGGTGGGGGGATAAAGGCCCCTCCCAGGTCTTGTCTTTAGTGAAGGTGCAGGCCTGCCGCTCAGCAGTTTCTAGGAGGGCATGCCCTGCCACAGCAGTCTTGCGTGGCCTGGAGATGAGCAACATCAGCGTGGAAAGGGGTATTTATTGATCAACAGTAGTTGTCTTTTTTAAAAGTTTTTATTTTTGGCAATAAAGAGCACAACATAATCTCCTTCATGCGTCATCGTGCCTGCCACCAGCTGAGCCAGCCAGCTCTGCCTCCCTCCCAAGGCTTCTGGATGCTTCCTCTGCACACTAGCTTATTCCTCTGGGTGGTCATTCCCTGGTCAGAGCTGGGCTGGCTGAGCCACTTCCCTGGCTCTAGGGCCCTCTGGGAGGGGGCCTCTTTATCATCATCCTGCCACAAATGTGAATAGTGGTTATTTACAAGGTCTGTTCCCACAAATCAGAACCCTAGAGTATTAAAAAGCAAAAAAAAAAAAAAAAAAAAAACACAGCAAAAGGTTTGATATGAATAGAAAGATAGCCCTTCTGGACGGCAGTCAATAAATACCAGCACTAAAAAATCAATTGCTTTAATTGGGTTTCAGCAGGGAGCCTCAGCACCTTGTGGGGAGATGGAAAGGTCCTAGTTTTGTATTGTGGCACAGGGTGGTCAAGCCCAGGGCCAGGGGCACTGAATCCCTGGTCAGTGAGAGGGGGCAGCAGGGGTGCTCCCCACAGCAATCCTGCTGCAGCCTTCCCGCCCTGCCTGGCCCCAGCCACCTCTGCTGCTGAGGTAATGGGCACCCCACCCGGAGGGCGTATTCTCAGCCTAACAAGCAGAAAGGAGCCAGTGCAGAAATTGCATTTTAAAACCAGGTGCTACTTCTGCTTAAAACTCCGTAAGTGCAAGGCTGCCACGTGGTGCGGTGGAAGTTTGGGGTCCTTCCCGTGTCACTGTAAGCCCCGAGGACTGAGAAGCTCCTGCTGTCTTGGCCCCTAGGTGGCTGAGAAAGCCAGCAGGCAGCACCAGTCTCAAGTTCTGATTATCCCCCTCCTCTGACCCTGGCAGTTCAAGCAAGCTCTGGTAGCAGGAGGCCTGTACCATTGAGGACAGAAATGGCTGCCCTTGTACTCAAAAATGTGTATGCATTGGTGGGGAGGGACAGAGGGGAAACCTCATCAATACAGAATATGTCATAAGCCATATATATTAAAACCATTAACAGTATATAGTCCCACGGTAGCTCTAGCCCCTCATGCTCAGGTGGTGTGGCCAGCCCTGTGCTGAGGTCCAGCCTCACCGTTGGGGGCAAGGAGGGATGGTGCTCTCTCCTCAGGCCCTTGGCCCACAGCTCCTTGAGGCTGTCCATAGGCTGCTGCAGTCAGCCCTGCAACAGTGGCCCAGTAGTCATCAGTACCGACCAGCCCTGCTGTCACTGGGAAGGGCTCTTGGCCTCGCTGCTGTCTCCCTGGCTGGGCTTTGGCTTAAGCAGGATGAATCTGTTGAGGAGGTCCGTTTCTGAGCTGGCCTGGGCTGCCCCATATCCCTCACCTGTGGGCACAGAAGCAGGTTCAGAACTTGAATCCAGTGCCAAAGACCTCTTGGGCAGGAAGCCTCCAGGAGGGTGGGACACAGTACTGACTTACCATAGCTGGAGGTTTCTGCAATGTTCTGAGAACCTGTAATATGGTGCCAGTAGGCACTGCGGGGTAGCATGGTGGTGGGTGTACAGGGATATGAGTAGTGTTCAGTGCCCTTGTTCAGCAGCTGTGGAGTAAATAAGGGGCCCCTCCCATTAGTTCAGGGGACGGTGTCTAGTCAGTCCAAGGCCCTGTCTCTGAACATGCTTGTGCAGACTTAGCTGGTGGACTTTGCACTGACCTGCCCACCCGCCTCCCAGTACCATGGACCACCTGCCATCACCTCACCCTCACATTCTTCTCCATTTCCATAAGGACCCTCTTGTGCTGCTCAGCAATGGCCAGGGTGGCACTGTGGACCCGTTGGTAAATCTGCTCCCCCTCCTGTGTCTGGAAGGTGTAGAGTCCTTCTCCAGCATCACACATCCTACGGACATGGGTCGTGGTGAGAAGGGCAAGGTGGTGATGACTGCTCATGAGGATGGATGGGGTCAGGCTCTTCTAAATGCCAGCAATGACTAACCAGGCCCTCAGGACAGGGTGGCCATGTCTGGAGACATATTACATACTCGCTGAGCAGTGACAACATGCCTCGTGGAGGCCTGAAAGCATCACACAAATTAACTCTGCTTTCTCTGCCACCCTCTGGTCTGTGCATTATGAACAGTTTGCTCATTATGTTTTCTCAAACATTTTACAGATGTGAAACTGAAGCATCCAGAAGTGGAGTAACTCAGCCAAGGTTATAGTTAGGGCGGCTGAGGCCCAGCCGTGCCGTCACTATCAGGCTACGTGATTTTCTTATTCCTATAGGAAACCAAGACTCAATTGCAGAGCTAGAAAGTGCCAATGTCGCCGAGCGTGGTGGCACACGCCTTTAATCCTAGCACTCGGGAGGCAGAGGCAGGCGGATCTTTGAAGTTCAAGGTCAGCCTGGTCTACAGAGCGAGTTCCAGGACAGCTGGGGCTACAGGGAGACCCTGTCTCGAAAAGACCAAACAAAAAAAAAGAAAGTGCCAAAGCCAGCAGTAGAAGCCCAGGGGCCGGGCCGGCTTGGTGCAGCGACATGCTTCAGCTGCCTGCTGTGGGAATTACTCCCTGGGGCTGAGCTCCTCTATAAAACAGAAGCATTCCATTCCCCTCAACCACTGTGCCGTGAGTGAATGGGGCTCCTGGCATGTGTTGATGGAGTACAGAAAGCAGTCTCCATCACGATCATGGTGAAACAGTGAGAAGCAAGAGGGTACTACCTGCCCGCCTCGAAGGTGAAGCGTGTAGCATCACGCCCATAGCGGCGCAAGGAGCAGAGGGGCCACGAGACGAGCTTCACACGGGGATTGTGTATGTCCCAGAGGTAGATGTTCTCGTGGGTGATCTGCAGCTTGCACTCACCATACACATCCAGGTTGGGGCAGGGTAACAGGAAGACATTGAAGCGATCTGCAGCAGCAGAGGGTCAAGTGATGGGGCTGCTTGAGGACCCCCATCCTGACCCCTCCTCCCATCTCCCCACCTTCAGACCCAGCTCAAGGCCTCACCTGTCTGCTCGCATTGCACCCCTGGGGCCAGGAGGTCAGGCTCTCCCAGACTGATGTCATTGAGCCGTGACCCCAGACACTCCACAGACAGTGTCTTGTACCACTCCTCTGCCTCCAGCTCTAGAAAAGAATGGTATCTCAGTGCTGCCAGCTCAGGCTTCCCAGAAGCCCACCCAGGCTGCCTTGACCTGAGCCATCACACCCTGCAAGGCAGGGAGGGCAAGGCCTCACTGCCTGCCTGCCCACCTCAGTCTGGGGGCCTGAGGGCCCACCCCTCCTGCCAGGGTTGACCCTGCTCTGCCACCCTCTGGAGTCTGCAGTCCCAAGGCCTCACCTGAGTCACAGGTGAAGGTACGTGCTGAGTCATCAGTAAATATGATGGCCACTGCCTGCCGCTTGGTCTCCTTGGGGAGCCGTGTGACGCACTTGACATTGCTGATCTCGGTCACCTGGGAGGACATCCACAAGAGACTTAGCCAGGCTGGGGCACCTATCTCTGCTTCCCATACCTGTATCCCATAGGCGGGTACTCTCAGACCTTGGGACTCAGCAAGTCATCTTTGCTTACAGGTGGGGTAGCTAGGGCCCAAGCCCCTAACCTTAGGGCAACCTCGGAGGCACACTGACTTCTCATCAGGATACTTCTCCAGCCGCTGGGGCCCCTTGCTGGAGGACTTCCGGAACACCAGCCAACACCTCCGGTAGATCTGTGGGACAAGCGGCCGCAGTTGAGAGGTTTATGAACCACCGTGGCGCCAACACTGCATTGCAGTTACCCCTGCCTCCTGTAGGGAGCAGCACCACACCCTTTCCCTGGAGCCCAGAGTCTAGAGAAAACCTGGGGATGGTAGTTGCAGCCAACAGAGGGGCAGCCCCTCCCCAGACAGCAAAGGCCGTTGGATGGGGCTCCATGTAATGGAAGGAACAGCATTTGCAGAGTACTTCCTGAGGTTGATACTGGCACTCTTCGTAGTGTTGGGAAACTCTTCTATGACTGCCCTCACTTCAGAGACAGAAAGTGAGCCATGAGGAAGGTAAGTAGAAGCTAATGGGCAGTGGGGCTGGTATTAGGATAGGCTGCCTGGATCCAGAGACAGGCACATAGGCCACAGCATAGGCCACTCTGGCCACCAAATGGAGTCTCCCAGAGACAGGGAGCAGCCAGCCTGTGCAGCACAGCCTTGTCCTCTGGGCCACGCAAGACTCTGGTGTGAGGAATATCATGCTTGCTGTGCATCCCCTGGGCTTTCCCTTACCCACTCTCACCCCCTAACAACAGTGCGCCATCAGGGTTCCCATGAGGACCAGAGGCCCATGGAGGTAGGAAGCCAGAGCTAAGAACCAGAGGGCCCCCCACAGCACAACGCCTTCCCCAGGTGGCCTCCTCCTGTCCCAATCACTACCAATACCCTATCCCACTGCGATTCTCTAGAGCATCATGAACTCCTGGGAGAATAGTGACCATGCTACAAGGACCAATTGGACCAACTGGCCTATCAGACACCATGAAGGATGGTCCTAGCATCTCATAAGCTACTACCCACCTATCCCCTTCTTCCAGGACTCCTCCCTCCACAGGCCCACTTCATGTAGTCTGTGATGGGTTTAACAGCAGACTCCAAGCCTGGCAGGTCTGGTCCCCAGGCATCTCCGTGCCACTGTTACTATAAATGGGAAAGACCTATGGGGCCAGGTTGAGCAGAGCAAGGGAGGAGGCTATTGGGTCACAGTCCCAAGGCCTGGCTGTCACCTGGGCCACCTCCTCTGCCCACACTGTGAGTGAACCAGGTCCTTGGTGGGTAGATAGACTTCATTTCATTAAGTCCCTAGAGCCAGACCACTTCTGGCTCCTGTCTGGGGCACTAAAAGGTGTATCCGCTTCCCAAACCCTTGTGCCTAGTCTGTCTACCTGAGCCCTCGGTGGCTGAGTCCCTTTAAGGCAGAGCTGTGTGTGCTGTATTCTCTCCTTACTTGCACCGAACTAGCATCATGGACAGCTCTGCCGGGCAAATGAACAGCCATATGAAGGGACTGACAGATAAACCGATGGATGGATGAATGGGTGGGAGCTCCCAGAGGGGCCCCAAACAGACAGCAGCATTGGGGCAGAGACCTGGGGGCCTGAACACCCTGGTTGCCTGGTTACAGGATACACACTCATACAGCCCCAGGGAGCCATGCACTCAAGAGCCCTCCTCACTTCTCAAAGGTCTTTGATCAGAAGCATTCTGCCAGGCTCAGCTCTGCTAAGGGAAGGAGGCCCTGGCAGACTCAATCCATTTTCCATTCCCTTCAGCAGTCCCCAACCCCCTGCTTCTAAGGACAGACAAGAGCCCGGCCTGGAGGCAACTGCAAACTGCAGCCCCCTACACCACAGCAGGCAGGGCTCAGGTCTGGGGACGGCAGCAGAGTTCCTTGGATAGGAGTGAACACCACTCTGGTCCCACTAGGCCACACCCCACCTGCCAGTACTTCCCCCAGGTTGCCCACCTGTACACTTGGGGTCTCAGGGCTTCTCCTGAAACATGTTTGACATTAACCTCACATGCCTGTCCTCCGGCCAGCACTTTTCTGCCAAGCTCTGCCCTAGACATGGTCTCAGCCCCGCTGGGCCCTAGAGACTTGCTGGATCCAGGCATAGGAATAAGGAATGGCAGGAGTGAGGTCCCCATTCTCCGCCTGGCCTCAGCCTCGCTCTTTGTTCTGTCTCAGGAAGAGCAGGGTCTCGACCAGGCTTGGACTAGCGAGATTCTAAGCATGCCCATCAGCAGCTCTGCTTCAATCCACTGATGGCCCAGCTGATGGCAGGGGACTGCTGGCCCGTGCCTGGACACAAGGCACCCCCAGAAAGGCCTCAAGAGGGCAAAAGAAGGAAGAACCACTGCTGTGCAGGTGATTCCCGGGCACCTCTCCTTACCCTCAGACTAGCCCAGGAAGCCCTGAGTAGCAGCTGGCTTCCCTTCCCCAACCTCTCAAGGTAGCAGGGTCAGGAATCCTGAGTAAAACATAGACAGGTCTCCAGGGCTTTCTTCCTCCTGGGAAGAGCCTCTCACTGGAGGTAGACATCGACAGGGGAAAACGGGCTTCCAAGGGGGTCCTGGGGCCCCTATAGTGTTTCTGGGGGATTTGCCCCAGCTGAGAAGGGATACACGCTGCTGCCATGCCCCAGCTCAGGGCCAAGCAAGCACAGAGTCATCACCAACAGCTCATGGAAACCAGCCTGTTTCAGAGCAACGGGTCGTTCTGCCCTGGGTTCTCATCCACAACCCAGGGGAGTGTGAGGTTCTCCAGCCTCTGGCCCCTGGGACCCCCTGCCCCCACCCTCCAACCAGCCACTCTCCTTTCCAAGCACTTCTTTAGCATCCAAAACAACCAATAAAAATAAGAGTCCTGGTCCAGGACGAAGTAAGAAGCGGGCGGGGGGGGGGGGTTGGGGGGGGAGGGACTTTAAAGAAAAGAGGCCAAGAGAGGTGGGGAGCAGGGGGCAGGGAGGAAGGAGAGGCTTGGGAGAAGCTGCCCTCAGCTCAGACAGCCTGGCTCTCCAGTCACTCCCGCTACTGCTGTGACCACAACTTCAACAATAGCAGAGGTGCCACTGCCAGCCTGTCGGCCACCACTACTGGCCCAGTGGCTGGGATGCCAGCCAGCCCGGCTGGGGCAAGGGATATAGCAGGCAGGGGGGCTCAGGCACATGCCAGACAGCCCGTGTCCAGAAGCCTCGCACCACAAACACACGATGCCCAGTGCCTGCGGGCAGCATGCCCCCACACACCATGCCTCCAGACCTGTCCTCAGCGCTGTTCTCTGGCAGGGCCCTGCCAGGGTGGCTCACCCCAAGCTTCCTGCTCTTCATCTTCACATAGCCTTGCTTGACGATGTCGTTGAAATTGGTCGCCATGGTTGCCTCACTGTCTTTAGGGTGCCAGGCTGGGCTGAGGCTGGGAGGGGTGCCCAGGTGGCGTGCCCAGGTGGCCTGGTCTCTGATCACCTGTTCGAGATGCTCCTCACCTCACCCGCCTGAGCATTGTTCTAGCAGCTCCTCTGCCCAGCGCCTGCTGGAAACCGAAATGACAGCGAAATTAGGGCCGGTGACATCTTTCTCTTCCCCTCACGGTCTCGCTCTTTTTTCCTTCCTCTTCCCACACTCCTCCCTCCCTCGGCCTGCCCGCCCTTCCTTCTTCCCTTCCTCCCCACCCCAGCACGGCAGAACCATTCAGGAAAACCGAGGTGGAGGCTCAGCAAATGGTCCAGCCCAGTCCCCTCCCTCGCGGCTGGGGCTGGCAGTTAACCCTTTCTTGGGAAGGCTGGCTCCCGTTCTGCTCACTGTGGAGGTGGTGGCAAAGGATGGGAGGTGCCCCGTCTTTCAGCTTGGTGGTACCTGGCCTTCTGTCCTTTTACAACTTTGGGACAGACCTATACAGCAACTTGCCAGAGTATCCCTCACCCCTCCTGAGCACTGAAATCTACAGGGGAGATGAAGAGGGGTCTGAGGAGATGGCTCAGGATCCCGGGTAAAAATAATGCACACTGTTGGACTCAGACCTCCAGCCTCTACCCACCACGATATACCTGGTTCTCTCCAGCCTTGAGGAGAGGCTGGGAGTCACCAGCTCAGGCCACTTGGGCCCTGCACCTGGCTCCTAGACTCCTGGGCAGCTCCTCTGATTGCTGCTTCCTGGGTAGAAGTGCAGAGTCCAGGGGGTGGGGCCCCAGATAAGTCTGAGGAATGTGTGGGACTGCAGGTAGTGGCCGCTATGGAAACAGACACTTGCCCTGGTCCTGGGGAAGACTGGGCCAGTCTCACGACAGGGATAGGGCTCCAACAGGCTATATGGTCTGGCCAGGTCAAGCAGTATCAGAGCCCAGGAGATTCAGGAAGCAGTATGGGCACCCAGGAAAGCTCAGTGTGGAAAAGGAAAAGTTTCCAGAGGGAAGCTTGGAATCGGTTAACACAGACCCAGGCAGTCTCAGTAGGGGCCCAGTCTAATACTCATAAAGATAGAAAAAGATTATACAGAGAGGGTAAGCCACCTGACTGTGCTCACACAGCCAGCCCAGGGCACAGCCAAGGAGGAACGGGATGCTCTGGAATAGGCAATGGAAACAAGCCTAGGGATGGCTGGATGTCCTGAAGCCCCCTTTGGCTGCCCACCACCCCCTAAGCATTCTCTACCATGAAGCCCTGGTGTCAGGGTTATGCCAGCAACATGGCTTCCCACGTTTCCAGAGTCGCTGGGTAGGAATGCAATAGCGTTTCTGGGGTCAGATGGACGTCTGTGCTGCCAGGATGGGGCCCTGAGGCAAGCACGTGTCAGGATCTGCCAGGAGCTTGGCATTAATTAATCTCCCAGAGGCCTGTCTATTGAGTCCTTAACAAGGAGCAGATGGGACACCCCCATCGGGGACATGCAAACATGAGGTGGCAGGAGGTTACCCCTCCTCTGCGCATAGTGATAGCCCCTCAGCACTCCTCAGTTCCCAGGTCTGAGATGCTGCCATAGCCAAGTGTTCTGCCTCCCTCTTGGAGAGGTCTAGGCAGTCCCAGCTCTGGCTCTGTCAGCTGCTTCTGAGGTTGTCTAGTCCTTAGATCAAGTACCAGTTCCATGGAGGTGCCCCATAAGATGACAAACAGTCTACTCTCTGGCCGTAGGTTCACAGTGTGGCAGGCCAGCCAAGAATGTGAATCCCGTAGGTTGTGTAGTCCTGAGCAAGCTACTTCTGGTTCCTCAGCTTTCACAATAGTTTAAATAAATGAAAGAAGGGAGGGAAGGAGGGAGGGAGGGAAAGGGGAAGGGAAGAAAAGAAACAAAGAAAAGAGAAAAGAAAAGGGCTGGATGTAGTGGTACATGACTATAATCCCAATACTTGGGAGGCAGAAACAGGAGGATCATCACCAGTTCAAAGCCAATCTACATACTTTAAATGAGGAAGCCAAGCCAGAAGCTACCTACCTATGTGCCCCAGACCCTCCTGCCCAGTCCAGACCATGAAACAACCACAGGCCGGCCTGTATATGCCCAGTGTATGCCACTTCTTGCTGGCTCCATAAGCCATCACCCCCTGAGCAATGCAGAGGGATGGGCCAGATGGGCTGCCAAGGTCTCACAGCCTCCTCCTGCTGTCTGTCCAGAGACCCACACCCAGGCCTAGAATCAATGCCACTGAAACAAACCATTGGAAAAGAAACTTGTGGAGGAGCCTAGAGTCGGCAGCCTACTCTGGCCTCACTCAGACCCTAATGAGGTTTCAAGAGCAAGCCCCAACCTGGGGTCCAAAATAGTATGCAAAGAGAGTTGAGAAGGTCAGGATGGAGAAGGAGGGAAAAGAAACTTGTGGAGGAGCCTGGAGTCGGCAGCCTACTCTGGCCTCACTCAGACCCTAATGAGGTTTCAAGAGCAAACCCCAACCTGGGGTCCAAAATAGTATGCAAAGAGAGTTGAGAAGGTCAGGATGGAGAAGGGAGGGCCGAGAAATGATCCATGGATTTGAGAGGCAATAGGGAGCCCCAGATCCAGTCCACTCCCCAGAGGGAGTCCTCTGTAAACATGAAGTAGTCTCCAAACTGCCCCTGTGAAGGCCCACTAGGCAAGAGTCAGGGGCACCTGCCCTGTCCCTGCCCACCCCTGCCTCACACAGGCCTGCAGAGGGACAGATGCCTTCAAATGCCAGAACCTGACATACAGCCTCCCCAACTTTGGGCATGAGACCCTTCAGTGTGGAGTACTCAAGACAAATTAAGCTGAGTGTCCGGCAGCCATTCTGGGCCTGGGGTAAGGTTTCCCGACTTCTCCAGCTTGGCATCAATGTGGCTGGCTATTCCCAGAGGGGCACCACCACAGAGCCTTCATGGCGAGCCAGGCTGCATGATATTCTATTGCCCTCCCCAGGAGAGGTAGTATCCCGTGGGGAGGGTACAGAGGGCCCCCTGGGGTCCTCCCTGCCCACCTGCCCTATGGGCAGCAATGAGTGCTCCCTCCCCACATTCTGCCTGGAGGCTTTGGCTCCAGAACAAACACTACTTGCCACTCAAAAAGAGACTGGCAGCCAATGACAAAGCCAGATTACTGTCTGCCGGGCCAGGCTGCCCCACCCCTGACAGATCGGATCTTATCAGGGCTGCAGAGACAGCCCTACCTAGACACCATCCCACCACAGAGATCCTATGGCAGGTGGGTTCTCTTCAGCACCCAGGGCATCCCACCACCTGCCCCTCTCTCCCTGCGGCTGCCATCAGGGGCCAGCAGAGCGCGCTCTCAAAGATCCCCATGCCCCAGAAGAAAGGCAAAAACAGACTAAGGGGCTAACCCAGCAGAAAAAGAAAGGGGTGGAGAGAAACACCCAGAAAGGGTTGCCATGCCCCACACCACAGCCTTCTGCCTTTCTCGTGCCCTGCCACCCTTCAACATGCAAATGCCTTCCCATTCCAGTCCACTGCACTTGCTGTTTCCTGTCTCTAACACCATTCCCTCCCATGGTCTCAAGTTGTATTCCACTGCTACATTCAGATTGCCCCACAAAGGTCACCTCCAAGAGGCCCTCCTCCCTGACTACCTTGGCCTTGTTAGTTACCTGTCTCACAACATCCAGTGTTACTGTCTGTCCCTTGACCATGGAGTGAGACACCCACAGTGACAGCTCCCTGAAGACCATGCCTCATATCTAGCTATAGCTCCATCCTGATGGCCAGGACATCGATAGAAGGCCAGAGCATGTGCCCAATGCCTAGAGACTAATTCTGTGGAGGGTGGTCCCCAACTCTTCTCTCTTTATCACCAATATCCAGCTGGCTACCAGCTCCACTTCTGGAGTGTGCGCAGCAGTGGGCTCCCACTTCTCTGTTGTCTCAGTGCTGACCAGCCCGACCAGCAGAGTCCAAGAGATCAGGAGAACCAGGGTAGTTCACGACCCACAGTTCGGTTCAAAACTGCCTCAGGGGGCCTGTGTTGCTGACACTGTCTGAGCTTGGCGAGGGGCCCCGCCTTGGCTAGGGTTGATGGATGAAATCACATCCAGCCTGCTGCCCTGCCCAGCAGTACCTAGCGCCCAGGCACAGAGACAAGCATTGGGTGAGAAGGGCCCAACTGTCACCCACCTGGAATGCCTATAGAGGGGCCTCTCTTGGAAAGAGGCCAGGAAAAAAAGGGGGGCAGGAAGTCCAGCCCCTGCCGGCTGTAGGAATGTGTTGGAGCTGACCCCCTGGTCTCCCGGCTGCCCCGGCTTATCAAAGCCCTCCACCCCAGCCGTCCATGCCAGCGCCTGGCGATTGTTCTGCCCCACATCGCCTGGATGCCCGGGCTCTCATTCTGTCCCTTTGACAGAACGCAGTTAGCTGGCTCTGAAGAGGGGGGGGGGCAGGATCTGCGGGCCAAGGAAAAAGGTTTAGCAGGCCGGAGGTCGCCGGCCTGGAGGACCGCAATGGATAAAAACTCCGTTTGCAGGCTTGGGTAGGCTGTGAGGGAAAGCGTCTCTTGGAACTAGAGGAGCAGAAAGGCGGGGAGGGTTCCCTGAGCTGGGTCCCCTGGGGAGAGCCGCACTGGTAACCCGGAGTCTGGGTTTCTCTGATGAATATGTGAAGGTGCAGGTGAGATCAGGTTCCGACCTGGGACTCCCGGAGATGGGAACTGGGGGGTGCGCTCGGCTCAGAGACAGTCAGGGTCCGCGCGCTGGCTTCCGGGCGCGTCCGATCCTCCCATACAGTGGGACAGTCCCGTGGTCTGGAGAGTCCGCAGGTCCCGGGGGTGACTGAGAGTGTCCCAGGCTGGGAGTCGCGGGGTCCCGCGGCTAGGAGCTGCCAAGTTCCCCTCCCCGCCTCGCGTCCCCCTATTTACCTGGGCGCAGAGGCCCGGGCCGGGGGCGCTGGCTCTGCGCGGCGCGGGGCGGGCTCATGCCGGGGTCACAGCGCGGCCGGCGGGGGCGGCCGGGCGGCGGCGCGCAGCTCCGGGCGGGGACGCGAGGGAGGCGCAGAGGCCGGTTCCAGGTCTCTCTGAGCCTGGGGAAGCTGCTGGTTCGGCCGGATCCGGCGATGCCACGCCCCTCGGCGCCACGCCCCGCGCCGCCCTGGCGCCATGCCACGCCCCCTCCCCTCCCAGGGACCACGCCCTCCCCGCCCCGCCCCATCTCAGCCGTATTCCTCCGAGCTGAGCTGCAGGTTTTGAGTTTCCGTCCGGCGCCCCACCCCTCAGCTCTTTTTGGGTACCCAGCTCAGCTGTACCCTGTCTTCTCTGTTCCAAAACCCAGATTAATGCTGTCTCGCATCTGCTGAAGGCTGAACCCCACTCCAACTCCCAGCCTCCAAACCTCACCTCCCAACTTCAGGGATCACACATAATCATTGCTCCACTAGCTCCTGCACATCCCCCTGGTCCCTGGATGACCCCACCCCCAGCCCCTTTGCTATTGCCCAGCCTCCAGGACCTCCTCTACTTCCTCAACCCCACCTCCCCCAACAGAGACCGGCACCCAGTATCTTCTAGATAGCTCTCTACCTTGTTTTTGAGACAGGATCTCTTGCTCCCTGCTGTTTAGGCTACACTGACAGGCACTGGAAAGTGCCTATCTCCGCCCTCCAATACTGGGGTTGCAGACACGTAATACTCTGTGCCTGGTTTTGACATGCTTACGAGGGACCCAAACCAGGTGCTCATGCTTGCACAGCAAACACTTTACACAGCCTGAGACAAGGTCTTGCTGTGTAATCTAGAGTGACTTTGAACTTGCTGCAATCCTGCTCCAGCTTCTTGGACTCTGAGCTTACATGCCATCCTATATCTATACACTTTACATCAGTGCTTTTCTTTCTTTTCTTTCTTTCTTTCTTTCTTTCTTTCTTTCTTTCTTTCTTTCTTTCTTTCTTTCTTTCTTTCTTTCTTTCTTTCTCTCTGTCTCTCTGTCTGTCTTTGTGAGACAGAGTCTCCTTTTAGCCCTAGGCCTTGAACTCACAGAGATCCACCTGCCTCTGCCCCCTGAGTCCTGGAATTAAGGTTGTGCACCACCATGCACCACTACATCAGTACTTTTTAAAGCTCTTGATCAGAAGTTTGGGTGTTGCCATGAAACAAGCTTTCCAGACCTCTGAAATCAGAATTTGTGGGAGTTCTGGGCAGCTTTCTTTTTACCAGCTTCTCTGTTTTTGATGCACATTGCCATCTGAAGATCCCTGCTTTGGGTCTGCATTCCTCACAGGCAATTAGCCTACTACTGGAAGGAGCCAAGAATCCAGACTTCACCCATGGATTCTGTCCCCTTGCCTCCATAACACCTGAGATTCAACCTTGTCCAGGGAACTTCTAAGGGAGCCACTTTCTGCCCCCTGAACATGTCACTAGAGAGTCCCTGTGGTGTCCTGAGTCTCCTGTGGACTCCAGCCCTGAGCTGGAACCAAAGCTAACACAGCTCAGACTGCAGGACAGGGGGTGGCTTTGTCCTTCCTTGCTACCCAGCTGACTCAAGCCTTGACCTCTTGATCTTCCCATTCATCTTCCAAGCTTGACCCCACCTGCTTTTCTTCAAACCACAGCCTGTAAAGTGCCCAGCACTCAATTCATCACAGTGATCTGCTTTCATCCCCAGACACCACGGGAGGAGTTGTATGGCCACAAAGGAAAAACAGTTTCCATGATAAAAAGGCCTCTTAGCTGGGCCCAGTGGTACATGTCTGTGATCCCAGGCTAAGACAAGAAGATGGTAAGTTCAAGGCCAGCATGGGTAACTTAGTGAGACTCTGCCCAAAAAAAAAAAGTAAAAAAAAGAGTGGAGGGCATATATAGCCCAGTGATACAGCACTTGCCCTAGATTCAATCTCCAGCACCTCAAAAATTCATTATAATAGGGTTGGATGTGGTGCCTTAACCTCAGCCCTCAGGAGACAGGTACCAGCAGATCTCTGAGTTAAAGGCCAACAAAGGCTACATAGTGAGACTGTCTCAAAACAAAAATAATGCCATAATAATACCATAAATAAAATTTAAAAACAGCTTTAAAATATTTACTGTTTTTATTTTTTAAGTTTAAAAAATATTTTTGGGGGGTCTTTTCGAGACAGGGTCTCCCTGTAGCCCCAACTGTCCTGAACTCACTCTGTAGACCAGGCTGGCCTTGAACTCACAAAGATCCGACCGCCTCTGCCTCCCAAGTGCTAGGATTAAAGGTGGGTGCCACCATGCCTGGCAGTTTTAAAAATATTTTTGTTACTTTATGTGTAGGAGTATATTGCCTGCATGTGTGTAAGTGTGCCCGTGTCCTGCAATCCCCGTGGAAGTCAGAAGAGGCCATCAGATCCCCTGGAACGGAACGGTTGTATGTTGTTTTGCTTTTTAAATTTTATTTATTTCTGTATGTGTATGAATGTACTGTCTGCATGTAGGTCTGTGCACCCGTGTCATGCAATGCCGCGGAGGTCAGAAGAGGGTGTCGGATTCCCCTGGAACTGGAGTTCTCCTGGAATTGGAGTTACAGACGGTTCTTAGCCGTCATGTGGGTGCTGGGGATCGAACCCGGGTCCTCTGCAAGAGCAGTCGGTGCTCTTAACCGCTAGGCTATCTCTCCAGCCCCGGAACTGAACAGTTGTTAGGCACTATGTAGGTGCTGAGGTTCAAACCCAAGTCCTCTACAAGAGCAGCCAGTGCCATTAACTGCTGAGCCATCTCTCCAGCCCCTATTTTTATTTTATTTTATGTGTATGAGTATATTGCCCACATGTATGTAAGTGCATCCATGTTGTGCAATGCCCACAGAGGTTAGACAAGGGCAGCGGATCCCCTAGAACTGGAATTAAGGACAGTTGTTGACCACCATGTAGGTATTAGGAGCCGAGCCCAGGTCCTTGCAAGAGAAGCCAGTGCTCTTAACCATGGTGCCACTTCTCCAGCCCCCCAAAACATTTTAGGTTTTTTGTTTTGTTTTGTTTTGTTTTTGAGACAGGGTCTTCCTGTAGCCCCAGCTGGCCTGGAACTTGCTATGTAAACCAGGCTGGCCTTAAACACTCAGAGATCCAACTGGCTCTGCCTCCCAAATGCTGGGATTAAAGGCATGCACCACCATGCCCGGCTCCCAAAAGCAGGTTTTAAGTGGTGTTCTCAAACTTCACTCTCTCGCCCTCAAAACAAAATTTTCTTTTGTTCTTTTTTTTTTTTTTTTTTTTTTTTGTCTTTTCAAGACAGGGTCTCCCTGTAGCCCCAGCTGTCCTGGAACTCACTCTGTAGACCAGGCTGGCTTTGAACTCACAAAGATCCGCCTGCCTCTGCCTCCCAAGTGCTAGGATTAAAGTCGTGCGCCACCACGCCCAGCTTTTTTTGAGACAAGATCTCCCTTTAGTCCCAGCTGGCCTAGAGCTCACTATGTAGACCAGGCTGGCCTTGAACTCACAGAGATCTGCCTGCCACTGCCTCCCAAGTGCTGGGACTAAAGGCGTGCACCACCACACTGTCACGCCTGGCCTAAGACAGTTCTTAGCCGCCATGTGGGTGCTGAGAATTGAACCCAGGTCCTCTGCAAGAGCAGTCAGTGCTCTTAACCACTGAGCTATCTCTCCAGCCCCATCACCCTCAAATTTTTACCTAATCCACTCTACCTACTGCACTAGTGCCACCTGATTTTTTTAAATTTGAGTTTTCGTGTATTCCATTTACAATATCTGAATCCTCTTTGTACCCCTTCCCCATTGGGACCCTCCCCTAGCCCCCCCCCCACTGACTTTCATGCATGCTGCCATTTATGTTGTTAGTGTCCCCTGATGTCCCTCAGTGCACATTCATCCACTGAGGTCTCGCGGGCCTATTTAGAATCACTCCCTTAAAGATGAGCTCTTCCTCACCCAGTAGTAAGCAGCTGCCCAATAGTTCTTCAGCTAAGATTGGGGCCTGCTTCCCATTTCCAAAAATATGGAATACTTCACAAATTTGTGTGTCATCCTTGCTCACGGGGCCATGCTAAACTTCTTTGTGTTGTTCTAGTTTTAGTACACGTGCTGCCAAAGTGAGCACCTATATGTTATTTTTTTAAAAAAGCTTTGTGGATTCACATGCTGGTGTACTGTGCACCACAGAAACAGTATGAGTCCTCTTTTCTCCCTGTCTTCTAAAGCCATTGTACAAGATATTGATATCAGGGACTGGAGAGATGGCTCAGTGGCCAAACGCACTGGTCGATCTTGAAAAAGACCTGGGTTCAATTCCCAGTACCCACATGGCAGCTAACAACCATCCATAACTCTGCTCCCAGGGAACCCAACTCCCTCTTCTGGCCTCTATGGGCACTGAATGAACATGGTGAACTTACATACATGCAGGCAAAACTCTGATACACATACAGTAAACATTTTTTCATTAAGGGCTAGAGATGGCTCAGCAATTAAGAGCACTAATTGCTCTTGCATAGGACCCAGGTTCGATTCCCAGCACCCATATGGTGACTAACAACCATCCAAAACTCCAGAAACTTCTTCTGACCTCCATGTGCATTGCACAACACAGGCGCACTTACATACATGCAGGCAACATATACATAAAATAAAAATAATAATTTTAAAAAATTTTTTATTTATTATTTTTTATGTGTATGAGTGTACTGTCTGTATATAGGTTGGTGCACCCACGTCATGCAATGCTGTGGAGGTCAGAAGAAGGCATTGGATTCCCCTGGAACTGGAGTTAAAGACGGTTCTCAGCCACCATATGGGTGCTGGGAATCGAACCTGGGTCCTCTGCAAGAGCAGTCAGTGCTCTTAACTGCTGAGCCATCTCTCCAGCCCCAATAAAATTTTTTGTTAATTAAAAAAACATATTGATGCTGGGCATGGTGGCACATGCCTTTAATCCCCACACTTGGGAGGCAGAGGCAGGTGGCTTTCTGAGTTCAAAGCCAGCCTGGTGTACGTAGTGAATTCCAGCCCAACTGGGGCTACAGGGAGACCCTGTCTCAAAAAGACCAATATAGATAGCTAGATAACTAGATAGAGAGATAGAGATAGAGATAGATAGATAGATAGATAGATAGATAGATAGATAGATAGATAGATAAATAGGGGCGTGGTGGCACACGCCTTTAATCCTAGCACTTGGGAGGCAGAGGCAGGTGGATCTTTGTGAGTTCAAGGCCAGCCTGGTCTACAGAGTGAGTTCCAGGACAGCTGGAGCTACAGGGAGACCCTGTCTCTAAAAAGACAAAAAAAAAAAAAGGGGGAACCTTTCAGTCTGCAATAATCCCCCCTGCCACTCTTCTCCAGCCATGCCCACTTAGTTCTACTCCTTGGTAAACCCTAGCAGACACCAATCTGTTCACCATTTCTATACTTCATGGAACTGAGGTTTCACAATAGGAATCATAAAACTATAGCCCCTAGGGATTGGTGATTTTTCACTCAGTAACTTTTTTAAAATTTAGATTTATTTATTTATATTTTCTGTGCATATGTGTGAGCCTGTGTGAGTTTATGTATACCACATACATGCAGAAGCCTGAGGAGACCATAAGAGGCTGTCAGAGCCTCTAGAACTGGAGTTACAGGTAGCTGCAAGCCACTATGTGGATGCATAGGTGCAGGGAACTGAACCCAGGTCCTCTGCAAAATCAATAAGTGCTCTTAACTGATGACCAATCTCTCCAGCCCTCTCCCCTTTAAAGACTGATCTTTGTTATTTTCTATTATGTGTATGTGTATTGGTATGTACACATAAGTCAGGTACTCTTGGAGGCCAGAAGAGAGTGTCAGAGCCCCTTTGTAACAACTGGAAGTTCATCCATGTCATTGCATAGATCTATACTTTGCTTCTTTCATGACTGTGTAGTATTCTTAGCATTCCCTTGTATGGGCGTACCACAGTCCGTTATTCATGTAGCCATTGGAGGATATCTGGGTTGTTTGCAGGTTTTCTGCTGTGAACATTGTGTATAGATTTCTGTGTGAACCTATGTCATTTTCCATACAGGATAAATGCTTATAAATGCAAGTGATGAATTATATAGCTGTCTGTTTTTTTTAAATTTTATTTATTTCTGTATGTGTATGAGTGTACTGTCTGCATGTAGGTTTGTGCACCCGTGTCGTGCAATGCCACGGAAGTCAGAAGAGGGTGTCGGAGTCCCCCTGGAACTGGAGTTCTCCTGGAATTGGAGTTTCAGACAGTTCTCGGCCGCCATGTGGGTGCTGGGGATCGAACCCCGGTCCTCTGTAAGAGCGGTTGGCACTCTTAACTGCTAGGCCATCTCTCCAGCCCAGTTGTCTGTTTTTATTGCTTTTTAATTGCCAGCCATTTTTTTCTGGAGTGATTATCCTTTTGCATTCCCAATGGCAATGAAGGAATGATTTTTTTACACCCTTCCAGCATTTGGTGTCTGCACTATTTTGGAGAGGATAGGGGGTTAGGCTTTCTGATCAGTGTGTAGTGATAGCTCATTGTTGTTTTAATGTGTATTTCCCTAAAAGCTGTGATGCTGAGTGAATTTTCTTTTTTTGTTTTGTTTTGTTTTTTGTTTTTGGTCTTTTTTGAAACAGGTATCCCTTTAGTCCCAGCTGGCCAGGAGCTTGCTATGTAGACCAGGCTGGCCTTGAACTCACAGAGATCCTCCTGGCTCTGCCCCCCAAGTGCTGAGATTAAAGGCATGCTCCACCAAGCCCAGCTGCTCAGTGAATTTTCATGTTATAATCTGCTATCTGTTCACCTTCTTCATCGAACTGTTTCTTGGTGGGGGTTTTTGTTTGTTTGTTTGTTTTGTTTTTGTCTTTTTAAAATAGGGTCTCCCTATAGCCCCAGTGGTCCTGGAACTCACTATGTAGACCAGGCTGGCCTTGAACTCACAAAGATCCATCTGCCTCTGCCTCCTGAGTGCTAGGATTAAAGGCATGTGCCACCACACCTGGCTTTTGGTGGTTTAATTTTTTTTTTTTTTTGTCTTTTTGAGACAGGGTCTCCCTGTAGCCCCAGCTGTCCTGGAACTCACTGTGTAGACCAGGCTGGCCTTGAACTCACAAAGATCTGCCTGCCTCTGCCTCCCAAGTGCTGGGATTAAAGGCGTGCGCCACCATGCCCAGCAAATTTTTAAAATATTTTATTTATTATTTTTATTTCATGTGTATACCTGCATGTATGTAAGTGCACCCATGTTATGCAGTGCCCTCAGAGGTCAGAAGAAGGCATTGGATCTCCTGGAACTGGAGTTATGGATGGTTGTTGGATGCCATGTGTGTGCTGGGTGGGTACTGGGAATTGAATCTGGGTCCTCTGCAAGAATAGTCAGTGCTCTTAGTCAGAGAGCTGTCTCTCTAGCCCCCATCTTGGTGTTTACTATGTTCTAATTTGTTTATTTTTTATTTTGAGAGTTCTTTATATATTGTAGATGCTGGTCCTCTTTTGGATATGTGGTTTGAAACTATGTTTTCCTAGTCCGTGGCTTGTCTTTGTCTTCTCTACTTAACATGTTCTCTTTCTGCTTTCTTTCCACTTTTTCCTTTCTGTCTGCTGTGTGTGTACATGTGTGTATGGTATTAGGGATCAAATCCAGGGTCTTATATATGCTAGGCAGCCCCTTAATAGGGGCTTTTATAAAACAAAACCTTTTAATTTTTATAAGGTGCAAATTATCAATTTTTCCTTTTGTATGAAAGGAGCAAGATTACAAACTCTGGATTTGTAGCAAGATTACAAACTCTGGATTTTCTTCTGTTTTATTCCACAAATTTTATAATTTTAGATTTTACATTTAAATCTCTGATCCTGATCCTAAGATGAACATGGGAAACATACATGTAACTTCAGTATGTAAAAGATGGAAGCAAGAGGATTACCGGAAGTTAGAGCCAGCCAGGATTACATAGACTCCATCTCAAATAATAAATAAATAAATAAATAAATAAATAAATAAATAAATAAATTTCTGTTCCTTTGGTGGAGGTTGTTTGAGATAGGGTCACACATGGCCCAGGCTGGCCTCAGATTCATTATGTACTTGAAGTTGGCCTTGACTACCCGATCCTCCTGTCTCCAACCCCTATGTCCCCGGCTCCTGGCTGTTTGTGTTGCCTGTGTATATCCTCTTATTGAAAAAAACCCTCTTTCTGATGCCTCTGAGCTCTGGCTGCTCTTCATAGGACCTGGATTTTGTTTCCAGCACCCATATGGTGATTAACAATTAACAATTGTTTGTAGCTGCAGGCATTGCACGCACAGGTGTACTTACACACATGTACAAAAAACACTCATACACATACAATAAAAACGAATTTAAAAAATAAGACTCTCACCAGGCATGGTGGCACATGCCTTTAATCCTAGCACTCAGGAGGCAGAGGCAGGTGGATCTTTGTGAGTTCAAGGCCAGCCTGGTCTACAGAGTGAGTTCCAGGACAGCTAGGGGCTACAGCGAGACCTTGTCTCGAAAAGACAAAAAATAAATAAATATAAATAAATAAATAACTCTCTTTGTTGCACTTAATTACTTTAATGGCTTTGTAAAAAGCCAACCAGATTCAGGGTGTGGTGGCGCACACCTTTAGTCCCAGCACTCTGGAGGTAGACACAGGCATATCTCCGAGTTAAAGGCCACCCTGGTCTACATAGCGAGTTCCCAGGCCACAGGGAGACCCTGTCTCAAAAAGACCAAACAACAGGGGCTGGAAAGATGGTTCAGTGGATAAGAGCTCTTGCAGAGGACCGAGGTTCGATTCCCAGCACCCACATGGTGGCTAAGAGCCATCTTTAACTCCAGTTTTCAGGGGAATCTGACGCCCTCTTCGACCTCCGCGCCATTGCATGACACAGGTGCACCAACCTACATGCAGACAGTATACTCATACCCATAAAACAATAATAAATAGCCAGGCGTGGTGGCACATGCCTGTAATTCCAGCACTTGGGAGGCAGATTGGATCTCTATGAGTTCAAGGCCAGCCTGGTCTACATAGTGAGTTCCAGGCCAGCTGGGGCTACAGGGAGACTCTGTCTCAAAAAGATCAATAGTAATAATAATAATACATTAAAAAATTACAAAAAAGACCAAACAACAACAACAGCTAAAAACAAACACAAAAACAACAAAACCCAACTAGAATTATTTCTGAGTTTTCTGTTCTGGCTCATTGATATATACCTCAGTTCCTCTGCTAAAAGCACACAGTCTTGGGGACTAGGGAGATGGTTCAGTGGGTAAAGTGCCTGCTGTGCAAGCATGAGGACCCGAGTTCAGATCCCCAACAACCTTGTGGTTATGTGTGTCTGCAAACGTAGGGTGAAGGGTGGTAGAGACAGGAAGACCCCTAGAGCTCACTGGCTACTCAGTCTAGCTGTTGGTGAGTACTGTGTGCAGTAAGAGACCCCGTCTCAAAGGGTAAGGTGGAGAGGGATTGAGGAAGAGCCCCTGATATTAACCCCCCAGGCATAGAGAACACACACACACACACACACACACACACACACACACACACACACACGGTGTCATCTCTCCAGCTGTCCTTCATTTGTATCTTTCATTGTTTTATTACACTTGCTGGAACTTGTCAGTATTGTGTTGCATACGTGTAGTCAAACCTGGAGAGATGGCCCAGCAGTGAAGAGCACAGTTTGCAGGGCCATCATGGTGCATGCCTTTAATTCCTGCCCTGCGGAGACAGAGGCTGGTGGAGCTCTGTGAGTTCAAGGCTAGCCTGGTCTCCATAATGAGTTCCAAGACAGCCAACACTACATAGTGAGACCCTGTCTCAAAATAACAATAATAAGAACATTATCTACTCTTGCAGAGGACCCAGGTTTAGTTCCCAGCATCCACAAGGCACCTAACAACCATCTGTAACTCCAGTTCAAGGGCAGCGAATGCGAATGCCCACCTCTGGCCTCCAGGTGCATGAGTGTGTATCACGTCACGCATATAGAGTCAAATTTCTCTTTCTGCCCTGTCAGTCTCAGTGATTAAACTCAGGTGGCCAGACTTGGCAGAAAGTGTCATTACCTGCTAGGCCATCTTGCCAGCTGGAATATTCTATTTTTTTAATTTTTATTTATTTTCGTATGTGTATGAATGTACTGTCTGCATGTAGGTTGGTGCACCCGTGTTGTGCAATGCCACAGAGGTCAGAAGAGGGTGTCAGATTCCCCTAGAACTGGAGTTAAAGATGGTTTTCAGCCACCATGTGGGTGCTGGGGATTGAACCCGGGTCCTCTGCAAGAGCAGTCAGTGCTCTTAACTGCTAGGCCATCTCTCCAGCCTGGAATATTCTAATTTTAAGGGCTTTTTCTGCACTGACTTGATCCTGTTGTTCTTCTTTAGTTTGGAAATATAGTGAATTACATTGATTCACTTTTTTCTGGTTTTTTTTTAGACAAGGTCTCATTTCCTGGCCCCGGAACTCACTAGGTAAACCAGTCTGGCCTCAAACCACAGCAATTCACCCGTTTCTGCCTCCTCAGTGCTGGGCTTAAAGGGGTGTACCACCATACTCAGCTTTCCTTTTCATGTCGCCTATGCTAGCCCTGAACTCCTAGGCTCAAATGATTCTTCTGGAGTTACAGGTGCGTAGCACCATGCCGGGCTGTGGACTTCAAATGGGAAACCAGCTTTGCTCCTGGAATAACTGTATTTGAGCTTGAGACAGGGTTTTCCTGTAGCTCCACAGGGCTATGAATTTGCTATGTAGACCAGGCTGGCCTCAATCCAGCGATCCACCTGCCTCTGCTTCCCAAGTGCTAGGTGTAAAGGCATGAGCCACCATGGTCAGCTTTTTTACAATATTGCTAAATTCCATTGCTAATATTTTGGTGAGGATTCTGCAGTGATATTCACAAGGGATTGCTCGCTCTCTCTCGCTCTCTCTTGCTCTCTCTCGCTCTCTCTCGCTCTGTCTTGCTCTCTCGCTCTCTCTCTCTTGCTCTCTCTTGCTCTCTCGCTCTCTCTCTCTCGCTCTCTCTCGCTCTCTCTCTCGCTCTCTCTCTCGCTCTCTCTCACTCTCTCCCGTTCTCTCTCTCTCTATCTGATTTTGGTGTTGACTTCATAAAATGAACATGAACTGAAATTGTATTATTTTTTCTTCTGTTTTCTGGAACAGACTGGGTAGATCTGGTGTTAATTCTTTGGATGTTGTAGAATTCTTTTTTTTTTGGTCTTTTTTTGAGACAGGGTCTCCCTGTAGCCCCAGCTGTCCTGGAACTCACTCTGTAGACCAGGCTGGCCTTGAACTCACAGAAATCTACCTGTCTGTGCCTCCCAACTGCTGGGATTAAAGGTATGTGCCACCATGGCTGGATTTTGTAGAATTCATAAAAAAAAAAAAATCCAAGTCTAGCAATTTCTTCCTTAAGACTTAATTTGGTTTTGGTCTTTTTAAGACAGGGTCTCCCTATAGCCCCAGCTGTCCTGGAACTCACTCTGTAGACCAGGCTGGCCTTGAACTCACAGAAATCTACCTGTCTGTGCCTCCCAACTGCTGGGATTAAAGGTATGTGCCACCATGGCTGGATTTTGTAGAATTCATAAAAAAAAAAAAATCCAAGTCTAGCAATTTCTTCCTTAAGACTTAATTTGGTTTTGGTCTTTTTAAGACAGGGTCTCCCTATAGCCCCAGCTGTCCTGGAACTCAGTATGTAGACCAGGCTAGCCTTGAACTGCCTCTGACTCTGAGTGCTGGGATTAAAGGTGTGTGCCACCATGGCTGGCAAATTTTAAAAAATTATTTATTTATTTATTTATTATGTCTTTTTTGAGACAAGGTCTCCCTGTAGCCCTGGCTGGCCTGAAACTCACTCTGTAGACCAGGCTGATCTTGAACTCACAAAGATCCACCTGCCTCTGATTTCTAAGTGCTGGGATTAAAGGTATGCACCACCACGCTCGGCATAAAATTTTATTTTTATATGTTTGAGTGTTTTACCTGGATGTATGTAAGCATACCGATGCATGGTGTGTCCACAGAGGTCAGAAGGGGACGTCAGAAACTCGAACTGGATGTTAGCTGTGATGTGGGTGCTAGAAACTAATCCTGGTCTTCTGCAAGAGTTGCCAGTGCTCTTAACTGCTGAGCCATCTCCTCAGCCACTGGTTTTGGAGTTTTAATCCTCCTGCCTTCAGCCTCCTGACTGCTGGGATTAAAGGTGAGTGCCACCCTGCCTGGCCTTTATGATTCATTTATGTATGTATGTATTTATTTTTGAGGCAGGATCTCTTTATGCAGTCCAGCCTGTCCTTGAATTAGCAACCCTCCTGCCTCCGCCTCCTGAGTGCTGAAGAACTACAATTTTTTATTCTATTTTGTTTTTTGACTGTATGTACGTGGCTGTGGCTGTGTATAGATGTATGAGTGCCATGGTGTTTGTATATGGAGGGAAGAGGACAACTTCCAGGAGTTTGTTCTCCCCTTCCATCATATGGGTTCAGGGGATCAAGCTAAGGTTTATCAAACTTGACAGCAAACACCTTCACCTGCTTTTACCATCTCTGGCTCCATTCTTCAAATTTATTTATTTATTTATTTATTTATTTATTTATTTATTTATTTATTTATGTGTATTGCCTGCATACATGTAAGTGACACATATCACGCAGAGCCTGCAGAGGTCAGAAAAGGGCATCAGATTGGATCCCATGGAACTGAGGTTATAGGCAGGCATTAGCTGCCATGTAGGTGCTGGGAACAGAACCTGAGTCCTTTCTTTGCAAGAGCAGCTGGGTCTATAAACTACTCAAAAAAACAAAGAAGTAGGGGCTGGAGAGATGACCTAGCGGTTAAGAGCACCGACCACTCTTACAGAGGACCCGGGTTCGATCCCCAGCACCCACATGGCAGCCGAAAACCGTCTGAAACTCCAATTCCAGGAGAACTCCAGATCCAGGGGAATCCGAGACCCTCTTCTGACCTCCATGGCGTTGCATGACACGGGTGCACAAACCTGCATGCAGACAGTACATTCATACACATACAGAAATAAATAAAATAAAATTAAAAAAATCTTTAAAAACAAAGAAGTAGCTGGGTGTGGTGGCGCACACCTTTAATCCTAGCACTTGGGAGGCAGAGGCAGGCGGATCTTTGTGAGTTCAAGGCCAGCCTGGACTACAGAGTGAGTTCCAGGACAGCTGGGGCTACAGGGAGACCTTGTCTCGAAAAGACCAAAAAAACCCAAAAAAAACAAAAAACAAAGAAGTAAAAAAAAAAAAATGACTCACTCAAAAGATGGAGTAAAGAGCTGAACAGAGACCTCATAAGTGAGGAATTAGAGATGGCTGAGAAACATCTTAAAAAGTGTTCAACATCACTGATAATTAAGGAAATGCAAATTAAAACCATTTTAAGGTATCATCTCGCCAGGTGTGGTGGTGTACTCCTTTNTGTGGTTGTTATTCCTTTAATCATAGAAACTCAGTGAAGGCAGAGCAGAGGCAGCAGATCTCTGTGAGTTCAAGGCAGCCTGGTCTACATAGCGAGCTCCAGGCCAGCTGAAAAACTAAAGGGAGACCCTGTTTGAAAAGACCACAAAAAAAAAAAAAAAAAGATACAATCTCACCTGAAAGACTGGTAAGATCAAGAAAACAAATGAGAGGGCTGGAGCGATAGCCTAGTGGTTAAGAGCGCCGACCGCGCTCTTACAGAGGACCTGGGTTCGATCCCTGCACCCACCATTGGCGGCTGAGAACCTGTCTGAAACTCCAATTCCAGAGAACTCCAGTTCTCAAGGGGAATCTGGACACCCTCTTTCTGACCTCCGTGGCATTGCTCGGGTGCAACACGGTGGCACACACTTACATGCAGACAGGTACCTATTCAATACATTACAAAATTTTAAAAAATTAAAAAAAACAAATGATACAGAATGCTGGAGAAGTTGTGGGGAAAGAGGAACACTCATCCCACTGCTGTTGGAATGTGAAACTCCTACACCACTATGGAAAGCATGTGGGAACTCATTGACAATGAGCTCCACTATTACCAGTCATACCACTCCTGGGTATATACCCACAAGACTCAAAGACCACCTAACTCGTCACACTACTCCTGGGTATACACCCACAAGACTCATCCTACTCAAGAATACATGCACGGGGCTGGAGAGATGCCTATTGCGGGTTAAGAGCGCCGGCCGGTTCTTGCAGAGGACCCGCGTTCGATCCCCCAGCACCCACATGGCGGCCCGAGAACCTGAAACTCATTTCGAGAACTCCAATTCCAGGAGAAACTCCCGTTCCAGGGGAATCCGACGAGACCCTCTTCTGACCTCCGCGGCCATGCACGACATGGGTGGCACAGACTTGCATGCAGACAGTACATTTATACACGTACAGAAAATAAATAAAATTAATTAAAAAAAGTAAAAAACAAAGATACATGCCACAGCCATGTTTATTGCAGCTCCCTTCACAATAGTGAAGAGCTGTAATCAACCCAAGTGCCCCTCAACCAATGAGTGGATAGAAGAAATGTGGTACATCTACACAATGGAGTTCTATGCAGTGATAGAAAGAGGCATCATGAACTTTGCAAGGTAAAGGATGGAACTAGAATATATTATGTTAAAGTGAAGTTAACACAAGTCCCAGAAAAACAAACGACGAATGTTATCCCTCATCTGTGGATGCTAGCACCAAAGTACCTATTGTAAGGCAATGATCAACTTAATGTATATTCCTCATGATCTGAAAACAAACTGTGCTCTTATATTATGAATCCCTAAACCTAGGTAAATAAAATGAAACTTTTTTAAATTAAAAAAAAAAAAAAAAAAAAAAAAGGGAGGAAAAGGAAAAAAAAAATTGGAAAAACAGAGACAAACAGAAAAAAGAAAAACCCCAGCACAGTAAAGCCTTCGCACATCAGTAATTACATTAAACACAAATGATCTAAATGCAGCAATTAAAAGATAAAGACTGGCTGCGGATGGTGGAACACGCTTTAATCCCAGCATTGGAAGGGCAGAGGCAGGCGGATCTCGTGAGTTAAGACCAGAACAAGCTGAGTATAAACATAGTAGAAGATATCCAGACACAGACATATGAGTACAAGGGGGACTCTGTTTGCGAAAGGACAAAAAAAAAAAAAAAAAAAAATGAAAAAGACTAGTGTATTATTATTTTTTGTTAAAAATATGAAAAACAATATGCTATCTCCAAGATACACATTAATGATTAGGCAGATTTAAATCTGCATAAATGGGTGCGGAGAGATGGCTCAGTAGTTAAGAACTTCGTTGCTCCTTTTTTATTTTAGTGTATAACCATATTCACTTTATACAGCGAATATCTCGTTTTATTTTTTTTTAATTTTATGTTATTTAGTTCATTTTATTATAGGTATCTATTATCAATTTTTGGATCTTTTCGAGACAGGGAGCCCTTAAAGTCCCAGCTGTCTGGAACTCACTCAGAATGTAGACAGGCTGGCCTTGAACTCACAAAGATCTGCCTGCCTCTGTTCCTCCCCACGTAGAGCGTGGGATATTAGATATAAGCTGCAACCTAGCCCAATCTGCACCCCAGGGCCTTTTTTTTTTAATATTATTATATATATTGTTATATTTGAAACATTTAAATCTCTCTCCACTACATACTATTCCATTTATCTCAACCTCCAATTTATGACTCCAATTTTCCCATCTTCATCCTCGCCTCCACCACACACCCAAAAGCCCTGAGCTCTCTATATCTACCTTCAGCCACACATTGTGTCCATATCGTTTTTGCGTGGATCTCACATTTACACCAAAGGACAGGCGATTATTGTTTTGAGCTGCAACATTCACTGTTTGTCAGTTGAAGGTTTTCTGTTCTCTGTTAGTCCATGAGTTCTTTTGACTTGTTGCTTTGTTCGCACTCGCAGACTTGTATTGCTTCAATGATATGCATATACATTGGCCTAACTATCATGCAAGCAGTATATTAAAAATACTCATGTCTTTCTGCGAAAAAACACAAAAGACCCATGCTATTACATATCTTAATATTCCAAGGGACTTAGTGAGCATTTTTCCCGCATTTTTAGTGATAAATTAAACCTCGTAAACATATCTTTAAATCGAGACAAGGCCTTAAGCATAACCTGTCTCCACCCAAAGAAATAATGATCCGTCAAAATTACTATAGGATCGAATATAAGTGGGAGTCCTTACATTACTTAAATATTAACTCAATAGCTTATCGGGATTATTCGACCTAACATCATAAGAGAGGCAGACAAGATTGCATTTTATCAGATCAAGTGGGAGAATAATGGACGTTTAAGCAAGGTTGATCACTGTCTTACAAGTACTTTAGGTGACTAAAGCATCACGCACAGATGAGGGATACCATTCGTCGTTTGTTTTTCTGGGACTGGTTGTGTTAACTTCATTAACATAATATATTCTAGTTCCATCCATTTTACCTTCAAAGTTCATGAATGCCGTCTTTCTATCACTGCATAGAACTCCATTGTGTAGATGTACCACAATTCTCTATCTCACTCATTGGTTGAGGGGACTTGGGTTGATTACAGCTCTTCACTATTGTGAAGGGAGCTGCATAAACATGGCTGTGGCATGTATCTTTGTTTTTTACATTTTATTTTTAATTATTTTATTTATTTCTGTACGTGTAGAATGTACTCAGTCTGCCATGCAAGTCTGTGCAGCCCATGTCGTGCAATGCCTGCGGAAGGTCAGAGAGGGCAGGTCTCGGATTCCCCCTGGAAACTGGAGGTTCTCCTAGAATCTGGAGTTCTCAGGATGAGTTGTACTCGGCCGCCATGTGGGTGCTGGGGATCGAACGAGGGTCCCTCTGCAAGAAACGGCTCGGCGCTCTTAAACCGCTAGGCCATCTCTCCAGCCCCTGTGCATGATATCTTGTCAGTAGGATGAGTCTTGTGGTTATATCCCTAGGCCAGAGTAGTGTGACCGAGTTAGGTGGTCTTGAGTCTTGTGGGTATATACCCAGGGGTGTAGTATGACTTGAGTTAAGTGGACGCATTTCAAGAGTTCTCCACACTGCTTTCCATAGTGTTGTAGGAGTTTAACATTCCAACAAGCAGTGGGAAGGTGTCCTCTTTCCCCACAACTTCTAGACATCGGTATCAATTTGTATTGTTTTTTTAATTTTTTAAAATTTCTGTAATGGTGTATTAATATGTAACATGTCTGCATGTAAGTGTGTACCACCGTGTCGATGCAATGCCACGGAGGTCAGAAAAGAGGGTCCAGTGATTCCCCTGGTGAAACTGGAGTTCTCCTGGAATTGGAGTTTTCCATTGACAGTTCTCAGCCCCAGTGCGGTGCTAGGATCGAACCCAGGTCCTCTGTAAGAGCGGTCGGCGCTCTTAACCACGTAGGCTATCGCTCCAGCCCTGATCAATTTTTTCTTGATCTTAACCAGTCTTATCAGAGTGAGAGATGATATCTTTTTTTTTTTTTTTTTGGTTCTTTTTCAGTACAGGGTCTCCCTTTAGTTTCAGCTGGCCTGGAGCTCGCTATGTAGACCAGGCTGGCCTTGAACTCACAGAGATCTGCCTGCCTCTGCCTCTGCCTCCTGAGTTCTATGATCAAAGGAGTAACACCACCAACACCTGGCGAGATGATACCTTAAAATGGTTTTAATTTGCATTTCCTTAAATTATCCAGTGATGTTGAACAACCTTTTTAAGATGTTTCTAAGCCATCTCTAATTCCTCAATGAGTCTCTGTTCAGCTCTCTTCTTCCTCCTGTTGTGACATTTTTTTTTTTGTTGGTGATATACTTGCTTGTTTTTTTGTTTAAAACTTGTGCAGCACGTATGTAAAACAGTGTGGAGAACCTTAGAAGACTCAAAATGTCCTCGCCATTTGATCAGTCATACCACTCCTGCGTATATACCCCAAAGACTCCAATCTTACTGCAGAGATACCATGCACACTATATTATCTGGCCGCTCTGTTCAACATTAGCAAAAAAAACTGGGAATCAAAACCCAAATGCCCCTCAACTGACGGTGGATAGAGAAAATGTGGTACAATTACAAAATGGGAATTCTATCGCAAAGAAAGAAAGGAGCAACATCCATTTGAACTTATTGCAGGCTTAAATGGGATCGGTAGCTTTGAAAGACATTCATGTAAGTTGAAAGGTAACACAGTCCCAGGAAAAACAAACGGACAAATGGTATCCCTCATAAGTGGCACGGCTAGTACCCAATATAACCCAGTTATAATATTTCTTGTGGAGAGGGATGCGCATAATAAAAAACAACAACAGAAAGGATTGCCATCAGAAGGCTGACTGAAAAAGTGACTCGGGAGGGGTCGACTTGGGAGGGGTGGGAGAGGGACACGGGGTGTATATTCAATTGGTGCATGTTTAAATTGACGTGAGCTTCAACAAGTATCCAGTTTTGCCCAGACAGGTTACATGGTGTTTTAGGTTACATGGTGTTTTAGACTTAGTAAAAGTAAATATGTGCATATTTGGATAAAAAAAAAAAAAAAAAAAAACAAAAAATACAAGGGTATAACATTAACGTTGCTCAGTTTGCCTTACAAACAGGTACTCGGTGCTAGCATCCACAAATAAAGGAGATCTCCATTTGTCCTTTGTTTTTCTGGCACTGAAAGATCCCCAGAGACTGGGGTGGCTCTCACCCAAATCTCGGGATGGAACGACGCCCAAAAAAATCAGCCAGAGACCATTATTGCTGTAACTACACGAGGTTTATTCAGGAAAAAAACCAGTGCACTGGGGCCGAACTCGTAACCCACGCAGGGGCAGAGGAGATCGACCCCCAGAGACCGGGGTAAGGAGTTTTTGAAGGGAAAAAAAAAAAATCCACCAACGGTATGAGGAGCGCGGGAGAGCGGAACCTTATCTTGACACACAGGCGGGTGTGACTCAGTTGAGCACACCAAGGTATGAGGAAGCGGGAGGGGAACCTTATCTTGACACACAGGTGGGCGTGACTCAGTTTAAGCACCACAAGGTATGAGGAAGCGGGGAGGGCTTATAGCATAAAGGCCTTATAAGATGGTGGTACCATGGTTCTTAAAGACAGATTTTTAAGGGTGCCTAAAACCTTGAGGCAGGGGCTCCTTCAGCACTGGTGTTACTTCACTTAGAATTAATCCCTTTTTTAGTTCCATCCATTTACGTGAAAAGTTCGTGATGTCATATTTCTTTATTTCTGCATAGAACTCCATGGTAGATGTACCACATTTTTAGTTATACCAAACTCTAAGTTTTGCCACAAACTTAGAAGACCTCTGGCATTTCAATTAACTCTACTCAAGAGAACAAGACTGAAAACAGAGACGAACTAGACACAATTCATCTTTCTCTAGGGCTCCACAATCTGCACACATGGGCTTGTGCTTCCATGCACCACATGGTACATACACACATATACACACACACCATACATGCAATAGAAGTAATTTAAGAAATATTTATTTTGGGCTTTCATGGTTTAAGAGTACAGTCCACCATGGCAGAGAGTGCAGCGTGACTCGTGCGTGAGGTATCGGGTTCAGAGTGCAGCTCACACAATATAACTCATCAAAATAACGGACGCACTCGAGGCTGCCTGCATACAAATAGACTGACACCTCTCATGAAGTAATCCATACGGAAGAACAGCAGACAGGAAGAGTGGCCAAGTCATGAAACCTCAAGTGAGTTCTGTGACATGCTTTTGCCAGCAAGGCTCCATCTCCTCAGGATTCCACAGCCTCCAAATTCAGCATCTCCAGGTGAAGACGATGTGTTCAAACACATGAACCTATGGGGGTACCAGTACCTTGTCTATTCATCGCAAAACGACAGCCACATCGATGTGCGAGAGTGGCGTGTACTCCAGATGGACCTCAATCCGATATAGTCACGGTGTGCGCCAGTATGCATCTACTGGATGGGCAGATTAGAATTTCAATTCTAACTACGGGTGCATATAATAATGCGAGATATGTCTGATTGTGCGTGCGTGATGGGTACAGAGCTGATTAATTTCGTGGGTAAATTGGATGAGTGCTTCTGTCTGCCTCAGCATACAAAATGGCAAATATCCTGTAGATAACTTGGTGGACAGGCAGTTATCAAGCAGTTTGCTGCAGCCCTTGAATGCTTACATAGCTTACATAGAGATTTCAGAAAATCCCAGTCTTTAGAACTTTGACACAAGTCAGTGGCCTGGCTTGCTTGGTAAAATCAGTCCATGTTTCTCTCTTTTGGGGAGTTATAGGTCATCAAACTGGTGCCTAGCATTAGAATACTGCCTACACATTGATACTGCTTCCCTGTTAGCTGGCATAATCCTTGGCTAGTCACTAGGAAGAGACAGACAGGGTATACAGTAGCCACTGTTTCTTCTATCAATGATGATCATTAACTGCCACTCACATACCAATCGTGAAGTTAGAAAAAGTTTTCATGTATACTAATCAATTATAAGGCCATTCTTTCTCTGGTTAGGACCTTATTAATAGAGAGTTCACTGTTCCCACCTTTCAGGCTCTTCAAAAGGAAAAATTATGTCTTTTACATTTTATTGGTCTCTGGGTTTTGGCTGTCAGTGCACCTGGACAGATAAGAATTTGCCCACTGAAAGTCGGACATTGACTCAGGTCTAAGCATTTTCTTTCCTCCCTCCCTCCTTTCCTCCTCTTCCTTCTCCCTCTCTTCTTCTTCCTCCTCCTCCTCCTCTTCCTCCTCCTCCTCCTCCTCCTCCTCCTCCTCCTCCTCCTCCTCCTCATCTTCCTTCTCTTCCTCCTCCTCTCTTCCTTCTTTATGCTGGGAACCAACCCCGGGGCCTTGTGTGTATTAGGTAAATACTCTACCACTGACTTTTTACCACAAGTCTCACCTATTCTATTTTTTTTAATTTGTATATTTATTTATTTTGTGTATAAGTGTTTTGCCTGAATGTATGTGGATGTACCACATGTGTCCAGTGCCCGAGGAGACCAAAAGAAGGTATTGGATCTCCTGGAACTGGAATTACAGACAGTTGTTAGCTGCCATGTAGGTACTGTGAATCAAACCTGGGTCCTCTGAAAAACAGCCAGTGCGCTTAACCACTGAGGCATCACACCTATCCTATTTTTGGTGTAAGTATGGATGAGCGTGTGTGGTGTGTGCATGTATGGTGGCATTCATGTGACTTCAGGGGTCTTCCTTGACTGCTCTTCACCTTATGTATTGAGGCAGGATCTCTCACTGAATCCAGAGCTTGCTGTTTTGGCTAGCCTGGCTACTTAACTCACCCCAGGGATCTCTTGTCTCTGCCTCCTGTATGCTGAGCTTACAGGAAGGCCACTATGACCATCTGTTTACATGGGTTCTGGGGATCCAAATTCCAGTTCTCGTACTTGGATGTCAACCAGGTTACTTGTTGAGCCATCTCTCCAGCCCTCTACCTAGTCTATTTTTGAGGGGATCTGCTTGTATAGCTTTCTTGTGGTTTCCCTACGTATTGCATTATGTTGATATGACCTATCACAGCCTGTTCCAGTGACTGGACAGTTTGAGTGGAGTAACATTACTGCCCTCTGGATCCTGATACTTTCCCCAGTTTCTTATATAATTGACTTAAAAATTACCTCTATAAACATTTGAAACTATGTCCTTTTTGCTTTAACAGCAAAACAGGGTTTAGGAAACTCACATGGGTGCAGTCTGGCAAGATGGCTCAGTGGTAGAGAGTTTCTGTGTGCGGGCCTGTGATGACCTGTGTTCAATCTTCAGATCCCACAAAGTGCTGAGAGAGAATGGACTCCCAAGAGTTGTCCTCTGACCTCCACAGGTGTGCAGTGCATGCCACGCCCACACTCATCTGAGTACATGCATGTGTGTCCACAGATACAATAAGTAATTAAAATTTTTTCATGCTAAAAATTGGGGCTGGAGAGATGGCTCAGCTGTTAAGAGAACTGGCTTCTTTTCCAGAAACTGGAATTCAGTTCCCAGAACCCGTGTTGCGTGGCTCACAACAACTTACAACTCCAGTTCCAGGGGATACAATGTCCCCTTTTGGCCTCTGTAGGCATCCCCTCCTCCTGAACACATACAGAATAATGAAATATATAAATAATACAAATTTTAAAAAGAAAACTTGAGAGATGGCTCAGTGGTTAAGAGCACTGGTTACAATTGCAGAAGACATCGGTTCAATTCCCAGCACTCTCATGGTGGCTAAGAATGGTCCTTAACTCCAGTTTCAGGGAAACCCAACACCCTCTTCTGTCCTCCACATTACCCAATAATGGGTATACTCATATACATGCGGGCAATACACTCAAACACATAAAATAAAAATAATAAATAAAGGGGCTGGAGAGATGACTCAGCAGTTAAGAGCACTGACTGCTCTTGCAGAGGATCTGGGTTCAATTCCCAGCACCCACATGGGGGCAAGAACTATCTTTGACTGCACTTCCAGAGGAATCTGATGCTTTCTTCTGATGTCCATGACTTTGCATGACATAGGTGTACTCATATACATGCAGGCAATACACTCATACACATAATAAAAATAATAAAATATTTAAAAATAATAATAAATAAAAATATTTTAAAAAGAGAGAGAGGGATTTGAGATCTCCTGAGCCCAGCGGCAGGAAGAGGGGAAGACAGGTAGGAACTGGGTGCCTTGGCGAGCTGATTGCTGATCGTTTGGTCCTGCTGTCTTTGGTTTGATTGGCCTTTGTGGCTGTGAGGTTGGAGTTATCCCCCCAGCTGGGATTAAAGGTGTGGTCTTTGGCTTGATTAGATCTAGTGGCTGTGGGGGCGGAGTTATCCTCCCAGCCGGTATTAAAGGCACGCTTGTGTGACTCTTGAGATTTGAGATCTCCTGAGCCCAGCGGCAGGAAGAGGGGAAGACAGGTAGGAACTGGGTGCCTTGGCGAGCTGATTGCTGATCGTTTGGTCCTGCTGTCTTTGGTTTGATTGGCCTTTGTGGCTGTGAGGTTGGAGTTATCCCCCCAGCTGGGATTAAAGGTGTGGTCTTTGGCTTGATTAGATCTAGTGGCTGTGGGGGCGGAGTTATCCTCCCAGCCGGTATTAAAGGCACGCTTGTGTGACTCTTGAGATTTGAGATCTC